>CM070615.1:19415439-19959181 GCA_036346395.1 Hsuehochloa calcarea | reverse complement strand
TTTCACATGAGGGGTAGATTTTCATAAAACCTTTGGGAAGGGAGTTGTGTGATCTAAGTCATATGGCATGCTGAATAATTAGTTTAGACTATGTGTCTTTGTGAAATTACATGATAACTTAGTATTGTTTATTTGTTTTGATATATGTTTTCAATCTATTATTCGTATTCAATTGCAAATGTTGCATTTCTGCAAAAGAACCACAGAAGTCATTCCTTTGGAATAAGCCATCATCTATAAATTGCATTCTGTGGTATGACTTGTGAGTACAGTTATGTACTCATACTTAGTATAACCAATCAACAGAAGTGGAGGATTCATTGCCTGCTTTTGAAGAGGAGTTCTACGAAGGTGTTGACCGTTAGGGTCTTGATCCCAGTCAGTTGCTTGTGGTGAATTGATAGGATTCCGCTCAAGTTTATTTCTATTCCATCGCTACTATTTTATTTATTATCGCCGCGTGGCTTAATAAATGTAAACTCGACCACAAGGTCAAAATAATTATTTGTTAATCAAATTAGTTGTTTATTCTATTAATCGCCTTGTGTGGATCGATATTCATCTATGTTGATAATGTGTGCACTAGCGTGATCTTGGACTAGTGAAGAATATACGAGGGTCCGAATTGTATTTTTGGTCCCAACAATTGTAGTAGCGCCAATCATCACGCCCCTTTATGGTGACCATTGTGTTCCGCATGTAATCGGTCAATACCTTCTCTACGTGAGTTGTAATTAACCACACGTAGGCAACCGCCTGAGGACCTCCTTTGTTGGGAGAGGTTCTAGGGTGGTCCAAGAGACATCTCTAGAGAGAGGTCCGGTGTGCTCAAGGGAAGATTCTTAGGCCCACCTTCTAACTGTAATTAATCCTAGGCCCAAGAGCGGATCCAAATTATTCTTGAATAAAGGTATATCCGATAATTTGACTAGTCAACAATCTTTGTCACTAGCCCTCAACTTCAAGTGAAAATGACTTACTTGAGAAGGAAGTTATAAAATCATAATCGAAGTAAAGCCTTTCCAACTGACACTTTATTTGATCGTAAATAGACTTAATCAAGAAAGTAATTTCACTTGAGTTGTAAAATTACAACTACTTTTCCCATGACGATAGAAAGGGGAGTGTCAACCATCTTCATTTGGGAAAACAATTCTCAAGAGATGGTCATGCTTCATCTTTCAACGATTTATTAGGAATAGACTCTAATAAATCTTATCCGTTGGACTATCGTTTTCAATTTCGCCATGTTGTTGGTCTATATAACCACTAGGATGGGCGTAACTTAAGAAAAATTCCCTAAGCTTTTTACCTTTCCTATCGCCACTTTATATTTCAATGAGCTATCATGTCCCCATTGGTCCAAGTGCAGTTGCTACATTCTTGAGGTAGTGGGTTTAAATACACCAAAGATATATATACGGATCTTTATCCTTCCTTGGGTATAATTTACCCCTGCCGTTTTTGACTTTCCCCATTCACCGAGAGCCCTTTGTCCTCCACAAACCTTCGAAAGGAAGAATTCCTCAGTCCACCATTGAACCGATGCAATGGTGGGATGGAAATCGTCAATGCTGTCTGTGGAGGAGCTTAAAGTACTAGAGCAAGACGCTAAGTACCAGAATTGAATTCAGTACAAGATGAACTAATTCTATTCCATAATTATTAATAATTTCAATCAAAAAATCATGCACCAAAGCCATATGTTTGAGGCATTTTTAGGAATAGCCCCTAGTTTGTGTCTTTTTAGGTTTTATTACCAAATCATTCGCAACAAGAAAGGTGTTGATGCTGTGGGCTCTTTTTACTTTAATTTCTAAAATACCAACAAGATGATGTTTTCCTTCTTAGCTACTAGAGATGTCAGCCAAATATGGAACAAAGAATAGTTTTATTATGTTGTTCAAGGAGAGTAGGATTACTTATACCATAATGCGCCATCGAGTGGCCCTTAAAAACTCGAGTCACGACAAGGAGATCAAGCTCTCCGATGATGAGAAGAGTGTGGTCCAAGTGATCAGCAACTTGGTAAGGAGAGATCTAACTAGACGAAAAGTCGTCCATGACTTCCTCAAGAACAAGATCTTTCCTCTCCAAAAGAGAGAAATATTATCTTGTGATTATGACATCCCAGATAATAGTAATAATCCATTTACCTTTTTACTCAAACTAAATTTTCATAGCTCAAGTAAAATATTTTTTAATATATTGCGCTTTTTCGGATGATTTGTCCTTTCTAGAGCCTTAATCCTGTTAAAGGATCAGATTCTAGACAAGGAACCGATTGATTTAGAAGCGTAGCCCCCAAGTTTGATTGGGGCTGGCTACCTTATCACTTAGGAAAAATTGCAAAGTGGTAAGTATTCACAAGAATTGCTAGACATAAGAAGTGATTTTTACTTTATGTCTAACTTATATTTTCTGAACAGACGACATCAAAAAAGCATCCCATATCAGATGTTGGTGCAAGCTCTGCCCCTCCTTCAGCAAAGAACACAAGGAAAAGTTCCAAGTCTCCCCAAGTTGCCAAAGAAGACAAAACCTCGTGACCTTTGATCTCAATTCGCAAGAGCCTCCTACCTTAAGTCCAACTCCAATTCTTTCGGAACTTCCTACCCGCGAGGTTTTAAAAATCAAAGTTAAATTTTTAGTTTCTTGATATGCATCTAGCCCCTAGCCAAAACCTGCTACATCAATTTTCATGGTTGCGGTAGTACAAGGAGAAGAATCATGAGAGGAGTCCAAAGAAGAAATTCTACTTCAGCGGGCTCCAAGGCCAAGGTCCTTGGCCTTGGTTCCTTCTTTGTTAGAGCCAATAGAACAACCCACTTTCACAGTTAATGAGAACATCATGGTGCTCTTTAAAGAAAGTGGCTTCAAGATCGAGTAAGTTCTCGACAATAATCAGATAATATTTGGCTTATAATGACCAATCCTCTCTTTTCTTTTAGTCATTCTTGTTGCCAGTTCAAACGGGGACAACTAACAGCTCAAGAACAAATTTCACCACCCATCGTATCGGCAATGGAAGAATCTCCGACAGAAGAGATTCTGAAAATAGACATACCTCCTAGGACCACTTAGGAAGTCATCCCGGATATCCTAACTACATCTACTGAGACATCCAGGAAGATGCCACAGGGCATGGAGGTCCAAATGTAAAGGACCTCCCAAGAGGATCAGTGTAAGAGTCTTACCATCATTGCTCGCGATAGTGGCATATGCATCACCTATTGTGGCACCCTCGCCGAGGAGCCAAGGGTGTCTCTGTAGTAGTGGTCGCGAGCTCGCGAGATGTGCGCTGTGTGGCGACGCTTCTCGCCTTGTCGCCTCTTCCTCTCGTTGGAGGCGCTCCCGCCTTTCCGCTTCTTGGCGCTGCCCCAATGCTTCTAATTATCACCGAGATTGGGTTGATTGTCACCGATGGCGGCGACTGATGACCGCCTAATAGGTGGAAGGGGTGAACATGCCATCGCCCTTTGAGGAAGAGGACGAGTTGTATTGCAGGTGTGAGAAGATTTTCCCGTGATGTTCTCTCCATGCCTTCACCAGTGAGACCACCACCAAGATCATCATGGTACGTTGGGCTCCAGGAACCTTCCAAATCACTTGCTCTAAGGTAGACAGGCTCGGGATAGTACTCGTCCATGGTGACGCTAGGATCTAAGGTACGACCGGCAGAAGCCGGGTAGCGAGTCTGCGGCGACGATGTTTCGATAATGGCCCCGAGGAACCATGGGCATTGCTGACACGAGGATGAAGTTTTCCTTCATATCATCATCGTAGTCTGAAATATCGAGGGTGCTTTCTTCCCTACACACAGGCAAGTTTTGATTCATAAACAAAGCACGGGACACATTACCGGAACTGAGTTGGCGAAAATGATGACGGCGATTCCTACGAACGGCGCCAGCTGTCGACTTTTGGAAATATGCCCTAGAGGCAATCATAGAGATGATGATATTTTATTATGTTCATGATTTTGATAATATGTTCCTTGAATGAATCATTTGCTATATATCAATAAGTATGTGACTTGTTGGTGGAACTCTTTAACTTATATGATGTCATTCTAAATGTATCCCTGGTCGAAGGTCAATGGTCGGAACACCAGTGACTCTATGACTAGCACATGTATTGATTGATGACCTTGTTTCACCGGTCATGGATATGGAGATATCGAATCAATAATGTGAGCACATGTTAGAGAACATGGGGTTGGATAGACCCATCATTGAGACACTATTGAGATTGTTATGAATCTTTGTGTCATTAGTTGGTCTCAAGTAATGATGATGTATAATCCTTAGACTTGAGATCAGCATGATTCCCTACATGTGTAATAGCACTCTTAGGGGTTGCCAAACGCTACTCAGAATCGGGTAGTTATAAAGATAGCTTTCGCATGCTATAAAATATGCGAGGGATATGACTGTCGAGATGGGATTTGCTCCTCCTAACAAAACAGAGAGATATCTCTCGACCCTCGTGGTGATCGGATAAAGAAAGTGCATGGCCATTGATACGGGTGGCCCGATCTTCTCGAGTAGAACCGTGGATAAATAGCGCTTGATGACGAAATAACGCCGCTTGTACACCACGCACTGTGTGGTACTGACTTGCACTTTATGGATATTCGCCAACACGCACTGGATGATCGCCGCTAGACCACGAGCGAAAAATCGCCACGCCTCAATTCCCAATGAAAAGCAAACTTGACCTTAAAATGTAGAACGAACAATTGATCGCCTAATTCTCTCGTAAGTCCTCGCATGAACTCGCTTTGAAAGAACAAGCAATAACTTGTGTTATATTCTTATGCATAAACATGGTCTGCTTTTACAATGGGGTCTACCCTCAATATATAGTCTCACCAAGACTATTCCGCTAAATTTCCATATGGACTATTCACGCAAAATGATGTTCACACTAGGGAGGTATCAGAGCAATCATCGCTCACACCATATCAGAAAGCAAATTATCACATAAACTGCACTCAGTGCAGTATACTATTCATGCAAGATCAGAGCATAGGTACTGCTTTTTGCAAAATTGATACTATAGCAGTAATCGCTCACACGCACTACAAAGAGTAATCGCTCACGCATGGCACTATTCATATGCCGATCACTTTCTATGTCGTGGACAAGTAAAATATAATTTTTGGTAGTATAAAATTCTCATTAAAATTAATGACATATTCATTAAGGAGCAAGTTCACCTGAGATTGTAGTTTCTGGCACGTGTTTGTTATTGGTCCCGCTTCAACTCGATGCATATATCATGAGCATTAGGTGGAGGAGAAGAAGGTGTTATGGGATGCCCTCATCACCATGCCATCGTGGTCGGGCGTCGACCACATGATGTTATCCGACATTCGATCGAAAGTATTGAATACCCATGGTTGATACACTATCTCACCCGGAGTTCAACCAGACATCGTGGAGGTAAAGGAGAATGCATGAGTAGGTTGCTTAGTTCGACCGCCACTTGGACTAATCGTATGGAGATACCGGTCGAGATTGATCGAACGTAATCACAAAATGGTAAGAACTCGTCGTAAGGAGCTACGAATCGTCGTGACCAATTACAACTTGGTCGTATAGAGATACGAACTGGTCGTAAGTGATGAGGACCTGATCATAGATCATATTACATCAAGGTTCGTCCGATTTATTCTATTGTCTTTGGGAATCGTTATGTGCTGCTAGGTACCGCTAACGACTAGTGATCTAAAAGAGTTTCCGAGTCATAACCGACTACACATGAACCTCGTGGGTTGCACACTTAAAGGGCAAGGATCTGCTTTGGATAGTGATCCAAATTCGTATAGGACACGAGTTCCTAATGGGCCTCCAGGTCGAGACCCATCATGGATGCCTATATAAAGAGGGGTGGTGGCTTGGGGTGAAAGAAGAAGGATGATCTTGGAATAACTCCGAAACCCTAATAGCCACGCTTTCTCAACCACGCCGGCAGTTAGCACTCTAGCGCGTGGTGATCCCGCCTGCACGTGTGGATACCTCGTGAGGTGTTGTTGCGAAGCATCAAGACTAGGACGATCCGCAACTCGTGACGCCACCGAGTCTGAGGAGAAGTAACGTGACGAGCACGACCACCGAGGAGCAGACACGCCGACGAGTACGACTACCGGAAGGAGACGCCGTCGTGAGTACGACTACGATCGCATCAACTCGCTATAACGACGCTACTTCCGCTACGAAGCCTGCTGCGTCTGCGCAGTAATCTCGTGATCTATTACTTGTGGTGGTTCCTTGGTTGCGCGGTAAAATTTTGTTTGTGCTATCGTAGCCTTGCCGCGCTTCCCAACATCGATGTCCGAACTTTCGCCACGTAACGTAGAAACAAAATTATAAAAAGGAAATGAAGATTGCTATCTATTCGCCAAAGGACTCAAAGCCGTGATGTATATTGAAAGGGTATTATATGATTACAAGGAATATGAATGTGAATACAAGCATCGATAGCTGATCGTAGTAGTGACTTTTCACGCCAATGGTCACGCCCTTAAGCCAATCATTGTGTCTCTTCATGGTGACCGCAGTGTTCCGCATGTAACGGCCAATACCTTCTCCACGTGGGTTGTAATTAACTACACATGGGCAATCGCTTGAGGACCTCCTCTGCTGGGAGAGATCCTAAGGTGGTCCGAGAGACATCTCCAGGATAGAGGTCCTGGAGTAGTATGAGGGATCTCGCTAGGGGAGAGGTCCTAGAATAGTTTGAAGGGAAGGTTCTTGGGCCCACATTCTGAATGCGTAATTAATCCTGGGCCCATAGAGGATCTAGATTTTTCTCGAATAAAGGTATATTCAGATAATTTGACTAGTCAATAATCTTTGTCAAAGACAACAACTAATCAAGTTCAACAAATAAAATGGAAATACAAATTGACATATTTAATAGAAGCAGTACCGTACCCTTGGGGAAAAACTGTAGTGTCAATTTGAGTTCACAAAGAGAGAAGGCAGAGGTTCCATCTCAACTTTTTTCACCAAAGCTATGAAGTGTGATGGCCGAAATAGGGTCCCTTTTCTTTTTTTTCATTAAGCTCATATAGAGGCACAAAGCATGGTTCATGAACTTTACCAAGGAAATCCAAAGAAAATTGAATATGTACAAGCAAAGAGGGAGGATTCAAGAGGAAGGATTGAATTCACAAAGAACTACTTTGCCTGCTCACTGTGCTTGACCCCAAGTGAGGAGGAGTCCGACCGGCGCTGAGGAGGAGGCCAAAGGGAGCAGAGACCAAGCGTGAGGAGGGGCGGTGGCTAGACTCCCTGAACGGGGGCGACGGTCGGTCGGGACCCGGACGGTGGTAGATTTGTATTTGGATTCTGGAGGTGGCTTGAGTCCAGGAGTGGTGGCGGCCGGGTATGATATAGGGGCAGGTAGAGACCCTTGCTTATCCGGCTTGTAATGCTTAACCATCCACTTGGTCCTAGCATCACAAATCGATAATCCGAGACTCGAGACATGTATACTTCCTGAGTGCGATACACACCTCTTTACAAAATTTATGCATCAATTCCATTCATCCACATAGAACCGAAGCAAAAATAACAAGCCAGAAGATAACATAAATAAAGGATAGTTATTACAAAAGAGAGGCCGACCGGCCAAACGATATATACATAAAGAAGTTTAACAATGAAGCAAAAGTGCCATAAGATGGCCATAAACCAAAAGAGCCAATCAAGGTGCCTTTAACCCACAAGGCAACCGACCGGACCGCCAAGCTAGTCGTCAATCCACAAAGACACTCACAAAAGTGAGGCCCTTGGGGCTCACCTTCCTCCCTCAGAACAAAAGCAAAAGCAAAAGCCGGTGAGTACTTTGAATGTACTGCAAGACTTACATGTGGAATAACAAACATGTACATATACTATATGCAAGCTTAATCAAAAGTAGGTCAGATGTTTCATTTTAGCATAAAGCAAGTTTTCATTTGCAATAATATAATAGATTGAAAGCAATTTTAACAACTCGCTTTTAATGTTCAAATAATCGCAAATGACAACAATATAACAAGAGGTAGAGAACAACAACAATCCGAAGTGACTAAACCCTTAGTCACCACAACAATAGCATGAATTACCCATTCATACCAACCATGTCAAATTTTAATTTAAAAGGTTGTAGTCTAACTCTTGCAAAACCTAACCAAGCGTGTCCATAACCTAGGACGAGGCTATTCAATAGTTTTATACCTCGCAGGTGTACCAATGTACCCACACGCTGCATCGCTTTTTGCCACTAGATTAGCATACTCCTTTGGTATGCTTAAGCGCAAACTAAGTCCTAGGAGACATTTCCAATATTGTGTATTAACTACGAGCCGCCTGTATGGATAGAAACCCATACGCTGTGCTCTGAGTCATTGTAAAGCCTCTACAACTACCCGTCGCGTAAAGCCTTGACAACTACAATGCTCCTCGAGGTGGAGAGCCTACCAGAATCTCCACCACCGCACACCCAACACAAGAACACATATCCTTTTCACACAACACACACAACCCCTCCCGCGACTCTGAGATAACACACGCCAAAGTACTTAGTCAAGAGAGGTCCTATATCCTCTCAAGTGGTTAGCACGCAAAATGCTTGGAGAGTGTGACACAAGATGTTCGGTCCTTGTTGACTTAGGCAAGACATCCACAAACCCAATAACCCACCATCCAACCACTTGCCCAAGTCTAAAACAATTTTTCCATCTTCAGAATTTTGACTTTACAAAATAACAAAGCACAAGTGCTAGACATACCGAATAATATTTAGATGTGTGATCAAGATCATCGACTAAAACCGATGATCGCCCATTGCTACCAAACTAAGCATTTCTAAGCAATTTCAAATCTGGTTACTAAGTGACAAGAGTCCATCCTTCGAACTCAAATCACAAAGAAATAACCTAGGCTCATGGTAGTAGAGGATAAACAATTCCTACAGATTATGCAACTATAGGATACTAACCATAATTTAACAACAAAATAGCAATGCATACATACAAGTTAAAATCAATATATTAGACTTGAAAATAATAGGATTAACATGATCAAACCGCTATTCGCTTGTCGTGGTCAATGTGTCTTGAGGATCAACAATATGGTCAACGTGCTCTTCTGATCCTAACGAAAAGCGAGAACCAACCGATAAGAGCGAATAAAATGCAAAGACCCAACAAGAACCTTCTTCAAAAATTCTAAAATTTTTACAAGAGCAAGATAATGATTTATAAAGAATTTAGCAACAAGAACCAATTGATTTGGATTCTTAATGCCAAAGATATGCCCAAAACAATTTTGCTCACCTTTTGTAAATCAAAAATGCTACTATTCATTAGCAAAATTTTCTGAGCTATACTGAGGTTGGAAACATTTTTAAATTAAAGTTTAGTTAAAAACATAGCCAACAAAATTTGAATCAACCAAAAGGATTTGAAATGAATTAGTTATGCATTTTACAAGTTATCACATTTTTCATTGATAAATAAATCCTCTCGAAATTCGTAAATTAGAAATGATGTGGCGAACTCGACGCCGATCTTGGATCCAACGGTCCGCGCCCCAGCATTCGCTTAACGCGCGCGAGGCCTTAAACGCCAACCGTTGATTCGATCCAACGGTTCGCGTGGCCCGCAGCGCCGGTGGTCCGAACGCTCACGCGCGACGCGAAGCCGTGGATCCGGGATCCGACGGTCCACTCGATCCGAAAGGCCCGGTGGTCCGAACGCTGCATACGCACGCTGAGCCGCTGATCCGGGATCCAACGGTTCACGGATCAAGGCGTGCGTTAAGTTCAAATTTCAACGCAATCTTGGGCCGTAGATCTAAGGATCGACGGTCCGCAACGACTCAAGTTCAAACTTCACCCTGCATTTTTGTCCGACAAAATTTGACGGAAGATCGGCCGCCACGGCGGCTCGTCACGCGCATGGCGAGCAAGCGCTAAAATGAGTCCTAACACTCTTGCGCACACATCGGTACAAGGTTTTGGTCATGCATGGCTTAGAACGCCAAGAGCTTTCGAGATAACCGCGGCGAGCAAAATGACCAAACGAAAATGCAAACGAGCTCACCAAGGTCCAAGGGAGCGAAAGCCAAGCAACTAGGGACTAATAAGAGGGTACCGAGCCCAAAGAAGGCACGGAGGAGAGTTGAATCGGCTCGGGTGAAGAAGAGTAGCCGTTTACCGAATTGGGAAAACCGAATCGATTCGCTTCTCTTCACAAAGGCAAATTGACAGAGGGTTAATATTCTATGAGATGCCAAGCAACCGAGGAAGAAAGGGTTTTGAAGGGAAAGCCTTAACACCACTTTCACCAAGAGGTTGGAGCTTCAACAATGGCGTAGAGAGAAATTTTTGCGATTGAGCTCCTCAGTGTATTGGAAGCGATGCCGAGCTCAAGGGTGTTTAAAGGATGCTAAGGAAGCAATTGGAGAAGTCTTATAGGCCGAGAAGCAAGGAAGAAGCAACGGAAGGAAAATGGTGGTGCATCAGGTCGAGGTTGGCCGAGAGCCGACGGGGCGTGTAATCATAGGGAGACGATTACCGGGGGCAATGACGGAGCAATAATGCGCAGAGCCGCGGCCAAAGCGAGACGCGACCGGCTCGCCGAAGCGTACTGTGCACGCCACCACCGTTGACTTCGCCGACCGCCGAAGTGAGGAAGACGATTTAACGGCGATCCGCTTGATCGATTGATTCCAATCGCCGGCCCCTAAGCAACCGAACCCCGCGATCACCGAGAGCGCAGATCGCACGATCGAGATCTAACTGGCCGGTTGAAAGCGCCGAGAGGCGACTCGAGTCCTGCGGTTAAGTTGATCCGGCAACCGACGGTTCAACCCGAGATCGGGCGCGACCGAGCAACAAGAAAAGCTGATTTTGGATTTAATTCATTACCCGAACTTAGGAGAATTAATCAAGATAGCAAACAAGCTTCAATAATTTTGAAATTTTAATCGAGATTGTTTATGGATGATTAACCTTACGTAAAATTTTCAGAATTTTCATGCACCAATTAATCTCCGTAAATTCCGTAAGAGAGGAAAATAGGGTTTGACCAGTTTGACTTGCCTCCAAAAATTATCAAATAATTTCTAAAAATCATGAGATAATTCGAGGTGTTAAACATCAACCCTAGACCCAAGAAAATTATTTCCAAAGGTTGGGCACAAGATTTTCATGCAGGAGATTTGTGTTGGTGTCCAAATGGCAATTTGATTTTTGATTTCACATAATTCCTTTACAAAAATTATGGAACTGACATAAAAATCAAGATCGAGAAAAAGTTTTAATTTCTCCTCATTTTTATTACATTTGAAATACAAACCAATTTTGGGATGTTACAAAACCTCCCCTTACAAAATCTCGCCCAGAGATTTGGCTCACTTCAGAAAGAAAGATGGATAGTCCGCACGAGACGATCCTCCCTTTCCCAAGTAGCCTCATCCTCTGAATGGTTCGACCACCGAACTTTGAGGAATCTGATGGTTTTATTCCTTGTTCTTCGCTCACCTCATCGAGTATGCGAACAGGTGCTCGCGATAGGTCAAATCCTCTTGACATCTAGAGTTTCCAACGAGCTTCCTCGCTTGGAACACTGAGGCACCTCTTTAGTTGGGACACATGGAAAACATCATGTACCCCTCGAGTGCAATGGTAATTCCAACTTATAGGCAACAGCCTCTTTCTTCTCGATAACACACTGAAGGACCGACATATCGAGGAGCTAACTTGCCCTTGACGCCAATCGCCGATGACCCTTCAAAGGAGAGACTTTGAGATAAACGAATTCATTGGGCTCAAAGCTCAACTCACGACGACGGCGATCCGCATAGCTCTTTGCTCGGATTGAGCCGCGGCGCAAACGATCACGAATAAGTCGGACTTGACTTCTACCTCATTGATCGAGTCCGCCAAAGAAAGGTCTTTCGCGGCCTCGCATCAATTCAACGGGTTCGCGCACTTTCTCCGCATAAGGCCTCGAAGGTGACATGCCGAGACTAGCTTGAAAACTGTTGTTGTAGGAAAACTCTAAGAAATGGCAAGCATTTCTCCCAATTCTTTCCATAGAGAGAACGCAAGCACGGCATGCCCTCCAACACTTGGTTGACCCTTTCTGGCCCGACCATCGCTTGGGGGTGGTATGTCGTGCTAAAGGTGAGACGGGTTCCTATAGCCTCTTGCAAACACTTCCAAAACTCGGCGGTGAAAAGCGCATCATGGTCCAAACGATCGCCTTCTGACACCATGCAAGCGCACGATACGGAAATATAGAGATCCGCTAGTAGACTCACACTAAGGTTTGTCCGCATCGCGTAAAATGGGCTACTTTTGTCAATCGATCGATGACAACCCGGATGGAATCCTTGCCCTTGGAGGTTCGGGCGACTCGTGATAAAATCCATCCCGATCGAATCCCACTTCCACTCGAATAGGCAAAGGTTGAAGCATCCCGCTGACGCCGATGCTCGCCTGACACGACGACACACGCCGCACTCAAGAACGAACTTTGCAATTTCCGCTTCATTCGGTCCATCAAAATCCTCGACTGAGATCTTGATACATCTTTGTGGCCCCGGATGAATAGACAAAGGCGAATCATGGGCTTCATGAGAATCAAATTCCGCAATTCCATGTCCTTTGGAACCACAAGGCGCTGTCTAACCTTACAACACCATGCTCATCCTCGAGAAGCACTTAGTCAGCACTGCTCGATATTTTCCTCGTGAGAACCTTACAACACCATGCTCATACTCATACAAGCCATAGCGAGTAGAGAAAGCCGCCTTTGGAATATCCTCCTATCAGATCCGAACTTGATGATATCCCACTCTCAAATCAATCTTGAGAATACTGAGCTCTGCTAATTGATCAAAGAGATCATCAATGCGGGCAATGGATACTTGTTCTTACATCACACCTCATTGCTTGACGCAGAACAACGCACACGCGCAAAGTATTGTCCTTCTTACGAAGATTGCAGACAACCCCACTGAGATGAGCTAGGCTGATGAAGCCCTTCTCCCGCACTCACCAAGTTGCTTCTTCAACTCCACCAACTCGCTTGGTGGCATTCGATAATGCCTCTTTGAAATCGGGGCATCACGGAACCAACTCAATGACAAACTCGAGGTCTCTGACCGCGGCATCCCCGAAGATCTTCAGAAAGACATCAACGGTCACGAATCGTGGGGACTTCACTAATATCTAGAGCGGGCTTCGCTGCGCGAAAAAGATGCGGACCTAGCAATTTGAAAAAGAGAACCTCGCCACGCCAAGGACTAGACAGAGAGACACACTTCTTGGCGCAATCGATTTGTCCCTTATGCCGAGACAACAAATCCATACCAAGAATTACATCTAGACTTGCTGTCGAATGGAGGAGGATAAGATTCGCAAGGAATCTTACTCCTCGATTTCAATTGGGACATCCTTACACTCGATTCACTCTCAACTCCGAACCCGAGAGCGAATGAGCAATGGGACCCACAATGGAGTAAAGAGGAGCTCACCAATAGCAAAGAAAAGACTCGTAAATAAAGAATGAGATGCTCCTGAATCAAACAAAACAATGAGCGTAATGAGAGTTAATGTAAAGTACCAAAGACGACGCCGGTGCCTCCCCGTGCCTCCTCCACCGAGATGAGGTTGACGCGACCACTACCCACGCCTTGGGCGGTAGGGACTATCTTCGTCTCCCGAGAAGAACCACCTCGCCCGCCCCTCCATTAGGACGAGAGGTCGCCTCGCCTTCTTAGGGCATTGGTTCGCATAATGCCCCTTCGGGCCGCAGCGGCAGTGACCGGCGGCAATGGGTTGCGGGGCCACTGGCCGACTCGCAGTGCACGGATCGGGCACCGGACCGCGAAGGGCGAAGAACAGTCCGACGGCCTCGGTGCGGGTCACGACGCGACTTCGAGACGGACCGAAGCGAGGATAATCGCCCCGATGACTTCGGCCTCCCACTTACGCTTGCGGGAATCCACAAGCGCTCTCCCGAGTGCTCGATGACGATGGCCTTGTCCACCAAGGCCCGGAACCGAAGTCGACGATGGATAGCTTGTCCTCAAGCTCCTGACAAACCATCCTTGAACTTCTTGCTTGGCCTCATCAAGGGCAACCTCCTCCGAGCATAACGAGCCAAATGGTTAAATTCGCATGTGCACTCCGCTCATCGAGACGCCCTTGTCCGAGCGACAAGAACTCCTTCTTCTTCACCTCATCAGTAGGAAGGAATGTGACTCCGAAGGCGGCAGGGAACTCCTCCCAAGTGACAGGGTGGCCGGGCCGCATGGCGAGAAAGCTCTCCCACCAAGACAAAGTCGCACCCTCCACCGGTGCGATGCAACAATACTGCGGTTCTCGCATCAAGCGCTTATGCGAAGCTTCCGCTTCCACCAGACGGCCTACCGTCGTCACGGCCAAGCGGTCCTCGACTGAGAATGTGGGGTCGGGTGCGAAGAAACTCCGCAAGTCCCCACGCTACCGGGTGTCCACTCCATTGCCGGATCCCAAGCACCGGTAGGGCGAAGTGTTAGCGCGCGATGACGCCCGAAGAACCTCCCGCCCTCTCGCACGGCTGCGCTGACCAAGAAGGACTCGCCATGGTCGAGGAGGAGGAAGATCTCGTCCGACCACCGATCGCCTTGGCAAGCACGAAAAGGCCCCTGCCATCCTGCATAAGAAACTTGGGTTAAAACTATACTGAGATTCAAAGCCGAAAGAAAGCGGAAAAGCTAGCGACTAGGGAATGGAATACCCCTAACCGAAAAGCCAAACAAGAAGTATGTAAACTTCAACAAAGCTAATAAAAAGACTCCAAAACCGCAATGAATCATCAAACCAGAAGCTCAACTTCCCAACGCAACTAACCCGTATTGAATGAACGAGCAATTGATTGAGAAGACTAAAACAAGAATAGCAGGTAAGATCTATTACCACTAAAGAGCAAGGTTCAGTCAACGAAAATAGTGTTAGATACATAGCTAACTAGTATCACATCTTACCCTTTTTAACCCCACAAGTTTTAGTTGATTATTATCTCATTTTCTACCCCACTAGAAACCATCGAGCTTGTCAGTCCGAAATTGAGGTTGTCAGAGCGATTTTGCATCCAAGCTTCCAAATAAGTCCTCCATTCTAGAAACTTCAAAATCTGGCACACTTCAATTTGCCAAACTCAGTGGTCCTATCAGAAACCATTGAGCTCGCTGTCTGGAAATTGAGGTGTGCTGTTCAGATTCCGCATCCAAGCCTCTAGCCGAGATCTTCAGTCCAGAAACTTCAAAACCCTAAGCACTTCAATTTGCCAAACTCAGTGGTTCCCAAAACTCATTTAATCGATAACACTATCTTTGAAAAGGAGAGGTAAACAATTGTGTTGGACCGTAAAGGCGACTAGAGGGGGTGAATAGGAGCACGCCACTTTTTAACAAATTATGAACTCAATACAATTTCACTCCAAAGAGCTATTAGAAAGCTATGAAGATCAATATACCAAGACAAATGAAGACTAGTATTGAATCCAATAAAACCCCTAAGCAATGCGACAATAATCAAGAAGAATCAAAGCAACACAAGCATCAAGGCGGTCGACTCTCAGAGTGAACCGGTCGGACCGATTGTCGCGGTCGATCATTGTTATATCAAGGCGGTCGGACCGCCCAAAATCGGCCGGACCGTGGTGATGGGCTGTCGGACCGCAGCCTACGTAACCGATCCAAACAAGAAAATCACCCGATGACGGTTGCAATTAGGTCTAACTTTGATTCTCAACTCCAAACTTCACGAAACTTTGCACACACCTTCTCTATGCTATTGAGGACCTATTCCAATCGAATATTATGATAATTCTTGAACGATCTTGAGCAATTGTCAATTGATTAATGTAAGGTCTAAAACCGCAAGAACGAAAACTTGATCCTATTGCTTGTTCGTGAGTGATTGATGATCAAGATGATGCTAGATAGATTCACACATATCACAAAGAAGCTAATTCACGGAAAGAATCAATCACAAACTCGCGGATCAAAGAAAGCCCTAAAAACACGAAATTGAAAGCAAGAACGAAAAGAGACTTATCTCAAGCAAACCTTGCATAGATTGATTTCGTGGTTGATGCCGATTACATCCACACCATCATGGATCAAGAGACAATCAAGGATCACGAAATTCTCCTCAAACCATGAAAAGCCCTAGCCTCCACCTCAACTCCCTAAAGACAATTAGGTTTTGAAACATAAACAAAGCGAGAGAGAGAGGTGCAGCCACCATCTCCTCCTATTTATAGTGGAGGCCTAAAACTCTTAGGGTTTGACTTAATTGGGCCCCGCAAGGCCCACTAACAAACGGGTCACACACGCACGCTTCGCAAAGCGCCGTTTTAACCTTTTGACCTAAACCGCTTCACCATGCATCATGGATTCGCCAATAGGTCACCCTTGTCCATCTTGTGTCACGCTTGAGTCGTTGACTCACCCGCATCGCCGATCGCTCGACCTCAACTCTTCAAGTCTAGTCCCGATTCTCCTCGCCGCTGACCGCCGCTGACCACCAAGCTACCCGCACAACCACGCATAAGAAAACACGATTCGGAACAAGTTCTTCACAACTTGACCCATGTTAGTCAAAACATGCATCATGCAAATCATATGCCATGAAACCAATGACTTTGATCTAACAAAACAACATCGCCACGGTTGGCCGACGCTCAGAAGCACGGCCCGACCGCCCAGTGAGCCGGCCGATCGCTTCCATGGCCGGCCGGACCGCCCTCGTGAGCGGCCGGACCGCCTTTAGACTTAGCCAAATTCAAGCTCCCAAAATCCAAACCTTCGAAACTTTAAACCAATAGAACTTTTCACCGAGGCTCCAAAATCATGAGACCAAGTGCATTGGGATCCCTTACTTGTCTACAACACCTATTTTTGGCCCACTGATTTGAACACTTTTGGTCATCGCCGTCCGATCACCAGATGGCCGGCCCGACCGATATGGGACCGGCGGATCATTGCAAGGACCGGCCGGACCGCCGAGCAAGAAGCTCAGAACTTTGTCGAAAACGCGTGAAACGACAAACCGTAAACGCCATTGCCAATTGTCACATCATCCTAAGATCCGAGCATATCCCCATGAAATCCACAATCTCCCTTGATGAACACATTGGCAATTATCCGTAAAATGTAAGTAAGAGGTTTGAAAACGAAGTTTACTCATAGCTTTAGACAAAGGCACAACTTGGTCCATAAGCAAGAAAAAGCAATGAACATGACCAAGCCGCATCGTAATAGTATAGGCATGTGAGACAAGGCAAAAGAAAGCATAAAACTTTGATTTTAAAAGGGTCAAAATTCTCACATGAGGTCCATATGAAAGAACAATTGTTCAATTGACCTATGATCATTGTGAGTATAAAAGAATGCAATTCAAGTTCAGAATATTCAATAAGACAATAAGAATGCAACTCAAGAACTCCCCCTCACTATGATCATCAAATTTCAAATTTTCGCCCCTTTGTATAAACTTCTCCCCAATCTTCTCATTAACACATCTTCTCCACATCTTCTCCAAATAAGAGTAGCAAAGAAATATTACACATCTTCTCCCAAAGAAATATCTTTCATTTAACACATCTTCTCCCCTTTGACAATGGATTCATCAAGGAATCACGCCTTCCTCTCATCCAGGAATAACAAATAGAGAATAAAGAAAGAAGCAGAAACAAAAGAAGCATAAAGAGGAATATGCATGAAGTGCAATGGAGTGGCTTCAATTTTTGTATTTTTCAATTTTTGATAAGAAGCTTTGAGATTACCCAAAAGAACAATATAGTTTCTCTAATATTGCACAAACAAAGATATCAAGCCCGACAACGCTAGCAAGATCATGGTAAGACATATATATCAAAGCTAAGCACAAAGGCTCAAAAGTAAAGCATTAGATTTTATCAATTTAAGCAACGCTCAAATTCAAAGAAGTTCATCAACAGGATCCTAAAGTGAAATTGGCCATGTCAAATCACAAAGTGAGATCAAAAATCTAACAAAGACCACAAGAAGAGTCAATCAAGTCCCGTATTGAATCATTTTGCTCAATATTTTGTAAACGCCATTTGTCAACATTTTTCTCATTTGCATTGAATATTGAAGTTGACTAATGATCTAACTTAGTGACAAGATCCCGACTAGGAGCCATCCACAAACTCATCCTAAGCTTCACCAAAAGTTGATTAAAGGTATATCTTAGTAAAGAAGATCCCGGACTAGGAGCCATCCACAAACTCTTTCTAAGCTTCTACCGGGCGACAAATCTTGAGGTTCATGTCATTTCGACAAGCACCCCCATGAGATCGTTCGTTCATCAAACTATCTCCAAGTTCATGTCATTTGACAAGCGCCTCGTAAGAATAGTTTGGCACAATTTAAGCATAAGACAATCTTGATTTTCATTTTTCACAAGAGCAGCTTTTAGAATCTCAAGAACACAAAAGCTCAAGTAATGGTCAATTTTAGATCAAAGAGCTAACAAAGCAATTCGACAGGCCAATGTCACAAGAGGAGCACTAATTACGCAACTCGCTAAAACATCCACAAATTGCAATTTCTTAGTTTGAGTTGTTTAAAAGGTTCTAGCTCATATAGCAAAGACTTAGCTACACATGTAAAAGCATGATAATTCTAGCAAGTCAAAGAACTAGACATGACATTGAGCAAGAATTGAAATACAAAAGCTCTAAAGGGTAATAGGCAAAGCTTCATCAATTTTAAAAGATAAGGTAAAATCTTATATTACAATGCATTTTTTTTAATTTTTCATACCACTTGTTGTATTTTTCATATGAATGCAATATGACACAATGAGATGCAATTAAAAGGCCTAAAAATCTAAAAAGTTCAAAAGATCACTAAGTTCGTAAAAGAACAATAAAAGATCAAAAGAACAAGGAAAGATAAGAAAAGATCAAACTCCCCTCAAACCAACCCATAAGGATAAATTACCCTAACTCACTTCTTAAGGAGGAAAATCTGTTTGATCTAAAGGCTTGGTAAGAATATCCGCCAATTGAGCTTCTGACTCTACAAAGTGCATCACAATATCACCTTTTCAACATGATCTTTAAGGAAGTGAAAGCGAATGTCTATGTGCTTAGTCCTAGAATGTTGCACTCGGTTTTTAGCAATATTAATAGCGTATGTTATCACGTAAAAGAGGAACACTAGCAAAGTTTAACCCATAATCTTTCAAAGTGGACGCTATCCACAAAATCAAGCACAAAGAACTAGCAAGAAGAACATACTCCGCCAAGAAGGGATTGTGCAATGTAAGACCGCTTAGAAGACCAAGATACAAGAGACGTGCCTAGAAAGTGACAGTGCCCGAGGTACTCTTCCTATCTAACCGACACCGCAAAATCGAATCAAAACCTCTAATGGACAAAGTCAAGAGCAGAATACCAAATGCCATATAAGAGGGTAGAGTGTAAATACCGAATATGCGCTTAACGGCTTGGCGATGGGAAGTTCTGAGACGCTCAAATCTTGCACAAAGGCATACCGTGAAGTGAATGTCCGGCCTCGAGGTCACAAATACGTAAGGAGCCGATCATGTCATGCAGACTCGCGCTGATCCACGACTTCTCCTTCCTCATCCGATCCAAAACAGCTGAAGTTGCCATGGAGTGGAAATTGGCTTGCAATACCCATGTTGAAGCGCTTGAGAAGATCTTTAGTGTACTTCGTCTGATGGATGAAAGTTCCTTCCTTGCATTGCTTGATTTGAAGTCCCAAAAGTAATTAAGCTCTCCCATCATACTCATCTCAAATTCCTAGACATAGTGTCGTAAAAGTGGAAACAAGAGCATTAGAGGAACCACCAAAGATAATATCATCCACATAAATTTGAGCAAGCAGAAGTCATTGTCACGCCTAAGAATGAATAGGGTTTTATCCACTTTACCCATCTCAAAATTATTTTTAAGCAAGAAGGTCTTAAGTCTATCATACTGTGCTCTAGGGGCTTGTTTAAGACCATACAATGCTTTAGATAGCTTGAAAACACGATTTGGATATTTAGGATCCTCAAAACCAGGGGTTGCTTAACATACACTTCCTCATCTATGAAACCATTTAAAAGGCACTTTTAACATCCATCCGATATAATTTAAAACCTTTTGATGCAAAGAAATGCAAGGTAATGCGAATGGCTTCTAGTCTAGCAACAGAGCAAATGTCTCATCAAAATCTAACCCTCAACTTGGTCAAACCCCGAGCTACTAATCTGCCTTATTTCTAACCACGTAACCATCCTCACCTTGTTTATTCTTAAACACCCAACGGGTTCCTATAACATTATGACCACTAGGAGGTTCTACTAGGTTCCAAACTTTGTTTCTTTCAAAATTCTCTAACTCCTCATGCATGGCATTTACCCACTAGAATCGATAAAGCATGTGATATATCGCGGGTTCAAAAGAAGCAACAAAAGCCGAATGAGAGTAGAGATTTGGATCATTATACCGAGCGAGTGACTCGCTCATGTAGATTACCTATTATCTGCTCCGAGGATGCCGTCTCAATGCGGCGGAGCGCCGGGTGAGATGTCGCTTTCTTCGACCTCCGCAGTATCACGATGATGATGATGCAAACAGAGCCTCAATCAAGGTGAAGTAGACGAGCGGTGTTTTTGTATCAATATGGGCGCTTCAAGCAGCAGCAGATGAGGGAATGACATTAGCTTCGTCCTCATCTTCCTCCACAAAATACTCTCACACCAGAATCATCTCAGAGTAATTGATCTAGCCTGTGGCTAGTCTCATCAAAAGTGACATTACAAGTCTCCCAATAATGTTAGTCTCAGATTAAAAACTCAAAACCCTCGAATGAGCAGATAACCCAAAATACCCCATCAAAAGTTCTTGATTCAAATTTATCTAAATTGCCTGTCTTAAGAATAAAACATTTTGATCCAAAACTCAAAATGCGAAATGAGGGTTTTCTACCAAAACGAAGCTCATAAGGAGTCTTGCCTAAAGAAGGTCTCAAAAAGACACGATTGGCAATATGGCAAGCGTAGAGTAATAGCTTCGCCCAAAATCTCCTAGGTGTGCTATACTCATCTAGCATCGCCCTAGCCATTTCGACTAAGGTCCTATTCTTCCTTTCCACCACGCCATTTTGTTGAGGGACGTGTGGAGAGGAGAACCGATGCTCAATACCACGCCAAAGACAAAAAGAAGCAAAAGAAGCATTTTTGAACTCCGTACCATTATCATCGCGAATCGCCTCAAAGCACCAGAAGCTCGTAAGCCAAACGAAGAACAAGATCATGAAAATAACCAAAAGCTTCATCCTTTGAAGTAAGAAAGAACACCCAAGTATATCTTGAAAGATCATCGACTATGACTAGAATATACCATTTTCCACCAACTGATCGGACTCTAGCAGACCAACAAGATCCATATGAAGCAACCGCCCCGTCCGCTACCATAACCATAGTCACAGTAAGGGTGTGAGGCAAGAACTTGTTTGCCATGCCTACAAGGCGCACATACAAAGATCTTTGATGACTTTGAGCTTAGGCAAACCTCTCATGAGATCAAGGTTGCTAACTCGCCAAATGATCAAAACCAATGTGCCCCAAACGTCGATGCCAAAGCCAAAATCAAGAAGATGTAAGCAAACATTTAAGAGATCCAAAGAAGAGATTCTCAAAAGTCACCCAAAATTCTACCAACTCTAGAGATTCCAAACACAAGCTCACCAAGAGAATCAAGCACACGACAAGCATTTTTCTTAAAAATAGTCCTCATACCCATCATCAAGAAGTCGAGAAACGAAAGGAGATTATACCTAAGCTTGTCCACAAGAGCGACATCCTTTAGAATGAATTTGTTGTTTACCCTAATTGATCCTGCCTTCAATTCGCCTTGTGTATCATCTCCAAAGGTGATGAAGTCATCACCGTTGCTCGCGTGAAAGAGGTGAACCATTTTGAGTTCCCGGTCATGTGGCGTGAACATCCGAGTCAACGAACCACGTGTTCTTCCCTTTCCGCAGTAATCCTAAAAATCAAGGAGCAAAGAACGATGTGTCTCAATATCGGGATTAGATAAACAAGATTTAGGAATCCAAAGATCGAGACACACGCCCGCAAGGAGTATACAAACCGTAAGTACTATCCTTGATTTCATTTAACATTTGGTTATGAGCAATGTTCAAATTAAAATGAGACTTGAATCGCCCATGGGCTATTCGACCGCTTTAGGTCAAGGTCGATCGGTGACCAAAACGGTCGACCGGTGAGCACCAATGGCCGACCGCCACCGATACACATTAGAATTAGGATGTCTAGAAACATAATGATTTGCATGAGATAAAAATCCTAATCCGTGTTTATTCTTTCGTTGTTACCATGTCTCATAGAAGCTCTAGGTTGCATGAATGAAATTCTATCAAAATTTTTCCTATCATTTTTCAACCTACGCCAACAAAGATTCAATCAAATGTCCACCTTTTTGCAATAAGTGCAATGGTACTTGGTACCACTAGAAGAAGCACCATTTGAATTAATACAAGGTTGGGCAAAACTCGCAGATTTAAAAGATGTTTTTGCAAAGTTGGGTTTTGAATTCAATTAAACCTTTTCCAAGACTTGAATGACTTTTGGGTTCGAATTGTCTTGAAAAGAATTGAATCCTAAACCTTGCTTCTTATAAGGAGTTTTAGACTTGTCAAGAATCATGTTTAATTGTTTCTTACCTTTAGAAAATTTCTAATGTATCATGAAGGTAAGCATTTTCTTTCTCAAGTTGACACAAGAATCACAAGTTTTATCCATAGATTTTTCCTTATACAAAGCAATTTCAAGCTTAAGAGTGGAACATGAAGCACAAGTAGTATTTTCAATATTGTCCTTAAGCTTAGCATATTTGACTCTAGCGACTTCTAAGATATCTTTGATTTCACGCTCTTTTCTAAGCATGAAGTGCAAGGGCTAGAATCAAAAACATCAAAAGCAATCAATTTACTAGATTCTAAACATTTTCACAAGGAGCACTTTTAATTTCATTTAGTTCAGATTTAGCATTCTCAAGTTGTTGTACACAAATATTATGAGCAGATTGTAACTTGGTAATTTGTAATGCATAGCATGACAAGATAAACATTCATCAGTTCAAGAGTCTTAGCAGCTTTAAGCTCTACTTTCGCTTGCTAATTTTTGACTCTAATTTCTTATTTTTGTCATAACAAATTCAAGCGCTTCATCTTGACTAAGCAATTGCTCAACTATAGAATCATATTTAGCGTAAAGCTCATCATAAGAAAAAGATACCTCATTATCATCAATGTCGTCCGTGTCACCATGAAGCACATGCCGTGAAATCTTTGGCCTTCCCTTTCTTTTACCTTGAGGGATCTCCTCCTCCTTGTCCTCCTCACTCCCTGTGATCCACATCGCTCAAGGATTGATCCTCAAAGCGGCAAGGACCCTTGAGCACCTTCACAAGCTTATTTGCCTCATACCTTGATTTGTTGAAAGGAGGCTTCTTCCAAGTCGGCTTTCCTTCCTTATGATTGCTCTTACCTTTCACTTGGGGCAATTTGTCTTGATATGATTGAGCTCACCACATTCATAGCATGTTACCGACCACCTCTCTTTTGTTTCTCACATTATTGTAGGCCTGTGAATTTCTTTGCTAGAAGAGCTAACTCTGCTTCAGAATACTTTCAAGCTCCTCTTCATGAATAGCAGATAAACAAGCAAATGAAAATCCGTAAGAAGATTCACAAGAGTCATCAAAAGCCTTTTGAGAGGATCTGCTACCAAAGCTAAATTATCTTTCTTAGGATGATCAACTCTTTTAATTTCATGAGTCTTGAGTTTACTATAAAGCAATTCTAAAGTAAGACTTGAAAGATCAACATTTTCTTCTATAGCAAGAGCTTTCATCTCCCACTCCTTGGTGTTGATTGCACCAAGAGATGGGTGGCATTTTCAGATTGAGAATATTCAATATCAACAAATTTTCATTTGATTAATTACTTTATTAAAGCGATCGAAATGTCATCGATGCTCTCTCCAGACGATCTCGAATTTATTGTACTCACGCTTGTAAACAGCTTACGCACCTTTTTGATTTGGGACGAACCTCATGATATGTTTCGAGAGTGTTCCAAATTTCATGCGCAGCTTGAAAGATTGCAAATTCTATCATATTCTTGTCTACCAAGTGCACCATATAAAAGATTCTTAGCCTTATTGTTGTTAGCCAAAAGAATTGCGTAGTGTGTAGCAATTTCAGAATAACCAATGGCTCTAACAACATCCCAAATAGCTTGTCCTCGCTCTCAAGAAAGACGCAGATACGATTCTTCCAATAGGCATAGTCGTGCCCATCAAGATATGCGGTTTAGTAGAAAACTTATCCATCGCTAAAGTTCGGGACCTGTTAAGATCAAGATTGAACTAACCGCTCGATACCACTTGTTGGACCGTAAAGGCGACTAGAGGGGGTGAATAGGAGCACGCCACTTTTTAACAAATTATGAACTCAATACAATTTCACTCAAAGAGCTATTAGAAAGCTATGAAGATCAATATACCAAGACAAATGAAGACTAGTATTGAATCCAATAAAACCCCTAAGCAATGCGACAATAATCGCTAAGAATCAAAGCAACACAAGTCATCGCGGTCGACTCTCAGAGGAACCGGTTGGACCGATTGTCGGGCGGTTTGACCACCTGTTATATCAAGGTCGGACCGCCCAAATCGGCCGGACCGGTGGTGATGGGCGGCCGACCGGCAGCCTACGTAACCGATCCAAACAAGAAAATCACCCGATGACGGTTGCAATTAGGTCTAACTTTGATTCTCAACTCCAAACTTCACGAAACTTTGCACACACCTTCTCTATGCTATTGAGGACCTATTCCAATCGAATATTATGATAATTCTTGGAACGATCTTGAGCAATTGTCAATTGATTAATGTAAGGTCTAAAACCGCAAGAACGAAAACTTGATCCTATTGCTTGTTCGTGAGTGATTGATGATCAAGATGATGCTAGATAGATTCACACATATCACAAAGCAAGCTAATTCACGGAAAGAATCAATTACAAACTCGCGGATCAAAGAAAGCCCTAAAAACACGAAATTGAAAGCGAGAACGAAAAGAGACTTATCTCAAGCAAACCTTGCATAGATTGATTTCGTGGTTGATGCTGGATTACATCCACACCATCATGGATCAGTAGACAATCAAGGATCACGAAATTGATTATCGGGCTTGTAATGCTTAACCATCCACTTGGTCCTAGCATCACAAATCAGATAATCCGAGACTCGAGACATGTATACTTCCTAGAATGCAGTATACACACCTCTTTACAAAGTTCATGCATCAATTCCATTCATTCACATAGAACCGAAGCAAAAAACAACAACCAGAAGGTAACATAAATAAAGGATAGTCATTACAAAAGAGAGGCCGACCGACCAAATGACAAATACATAAAGAAAATTAACAGCGGAAGCAAAAGTGCCATAAGATGGCCATAAAACAAAAGAGCCAATCAAGGTGCCTTTAACCCACAAGGCAACCGACCGACCGCCAGTTAGTCGTCGAATCCACAAAGACAACTCACAAAAGTGAGGCCCTTGGGGCTCACCTTCTTCCTCTGCAGAACAAAAGCAAATTTCAAAGAAAATCGGGTGAGTACTTTGAATGTACTCAAGATATATAAGAATGATAATGATCTATACAATAACTATATGCAAGCTTATTTAAGTGGAGCAGTTAGGACTCAAATTTTTAAGCATAAAGCAAGTTTTATTTGCAATAATGTAATAGATCAAAGGCAATTTTGCAATCTGATTTTATTTGATAAAAACAGAGTAATCAAGTAGCAACAACAAGAAATAAATCCGAAGTGACTAAACCATTAGTCACTACAACAATAGCATGAATTACCCATTCATGCCAACCATGTCAAATTTTAATTTAAAAGGTTGTAGTCTAGTTCTTGCACGACCTTACCAAGCATGTCCATAACCTAGGACGAGGCTATTCAATAGTTTTATCCTCATAGGGGTGTACCAATGTACCCACACGCTGATCGCCTTTTGCCAAGCTATTAAGCACACTTCCTTAGGTATGCTGCTAAGACGGCTAAGTCCTACGAGACATTTCCAATATTGTGAATTATTCACGAGCCGCCTGTATGGATAGAAACCCATACGCTGTGCTCGAGTCATTGTAAAGCCTCGGCCAACTACCCGTCCGCAGTAAAGCCTTGGACAACTACAATGCTCCTCGAGGTGGAGAGCCTACCCTAATCTCCACCACCGCACACCCAACACAAGAACACCGAGAACACATATCATGTTTCACACAACACACACAACCCCTCCCCGCGACTCTGAGATAACACACGCCAAAGTACTAAGTCAAGAGAGGTCCCATATCCTCTCAAGCGTGGTTAGCACGCATAAGCGCTTGGCTTAGTGACACAAGTAACACTTCGGTCCTTAGGGACTCGGGCACCTTTCCTTGTTACACCCAACAATCACACCAACATACCATTGTGTTTGAAGTCAAATCATTTTGTTTCATTTTCGGTTTTTACAAAACAAAAGCGTAAGGTGCCAACCAAAATAAACAAAATGATTTGTGTGATCAAGGTCATCGACTAAGTCGATAACCGCCCAATTCTACCTGTAGCTAAGCATTTCTAAGCATGACATCGCAAAGGCAAGAAAGAGCATAATTAAATCACCGGCTCTAATTCACCAAATGATATTAATAACTTATGGTTGTGGCAGGATAACATTTTAATGGCAACAATGCATTAGGAATAGCTACCTCTAAACAGGCAAAATTAATTGGACACAAAAGCAATGCATACATATAGTTTGTAAACAAGATATTAGACTTTGAAAGTAATGGGACATTTATGATCAAATATCTTGCTCGCTTGTCGGGTCAAGGTGTTGCCGAGGATCAATAATATTATCAACGTGGCGCTTTGGATCCTAACGAAAGCAAAAAGCAACCGATAAGAAGGAATAAATGCAAAGACCCAACAAGAAACTCTCTCCAAAAATCGGAAAATTTTACAAGAGTAAGATCATGATTTATAAAGAATTTAGCAACAAGAACCAATTGATTTGGATTCCCAATGCACAAGATATGGCCAAAACAATTTTGCTCACTTTTATAAATCAAAAATGCTACTATTCATTAGCAAAAATTTCTGAGCTATACCAAGTTGGAAACATTTTTAGATTAAAGTTCAGTTGAAAACATAACCCACAAAATTTGAATCAACCAAAAGGATTTAAAATGAATTAGTTATGCATTTTACAAGTTATCACATTTTTCGCTTGATAAATAAATCCTTCGAAAATCGAATTTTGAAATGACGTGGGCGAACGAGGAGCGCCGATCTTGATCCGACGGTCCGCGCCCCAAATACGATGCGAAAGGCTGCGTGCCATGTAAAACTCCTCGTCGTTAACCGCTGGATCAGATCCAACGGTCCACACACCACTTTGGCCGAGCGCCAAGCGGCGATCCAGACATCGGTCGTCCGCCGTTGGATCCGGATCCAACGGCTCATGGGAATCCCAGCGCTGAGTGGTTTGAACGCTCCCACGCACGCAAGCCGCTGATCTAGGATCCAACGATTCACGTTAACTCGAATCGGGACCGTTGATCTTGGATCCAACGGATCACGCACCAAGACGCGCGACGAATTCAAATTTCCGCGAACGGGGCGTAGATCTAAGGATCGACGGTCCGCGTCGACTCCGCTTCAAAACGTCCGTCCCGCTTTCGCCCGGCAAAACGACGGAAGAACCACGGCCACGGCGGCTCGCCGCAAGGCGGTGCGAGCAAGTGCCAAAATGGGTCCCAAACATCATTGCGCACCTAATGGTACCAACGAATTCACCATGGACGACTGTAACGCTTAAGCAGTTTGGAACCGGCGGTTCAAAATGGCCAAAACGAAATGGCAAAAATGCTCACCACGGCTCAAGGGAGCAAAGCCAGCCACTAGGGACTAAAGAGGAGCTACCGAGCGCAAAGAATGCACCGAGGAGAGTCGAGCCGCTCTGGCGCGAGGAACGCGCTTTCCACCGAAAGGGGAAATTCAGATCCACTGGTCCTCGACAAATTGAACCGAATTGAGTGAGGATTAAGCTTCAGAGTAGAGGGAGCAGAGGAGTGAAGACTTGAAGAAGAAAGCCCGTGGCCGCACCGACCCACCGAGCTTCAAAACCAACAATGGCGCCAAGGATTCTCGAAGATCCGCGGCCAGCGGACTTGTGAGTGTTAGCTAGAGCCGCGGAGTTGCTAAAGGAAGCTAAGGGAGAAGCAAAGGAGCTTAAATAGCCGAGGATGGCCGAGAGCAACGGCGATATGCCGCTGGGTCAACTCGGCCGCTTGAGCGAGAGAGCGACGGAGCAGCTGGAGAGTGGACGCTGAGGAGGAGCACGACAGTGCATTAAATGCGCCGAGAGATAGCCGCTTAAAGGCGACCGGAGCGGACAGACGCCGCGCTTTTCTCCTCAAGACGCCATGGTCGACGCTGCCGCGCGAGCCGACCGGAGGAAGGAGACGACTCGCCGATCGTCGGATTGAAATCGAACGGCTGAGTTAGATCGCAGCGGATTACAACAGCCTGGCTATTCAACCGGTCGAGGACCGCTCGATGCCGATCCAACTACCGAGTTAGATCGGTGGATTAGAACGATTCCATCGCTCAACCGGTCGAGGGTCGCTCGATGTCGATCCAACGGCCACGACTGCACACCCGATCGATCGCGCACGGCAGATTAGTTGATCGGACCGAAGTCCAAGGGCTCGAGCCCGAGTCCGGTTCTAACCCGAGGAACAAGGCAAACCAATTAGAAATTGAATTTTAAACATCCGAGTTTTGAGGAATTATTTGAGGTAGCAAACAAACTCCAAAATTTATGAAATTTTAATCGAGCTTGTTGACAAAGCAGGAGGAACCTCCCATAAAATTTTCAGAGATTTTCATGCACTGAATTATTCTCCAGAAATTCCAGAAGAGGGGAAAATAGGGTTTGAGCAGTTTGACTTGCCTCCAAAATTATCAAATAATTTCTAAAAATCATGAGATAATTCAGAGGTGTCGCCAAGCCTCCCTAGAATTCAGGTAAAAGGTTTCCAAGGGTTTGGCAAAAGACCTTTGCCAAGGAGGGTTTTTTATTAGAGTCAACAGATAATTTAAATTGGATTTTCTATAATTCTTTTGAAAAGAATTACCAAAAATAACCAAGTCTTCAAGATGCAAGAAAAGTTTTAATTTCTTCTGATTTTCTTACATTTGAAACACAAACCCATATTTGGGATGTTACAATATGCACCACCTCTCTGAAAATTTTCACCAAAACTTCTATTTTCGAATGAATAGTGATAGCTAGCAATTTCTTTAGATTTTCTGAAAAACTGACTTTCAAACTTCCATAACTTTTGCATGGAATATCAAATCAATTTATTTTTATTGCTAAATTCATGTAAAATAATTCTCCACCTTCTGTGAATTTTTCATAATTTTTGGACGAAATTGTATTTTTGGGTCTTTTCGGTATTATTCGTTCTTATTGTACTTTCGATTCTTTCGAATAGGTTCCACGACTTTATTGATGACACGAGTGATCATCTCGCAAAGAAGAAATTTATCTCCAAAGAAGGCAAGCGCTTGTTTCTATTTGATCATATTGATCCCATTACTTTCAAAGTCTATTATCTTGTTTGCAAAGTGTATGTATGCATGCTCTATTTTGTTGTTAAATTATCGATCCAAAGAGTTGATCCTATAGTTGCATAAACTCGTAGGTAAATGATCATCCTCTACCACCGAGCCTAGGTTTTATTCATTGTGGTTTAGAGTTCGATGGATAGGCTCTAATCACTTTACTTAGTTTGCGAGTTGACGTTGCTTAGAAATGCTTATAACTAGAATGGGGATCATCGCCTTACGATGGTCATTGTTATCATCACTATAATTAGTTAAGTATTGATGCTCATGTATGTAATTGTATTTGAAAACTAAACCGAAAGTGAAATGTTTTAGACTTGGGCACATTGGTTTGATGGTGCGGTTATTGGGTGTGTGAATGGTGCCCGAGTCAACAAGGACCGAACATCTTGGACACCCACCTGCCGCTGTGTGCAACCACATGAGAGGATATGGGACCTCTCCCGACTAAGTACTTTGGGAGGTATTAACTCATCGAGTCATCGGTGGTATGAAAAAGAGAATGTTTGCTTTGGCTTGAGAGGATGGGTTCCTTTCAAGGTTCGCCATACCAGAGCACCGCAGCTGTTTCTACCGGGCCTGCATCCGACTCAACGTGTGGGTCCTAGCGGGAGCCCGTAATGTTCACTAAGGGTTAACCCCATACGTGCGACTGTAATTAGTACAATCCATTGGAAAGCGCCTCATAGGACTTAGCCTTGCCTAAGATACCTAAGGAAGTGTGCTCTATTGCATGGCAAAAAGGCTGCAGCGTGTGGTACATTGGTACACCCCGCAGGTATAATCTATTCAATAGAAGTCCTTGGTTATGGACATACTTGGTTAGGTCTCTACAAGAGTTAGACTCAACAGTTTTTGATAAAAATTGATTTCGGGTGGTACGAATGGGTAATTCGTGCTTGTTGTGGTGGCTGTTGGGAAGTCACATCTAGGTTGTTATTTATGTTTATTATTGTTGTCTCGCTGTTATTTAATCAATCAAAACAGATTTATCAAATTGCTTTCAATCTATTACTTATTGCAAATAAATTGTTGCTTTATGCGTCAAATGAACCATATAACATCCTCCTTTGTTTCAGCTTGCATGTAGCTATGTATAGGCTTGTTACTCGTAAGTTTAGTCAAAGTACTTTTTGTACTCAGTTGCTGTGCTTAATTGTTGCAGAGGAGGTTGAACTCTAAGGGGTTAACTATTGTGAGACCGACTTCGACTTTGCTCTCGACGACTAGCTCGGGCATTCCCAGTCGGTTGCCTTGTGGGTAATGGCAAACCGTTTGGCTTTTGTTTATCGCCATCTTATGACTTGTTTCCGCTGCTACTTTGGTTATCTTCTATCATTTGGCCGGTCGGCCCTACTTTTGTAATATAGACTTGTATGCTCTTATGTTGTAAGTTTGTAGACTAATTAATGAATGACTTGTATGTTTTGGATGCTTAATTTTTGTATGGGGTATATGTACTCAATTTTGGAAAGTACATGTGCCCCGAGAATCGAGATATTTGATTTGTAATGCTATGACCATTCGGATGGTTAAGTATTACAAGTTAAATACCCTGGGTTCTCACAAGTGGGAAGTGACCGAATAAGTGAGTGCTGAGTCTGTTGACTGACTAGGGTTTTAGTGGTAATATTGACTGGTGGCCCGCATGTTAGTGTATGTCGCAACTAAACAGACGAAACGGACACTAGTGGAGCTCATCCATGTCCATATCGATTTACTCAATGAGCATAGAGTTTCTCTTATTTTTCATACCTGTGAAGAAAAAAAAACGTATTCCCAATTCTATTAGGGGACTGTCTACACAGAATTTGACTACTTTTATTAAAAAAAAACTATCACATTTTGAAAGTTCATTTACAACTTCATTATACATAAATTATTTATGTAATTTTGGTTCTTGGTCACTGTAATTATTCTTGAAAGTCTTAATAACTCATATTTTCATCACATTATTCAAAATCTCATATATACTTTGGGAGGTTGAGCAAAAATAAAGACAAAAAATGAAATTTTAAATCAACAAAATACGGTAATGTGGTGAACCCGTTATGTTTTTCACATGTACCTCGAGAGTTTGGGCAAAAACAAATACAAAAAAATAAAATTATATACCAACAAAATACTTAGAATGTGGTGAACCACTTGTCCTCCAAGGAAAAAATCATAATAATTCGACATAACGGATGAGAAAAGACAAATCTCAAAGATATCTAATAAACGTAAAAATAATAATTTTACCTTCAAAAAACTATTAAAAATTATATAGCAATTCCCTTCGCATTTTGGCACCTTTGCCATCCCTATTCGCGTTCCACCACGCTGGCCATAAAATCTCGTGCTCCGTCCGACTCGCGGCCGCCCCCGCGTGACCGCCTCACGTGAGCGTGCGACGAGGCCGGCCGCGCGACGCCTCGGCTTCGGTTCCGGAGCAGCCGGCGCGCTTAATTAAAGGCGACCCTTCCCACCCGTGTCCGCCATTAGCGCTGGGTCCACGCGGATGCAACAGCGAGCGTTACTCGCCTCGCACGTACCCGCATCCGCCCTTCGCGCGGGCCCCGCAGTTGCCTCGGTTTGGTTACTGGCTTAGTGCCGACCGGGTGGCGTCCAAGGTGGGCATAGACGGCTGAATGGACGGATAAGGTGGTCGGTGGTCTACGCTCGGGGAGCCGCGCCGGTGGGCCTGGTCAGTCGAGTCAGCTCAGGTTCCGTTCGGCGTTCGGCGGCACGCGGTGCTTCGGGCGGACAAACAGGTCTCGGGTCCTTTCTTTTGTCCTGCTTTTTCTTTCCTGATTAGTCACTCCAGTGTCTAATGCTTTACGCTGTATAGCCTAATCTTTATGATTTTATGATTTAATTCTTTTAATATTATTTTAAAATTAACTTTTACTAACTTTATTTTCAATTCATACCTTATTAGTCATGTCATAACGCGCGGTGTTACTAAGCCATTCACTCATGCCACTTTTTTCGATATAACCTATCACACAAGCCGTCCTGCGTATGGCAGAGAGGGTTTGTGTGGCCCAATCCTTGTCCTTGTTACGCTAGTACTAATGGCGTGACAAACTCGCGCGCCACGCCAACATGCGTGATGTGACAGATGTGACTTAGGTGCCGTCACCAATCAATTCTTAATTTTTCTCCAATCTTCCTCTCTCTTCGTCCCCGTATGTCCTCTCTCCTTCCCTCTCCAACCTCCAGATTTGGAGGCGATTCGAAGTCCACAAACGCGTGGAAATCACCCCAAGGTAATCTCACCCATTCCTCCATTTATTTAGGATAAATTCATTAGATCGGCTGATTTAGGTTTTGGCCGAATTGCATGTTTGAGCGAAATTGGTTTGAATTGTTGCACGTTGGAGTGAATTGATAGCATTAGTACTCAATGGTACTTGAATGTGTTCAAATTTTGTTTTGTTCATATGCTTTTTAGCGATTTGTAGATGAAATGGGATGTCGTGGATATGGTTTGTTTGGGTAATCAAAATAGATATGTGTCGACGATCGAGTCACGATCTTACTTAAATAAATAGAGGAAAATAGTAAAGAGTTCTTGGAAGAGAATGAGATTGCTCTTTATTGTAGCGAACTGAATCTTTATAGGGAAGCCCTTAACAAGGCAAAGGACTAGCCCTAATTATACTTGGTGTACTCGATTGCTATACTATTGCTTCGTATGAAAACCAACCGCTATCTCCTGATTGAGTTGAACCGCTTTTGCCTTTTGTATACTCCGTGGCTTAGAGTAAATAAGACATATACTCTATTCATGACACAGAGAAATATACTTAGAATTAGATCTAAGTACCGCTTCATTACTTTTACGAGCAAATATCCGTTCAGATTGGACACATAACATCATTCGACTAGGTACGACGATGTAACATTTGGAATCCTTAGGAGCATGGGGGTCATTACCACAGGGGGTTACGACTACGAAGGATGTACCATCTTTAATTAAATAAAGTAATATTTAGAGATTTTGATCCTTGTTAATACATTACATGGTCGAAAGATAAGACTTGCCGTGATGAGAAGAAATTATACAAGAATGTATACAAAAAAAAACAATAAGTGTTCTTGTTTATACATATTGTCCAAGTTGGTCATAAGGTTGCTAAGAATCAAAGACATAAATAACACTTCGCGAAACATATTCATGCTCAATTTCGACTAGCAGCGAAGATCATAAGAAAAGAACCATCGCTAGGAAACTCCTTCCAGTGGGCAGGACCATGTGCAAAGAGGAGAGATTTCGACTAGGAGGCTTTCCGTGTCCTAACCAGTAAAATGAAATCGAAATTGAAATGAACTACTATACATAAAACTTACGCAATTGGTCAATGTTTCAGGAATTATAGAAAACACGCCCGTCTGACATGGCTAGTCGATCAAACGTGGTCCGTGACTTCGACCACGCAGTATTGGACCTTTCTACCGAGAGAAAGTTTATTGCGATTTGCCTAGCTCTAAATTTTTCTCGAGTACTGATCACCTACACTAGGTCGTGAGGTTGCACCGCATTTACTATGGTACCTTCTCATAGCTTGTTGGTAAACCGCCGATCGATCAAGGCATGGTTTCGCGTTCTTCGAGGAAACTAACATCGCCGAAGTCATCGCTCATTCCGATTGTTCTCGCTTAAACAATCGCTTGAGCAGAGCCAAGTTTTAGTTCCGGAAGCATGGCTTCAAACCATAAACCGTAAAAATGATGTTTCACTAGTCGCGCGATCGGTCATGGTTCGAGCGCCCACAATACAAAAGGAAGTTCTTGCACCCAAGCTCATGACCGTTTTAATAACTAGTCGAATACTCGGCGTTTTACTCCTTGTATGATGATACCATTAGCTCTCTCGACTACCCCGTTGCTCTGCAGGTGAGCAATATAAGAGAAATGAATTTTGATACCTAGATCCTCGCAAAATTCCTAGAAATTCCCGCTGAGAACTAGGTACCGTTATTTGTGATTATACGATCGTATGCCAAATCATGTTATCACATTTTTGGTAATGAACTTCTTGGTAGCTTCAGTCGTTACTTTAACAACTAGCACAACTTCTATCCATTTTGTGAATGTATCAACCATTACAAATATGAATTCGAAGCCCCCGGGTGTTCTTGGCAAAGGTCCCAGAATGTCTAGTCCCCAGGTTAGAAAAGGCCAAGAAAGTGGTATTGTTTGCAAAGCTTGTGCCGACTGATGTACTTGTGGACTATGGAATTGACATTGTATGCACTTCGTCACAAGGTTTTTAGCATCATGAAGGACAGTTGGCTAGTAGTATTCTTGCCTGAAGGCTTTACCAACCAGAGTTCTGCAGGAATGATATGCTCCATGCACTACTACTCTGTATATCGTAGAGTAGTCAGAACCCATCCGCCGGAGATATACATCTCATCAACACCCGTGAGCTCCCGCTTGTACACGTGATTTCGATCGAGTGTATGATTTGGCTTTTGAGTCAGATGACCGCATCTATGTCATTTTCAGGAATTGTTCCATGCAAAAGATAATTGTAGATTGATGTCATCTAATCACTACTGGGGTCGATCTGTATGACCTCCAGTGGAACATCTATGTTCTCAGAATTGTCGACCATTGATGGTATATCGAGTCGCCGAGGAAAACTCCTGACGAGACAAATGATCTTGTTGAAGCCATCCGTACAACTAGTTTGCTAGAAAGTTTTCTTTTCTAGGAATATGTTGGATTTGAAAACCAAGAAGTGCTTTTCAAGTTTCAGATTCGCTAAATAAGATGACATCTTAGAATTCGAGCAACTATACACTTTTCCAACTTGATTCACTACTAGTTGAGAATCGCCTTCACTAGTAATCAGAACCCCGAGCGCCTGTTGCTTGGAGTCCTACCAATAAACCTTCGACTTTCATCGCATTGTTTGTGGCGGAAAGTTATGTTGTATGGCGATTTAATGTGTTCTCCCATAGGAGATATCGAGACAACTCCACCCAGAGCCTTTGAGCATCAAGGAACCATCAAAGTACATTGTCCACTCGCCATGGTGCTCGTATTTGGGCCCTTGGGTGGGTTCGTGGTTCGCCCATTCGGAATGAATTCTACTAAAGCCCGGACTTTATTGTTGTCCGTGAGATAAAATGGAGGTCGAATGCCCCAAGCTCACCAGCCTAGTTTTCTATTCATCCTGCCGACTCCTTATTTTTGAGAACTTGACCAAGAGGATATCCAATCGGATGACCACTCTATGGGCCCGAAAGTAATGCCTTAATTAGACCATATATCAACATTTGTAATTGTGGATATCATTCTTGGGTCCATGTAAGACTTCACTTACGTAATATACTGGTCGTTGGATGTTGTCATGCTCAACGACCAGTATTGCACTGACTGCTTGTGGCGTTGCTGCCAGATATATCAGTAGTGTTTCCCCTGATCTTGGAGAGACTAAGATTGGGGTACTCGTGAGGTACTTTTTAAGCACTTCAAAGGCATTGTTTGCCTCTTTAGTCCACTCGAAACTCCCTTGTTTCCAAAGAAGCTAAAAGAAAGGTAGCCCTTTGATAAGTCTCAGGTCCGATCTTCCAATGGTATTGATAAGTCGATTCTCGAGATCTCGATGTTGATGATCCAAAGGCTCGGACCAAACAGATCGATCCCTCGCAATCACTACACCACTGCTCCGATGGTTATCAACCGTGCCGAATGCAGTTGACCTCGCCAAGAAGACTATCTCCTGCATGCAAATCGAGAACACAAGCAAGAAAGTAGAAGATGCAATCTGATATTGTATTACGAATATAGATGAAGCTCACAATGTGGGGTTTTCAACCGAATGTGCGTGAGACTACTAAGAAGAATAATCTCAAAGAAAACCCACCCTAAACTATGACGACTTATATATATATATATATATATATATATATATATATATATATATATATATGCGGCCGTGAAAAGGGGCGTACACAACCTGGACTCCAACCTCGTCACGCTTACAAGGCCCAAAACGGTGACGCTGCACTTTATTCACTATTCATGTGGCGTATCTTTGGTCGAAGAACTGGTCGTAGGACTGGTCCTGTGGTAGTCTTGAGGAGTTCATACTATTTCTGGTCGTAGATTGTATCCAACGAGTACTGTGCTCGCTTCTCTGGTCGTAGATTGCTCCCAACGAGTCCTGGGCTCGCCGAGTACTGGTGAAACTGGTCGTAGGCCTTCATGAAGTGTCGCAGACCCTGCGAAACTGGTCGTAGACCTTCTTAAACTGGTTGTAGTCCTAGATTCCTAAGTACAAGTAAATCATCTCCGTTAGGCAGCATCATAGAGTTCTCAAATAATACAATCAGCCATAGAAATGTATTTACCTGATAAATAAGTTGATGAGCACGTGCCTGAGTAATTGGACTTTGCACATCATTCAAAGTAATAGGAAGAGGAGTGTTCATATCAATAGAAGTGATGTCCTCATCATTCTCCCCTTCTTGAATTGGAGTCATTCTCGACACAAGATCGTCCTCCGCGCCCAAGAAAGGCCGCAAATCTGCAATATTAAAGCTGGAGCTAACCCCGAAATCCACATGCAAGTCTAACTTATATGCGTTATCATTAACACGTTCAAGAACTTTAAAATGACAAGCTGCGCGTGGCATGAGTTTAGACTTTCTCAATTCAGAAAACCGTTCTTTACGCAAGTGTAACCACACAGATCACTGTGTTCAAAGACACATGCTTGCGTCCCTGACTACCAGCAACTTTATATTTAGCATTCATAATCTCAATGTTCTCTTTCGTTGTCTCATGCATCTTTAGTATCAACTAAGCACGATGTTGAGCATCAAAATTTACTTTCTCCGAATTTGAAAGAGGTAACAAGTCGATATGTGCACGAGGGATGAATCCACAAACAATCCGATAGGTGCACGAGGGATGAATCCACAAACAATCTCAAAAGGACACTTCTTTGTGGTAGAATACAACAAACAATTATAAGCAAACTCCACATGAGGCAAGTAGTCCTCCCACATTTTTAAGTTCTTTTTAAGCACATCCCTAAGCATAGTAGACAAAGTTCTATTGACAACCTCAGTTTGTCCATCGGTTTGGGGATGACAAGTAGTGGAAAATAACAGCTTAGTCCTCAACTTACCCCACAAAGTTCTCCAAAAATAACTAAGAAATTAAGCATCACGATCCAAACTATCGATTCTAATACCATGCAAGCGAACAATTTCCTTAAAGAACAAATCAAGAATATTTGTAGCAAAGATCACTTTTATGACATGGTATAAAATGAGCCATCTTAGAGAATCTATCCACGACAACAAAAATACTATCCCTCCCCTTCTTTGTTCTAGGAAGCCCTAAAACAAAGTCTATAGAAATATCTTCACAAGGTATGCTTGGAACAGGAAGATGCATGTATAAACTATGAGGATTAAGTCGTGACTTAGCTTTTTGGCACGTGGTGTCATGCAATGAAGCGCTCGATGTCACACCTCATCTTTGGCCAATAATAGTGGTGGGTCGAATGTTCTCGGTCCTTCTTCACGCCAAGTGACCCATCAATTCTCCTCCATGCGCCTCCTGTAACAACAAAAGACGAACGGAGCTAGCTGGAATGCATAGCTTGTTAGCACGGTACACGAACCCATCATGCACCACAAATTTATTCCAACCTTTTCACTCTTGACAATTTAGCAATACATCTTTAAAATCAACATCATGCACATATTGCTCCTTTATTGTCTCTAACCCAAAGATTTTGAAGTCAAGTTGTGAAAGCATGGTATATCTCCTAGACAAAGCATCCGCTATCACATTTTCTTTGCCCTTTTATATTTAATGACGTAGGGAAAAGACTCAATAAACTCAACCCACTTAGCATGTATGCGGTTCAGGTTGGTTTGACCCCGAATATGCTTTAAAGATTCATGATTAGAATGTATTACAAACTCTTTGGACTATAAATAATTTTGCCATGTTTTCAAAGTTCGAACTAGAGCATATAATTATTTATCATAGGTAGAATAGTTCAAACTAGGACCACTTAATTTTTCACTAAAGTAAGCAACATGTTTTCCTTCTTGAATTAACACACCACCAAGACCTATGCCACTAGCATCACATTCTAATTCAAAAGTCTTGCTGAAATCGGGAAGTTGAAGCAAAGGGGCGTGCGTTAACTTATCTTTGAGAGCATCGAAAGCTTGTTGTTGTATGGTAGCCTAAGTAAAAGGAACTCCCTTCTTTGTAAGCTCATTTAGCTGCAAGGTGAGGGTGCCAAATCTCAACAAAATGCCGATAGAAACTCATGAGCCCTAGAAAACTCCGCACTTGTGTGACCGCTTTAGGAGGTGGCCAACTCGATAGCGACGATCTTGACTTGATCAACTTCGATGCCCTGTGGAGTAACAACATAGCCAAGAAAAGATACTCGATCCGTGCAAAAGGTGCACTTCTCAAGGTTATCAAACAAACGTGCATTTCTCTAAATATTAAAAAACAACACGTAAATGATCCATGTGTTCTTCATATGACCTTCTATAGATCAGAATATCATCAAAATAAACCACCACAAATTTTTCAATGAAAGCAGGCAAAACTTCGTTTATCAAACACATGAAAAGTGCTTGGTGCATTAGTTAAACCAAAATGCATCACTAACCACTCATATAGTTCGAACTTAGTTTTAAATGTAGTTTTCCATTCATCTCTCAATTTCATTCTAATCTGGTGGTACCCGCTACGCAAGTCAATCTTTGTGAAAAGAATAGAACCACTCAACTCATCAAGCATATCGTTGTAACAACCCAAAATTCCTCAGTTGAATTAGTTAAGCATCTAATGTGCATTTGTGAAATTTGGACTTTTTAAAACCTTTTGTTGCAGCAAATAAGTTCAAGTGTGGGAAATACTTTAGTTGGATTCTCCCTTCTTTGATATGCTTGTTTGGATTTTCTGGAATTTGTTGGAGGTTATTTAGTTTTCATTTTATTTGCATACTCAATTTGGATTTGAATTTAAAATGCAAACAAATCAAGTGAATAGTGCTTGAAAATATTTTTCCTAGGTTTTGGAACATATTAGAAACTTACCCTAAACATTTCACAATTTTAGGAAATTATTTGCTAGGTTAAAACAACAAGTCAAACAAAGAAAACCAAAAGTCAAACACCGCAACATAAATTTAAAATAATTTTAGGGAATATTGTAGAAATTTTAAAACCCTAGAAAAATTAATTAATGGTCTCAAAAGTGTTAGGGAATGTCTCTAAAATTTTCATTAATTTTGGAGCTCGGCAGCTATGTCAAATAAATTCCCAAAAGACCATAGTCTTTTTACCAAAAATCAGAGTTCTACTATTCCTCCGGTCGAAGCGGCTTGCACTGTAGCGACTGAACCCAAACAGTAACCGAGTTGATTGGACCGAACCACCTTCTCCCACACCCACTGACCTGCGGTCCCCACCTCAACCTAGCGTTTTCTTCTCCACGTCTCTTCCACGCGCTCGACAAGCAGCTCGCCACCGCTGCTCCTCTGCCCATGCCGCCGACCACCTTCGGCAGCTCCGCCCTCCACGCGTAAAAGGGCCGTACCACAGTCTCTTTTCCTCCCCCTTCCTATTTCTGCATCCCAAGCCTCACACAGCCACTCCCCCTGTTCTTCTCCACCGAGAGCCAAGAAGCCACGGAGCTTGCCGCCGCGGCCTTCCAACCAGCCCATCAGCGCCAGCCCCATCTCCTCGGCCCCAGGCACACCGCCGCCAGCTAGCCCAAGCCCCGCCCAAGCTGCACCTCCTACGTCCCTGAGGCTGCCTCTCTCGGCCGGTTCCGATTTCGCCGCTGTTGGCCGCACTGCCTCCAAGCTCTCCAGCTACTTCGGCGATCTTCGGCCACCGCCTACCACGTCACGGCGTGTGCCACATCCCTAGGAGCCAAACCCTCAAGCAATTTCGAATTTTGTCACCCGAGGAGCCGCACGCACTCCTTCTTCCCGGCGCCGGCCGAATCCGCCTCCACTGACGCCGCGCCTCCTCCAGAGAGCCCCAGCTCGATTCTCTCCACCATGAGCATCCTTGTACATCCCTTTACCTCCCTCCATCACTCACCCACTCTCTCGTCCACCACAGGTTGGTGCCGTCGAAGACCACTCGCGCCGCCGCTGGCTCGTCGTTGCCGGCCCACCTTGAGGCTTCTCCACGTGCGCTGAACACTCACGTGAGCTCCAGGTACGCCACCGGTGCTCATGCTCCCCCTATTCTGACCCCAACCTCACCCGTGCGTCGCCGCCTCTTTTCTCTTGCAGGTCCGGCCGCCGCGAGCCATCTCCCGGCCGCCACCGACCAGCTCCGGTCATGTCTCCACTGTCCACGGGACTGCCTCTGCATCCCAGTTCCATTTTGCCCGTGTTTAGCCAGCGCCATTGCCCCCATCGCCGACGACGACCGCCACCCCCCCAATTCGGCCGAGTTTCCCTGTGCTGGCCTCCCCGCTCAGCCCTGCCTGTCTAGTAGCTCTGTCTCTGAAGCTCTTCTTTGTAAACTGAAAACTAAAACCTATTTGCAAAACAACTCTCTTAAGATTTACAAGTTTGTGAATGTCTTTCGATCACTCAAATGGATAATCGGAGTAGTGCTAAGATTAGTTGATAGTAGTATAGTTGTTTAGGATATGAAGATGAGCAGAGATGAGAAGGTGTTGTGTGGAGAAGTTGAAATGTTAGGGAATCCTCTTGCTAGGCCAATCAAGTTGTCTTTCTGCTAGCTAATGCTTTGCTATTGAAGTAGGTCACTTCAGTGGATTAGCAAATTGGAAGTTAGGTTTAAAGAAAGCTAGCCCATAGCACTTAGTGCTGAAAAATTTGTTGTTGTAGGTATTTGAACAGTAATCTGAAATTAGTCTTGTCATTAGACCTTTGGCATAGAAATTGCAGTAGTAAAGTTTTTTTTTTCCTTTTTCTTGATTCAGTTAGACTTCGTACAGTTATCTAATAGCAGTAGCCTTTTATGAAAACAAATTTGGATATTTGAGTTAAGTGGGAAGATCAAGTACACACACATCCAAATAGCAATTGTCGTCAAAGAGGATGCGTAGACAAAAGGTTTAGATGAAATCTTGCTTAGGGCAGTGGACATATAACTTTTCCAATTATTGTACTTAGCAGTTTTATTGTCCAGTTATTTGGACCTTAAACTAACCGAAGCAACTCAAATTGTCAAAACAGTAATATATATATATTTTTGGAACAAAGAAGATCGGACTCAAACATGCAGGGACTTCCACTTATTCTATAAGGCAGCAATCAAATTGTTGTTTAACTAAGCCAATCTTTGTTAATAGATTTGATCAGAAATTGGAGGATAATGAAATAGGACTGGTGAGCCTAAGCTGTGTATCTTGCAAAGGTCAGAAATCTTATTGGGTTAATCATGCCATTAGCAATGAAAACAAAGAAAGCAAGAGCTAAAATGGAGACAATATTAGATGGTAGAATTCTTATAGCAGTAAGAAAGAGTTTTGTCTAATAATACCAAGGGATTCTAAAATATAATTACTAGTCTTTCACTTGTAACCTAAAAGAGTAAAATCAATTATAAGCCAATGTTTGGGTTATGATTAGCAAATCAACAGAAAGTGTAATCTGTAGGCGATAAAAATTGGCATGAGGGTAATGACTTCACTAAGATTAGTAGTATGCTGTTCAATACTGTAAAATTAGAATGTGTACATTTTAATCAGGATAATTAACTGGTTGATAAATATATATTTAGTTGTTGCCTTCTCTAAACTAACTTAACCAATAATCAATTCAGAACTTATCCCAAACAATTAGGCTTTGTTAAAATACTCCTTTATATAAAAGTACATACCTAATAGTATGGTCCTACATCATTAAGCAATTACCTTAGAGTTCTAGTTGAGACTAGTTCACTGGAGTGTGCGATATCTTGGAATGAGAATATAAAAGGGGAGAGAATATAAGAGGATTTATTTTGACTGTATGATCATTGTGGATGTGTGCATAGAATGCCTAGAGAGAGTGCTTGTGAGTACTAGGTGTCCTGTTAAGGAAAACAACACTTTTAGCAAGCAAGAAGTTTGATTAAACTTCACAAATTCCTAATTAATTGAAATAAACTCCAATTGAACTAAAAATTATCGCCTAAATGCATCTAAAATCATTTTCTATCTTCTCAGACATTTCGTGTAATCACTTTGTGAGTTCTTATCGTTAGACGACGATGATTTAGAGTGCAATTGAGAAGTTCGTGTGAATGTCCAGAGTTCCAGCAAATAAAGGCAAGCAGTTTTTCCTTTGGTGCATGTTGATTCTATTACATTAAAAAACTATTATCTTGTTTGCAACTGTATGTATGCATGCTTTATTTGTCAAATTATGTGTGCGATTAGAAATAGTTAATCCTTTTGTATGAATTCCCTATAAATGTTCATCACCCACCACTAGCCTAAGTTAATAATCCTGCTGGTGAATTAGAGCCCGGTGGATGTTATATGGCCTAATTATGATTATGCGATGTCATGCTTAGAAAGGCTTAGTTTCCGGTAGATTGGGCGGTTGTCGACTCTGTCGATGACCTTGATCACATAACTCATTTTTATCATGTTATATCCAGTACCCGGTGTTATTGTTTTGGAAAACTAAAAATGAAAACAAAAAGATTTAGACTTGGGCACATTGGTTGAATGGTGTGGTTATTGGTTTGTGGTATGGTGCCCGTGTTAACAAGGACAGAACATCTTGTTCCACTGGACCAAGTAATATTGCGTGCTAACCACATGAGGGTATATGTCACCCCTCTTGACTTAGTACTTTGGAGTGTGTTAGCTTCGGGTCACAGGAGGAGGGTTGTGTGTGTTGTATGAAAAAGGATCAGTGTGTTGGGTGTGCGGTGGTGGAGTTCCAGGTAGGTTCTCCACCTCGTTGGGCGTCGTAGTTGGCTAAGGCTTTGCCCATGAGGGGTTGTTGACCGAGGCTTTACGATGACTCCGACACAACGTATGGTTCTCTATCCATACAGACGACTCGTAGTTAATACATAATATTGGATAACGTCTCGGAGGACATAGCCTTGCCGGCATACCTAAGGAAGTGTGCTTCATCGCGTGGCAAAAGAGGCGGTTTGACGTGTGGGTACATTGGTACACCCTTGCAGGGTTTAAACTATTCGAATAGCCAAGTCCTTGGTTATGGACACGCTTGGAAAGGTCTTTCGAGAGTTAGACTCAACATTTCAAATTTTAAACTAAAAACTTGATCGGTGGCATTGAGAGTGGTTCTCGTGCTATGTTTGTGTGCTGCAGGTGTGTAACACCCTGGCTATTCGGAAGCCAAGATGTTACCTAAAGGACTAACATACAACCAAATTGCGTAAGAATTTAAACTTAAACTCTTCTAAATACATAAAGGGACCAACTTTAATAGTAGCATAGCAGGAATAAAGACTGAATTTATCAAACAGAATCAAGAAATAATTGAAGTGATCCACTAGCATCATTTAATAAGAAAACATAACGTGGAGAGAAATATCATGTAGTCGAAAACTTATTTATTACAGTTCCTCAATTAACAACTGAAAGACATTCTCGACACTATTAATGAAAGTAAAATGTAGTGAACTGTGTGATACGTGCATGTCTATTCCCTCCCAATAGAGTCATCATCAACGATCTCCTAAATAAATAAAGAAAACAATAATGAGTCAAAACTCAGCAAGTACAGTAAACAATTGAACATTCAAGGTTATGAACTATTCAATTTCAATACAAAGGACGAACTTATCTCTGAACACTTATGAGTATGAATGGAATGAATGGGTGCATTGAAAGGAAAGGACTCACACATGCTCATACTGCAGATAGCGAGTGACACACCCGCTTGCTCACTTAAGCCTCAGCATTTAACAAAGTCCGGGGATCCAATCACCGTATGAAGAACGTTTCATACGGGTGTTCGAAATTGCCCACATTGGAATGGTGGGTCTTACGTGTCCATACTGGAATTGATGGGTCTTAACAATTCCACTCCCGTGGACGAAACACGAACAATCAAGAATGGAATGAATATATGCAATGGGTGTCACCTCTTTCAATCACATGGATTATCAACTAAGAACGAATATATGTCATGAAGTATGAATCATGGATCATTGAAATAGCATCGCATCAACAACTTTCAACTGTATAACATGAAGTATAAACATGGATCATAGAAGTAACATCGCATTAACAACATTCAACAGAAATCAACATGTCTTAACACATTGTACTTGCCTTCCGCGCTGTGACGTGCTAGGAGGCAACGAAGGTGCTCCTCCACTCATCGCCTCACCGCCTACACAAATACGTATTCGCAATAAGGATAACAAGGTATGACATAGCTACGGTGTCCTACCATAATCCCCTAACTTTCCAACACAATCAACGGTTTCAAACTGACATTTAACCTATTCAGTCACCTGACAACCCTACTGGACAGCAGTACGAGAAAAATCATAATTAAAGATTTGTAACTCAGAATGATGTGAAACTAGTGCTCAATGAATCTTAACGAACTAGGCTACGAAACTCTAGTTGACGGGGTTTATCGATTCGGCTAAGAAAATTGGCTAACCGGTAGTTGAAAATGTATGACAGACATCTGTCCAGACCACATAACAGCAATAAAGAAAAAGACATAACTGTCATTCTACAGATCCAATGGAGGTGATAGTTATCAATCTGAAAATATTATTAAAAATTCTACAATAATCTGGTTGGGTGGAGGTCCTGAATCTTACATTAACAAGGTCAAAACTAAGGATCAAACAGATAGCCTTCTCGTCGCATGCATGTAATAAAGGCACAAAGAATAACTCATATCTCTTAAACCGTAAGGCGGAATCCCGTGATCTCGGTGGCTATCGAAAGATAGAAACCAGGGCTACAAAACTCTAGGAGACGAAAATATCAGATTTTGCATCTAAGATGCCAAAACTGGGCGCACAACTTCATCGGATATGTTCTCGAATCTAGCGCATAGCATGTCGGTTTAATCTTAACTATCAATCCTTCCTCTAAACAGAAGAACAATGAATGAGGCTCCTCGTTACCCTTGTAGACCAAAGAGGAAGACGTTGATCCGCTTCCAAGATCTCCTCCATTCTCCTCCCTTCCTCTCCAATGGCCGGCCACAAGAACGACGACGAACGGCCGATCACGATGGTGGGAGGAGGCGACTTCGGAGGAGATCCTGGGGAGCAACACCGGGGATCACCGGGGATGACACCACAGCAGCGAGACGAAACCAAGGAGCAGGAATGGTGCCGGTTGGAGGAGGAGGGGGTGGCGGCTCAAGGGAGGGAGTGGGGAGGGAAAGGGGAGAGGGGGAAGGGGAGAGGGTGGGGCGGCTAGGGTAAGGGGAGGCACCCCTGGCAGCCCTCTCTGGGCCTCTTGGCCGCGCCCAAGGCCTAGGTTGCTGGGAAAATGTAATACCCGGTTTGTCGCTTCGGCATAAGTGTGGATATCGTGAGGATATGTGCACGATCTCAGGATGATGAGTCAATTGGCAATGGCTTTGTTGGTTTGTAAAATCTCGCATTTTCGGGTTTGCTTATCGTCGCCGACCACAAAGCGTCTCGACCGGTGGTGTGGGCGGTCGACCGCCCGCGGAGCAATCGGACCGAGGGAGGTGCCGGTCGGACCGGCCTGACCTAAAAATGAATTTTGGAGCTAATCCAAAAATAGGTTGTGTAGGCAAGTGAGGGGAGTCTCCTGGTTGTGGTCCCATCATTTTGGAGCTCCCAACAAAAGTTCTATTGAGTTGAAAATTCCGAAGGTTTCGGATTTTCACGCTGAAATTTAATGCGTTTGACCGTCCGACCGCCACAGCGAGCGGTCCGATCAGCCGAACCGGCCTGACCGCCTTGTGGGGCTGGCCGACCGCATTGACTTGGAGTTTAGCCAAGTTTGCATTGAGTTGATTTGAATGTGTTTTATGTATGATGTTCAATGCTTTATTGTTGTATATTGCATTGCGGAGCTAACGTGGGTCAAGTTGTGAAGAACTTGTTCCTAAAACGGTTTGTTTGTCTATTGTCAGGTGCGGTGGCTTGCGTGTCAACGACGCCAACGGTGAGGTGGATCGACTACGCTGGAGAGCCGAGGTCCGAACGATCATGGATACGGGTGGGTCGTGTGACTCAAGCATGGTGTAGGATGGGCAAGATGGATCGAACGGGTGGTTCGGTGCGGTGGTTGGATCAAAGTGCGCGGATATCGCATGAAGTCTCTGGAAGGTTCGATGGGATTCTGACAAGAGAGGCTTGGCGACGTGATGAGAACCGCTGATCAACCTACACGTGGTGAAGCAGGCGATTGCTTCAACAGATATTGTGTGTGAGTCCCATGTGTGAGTGGGTCCCAAAAGTGAAACCCTAGTCCTCTCCTATAAATAGAAAGGGAGATGTAAAACCCTTTGAAGCTTCCATTTGGTTTGCCCTTCCTTTTCTAGGTTAGGGTTTGGAGAGGAAGAGAGGAAGAGATTGTGATTGCTCCTTGGTGAGCTCTTGTCCTCCTTGAGGGAGTGGGTTTGTAAGCATCTTGTGAGATCAATCAATCTTGTGATGCTTGCTTGAGAGTTCATTTGTCTCTCTTTTGTGTTCTTCTCTCATTTGGATGGATTTGGTGCTTCCTTGATTCAAGAGGTTAAACTTGGTCTATTGACCCACTTTGTCTTGCTTTGATGTGTGGGAGTACTCCTAGAATCATTTAGACCATCAACCCCCACAAGCAAGTCTTGAATCAAAGATTTTTATATTTATAGGGTTTGTGCACTTCCTTGTTAAATCCTTGAGAGATCGATTCGCAAGTGGATCCAAGGATCGTCGCTAGAAATAGGTCTCTAATATCATTAGGGAGGTGTGCTCAAATTTGGTCAAGTTTCATTGGTTGAATCAAAAGTTGGATCAAATTTCGCTTTTGGACTTGGGCTTTTTTTTGATCGGATCGAACCGGCCGACCGGTGTTTCATGGGCCGTCCGACCGCTCAGTATTCTCGGACATCATCTTCTCACGGATCGAATCGCTGCCCACCGGTCCGACCGCTCGTTAGTTGCTTGGCCGATCATTGTTGAACGCTCGGTCGACCGCCCTTAGTAGCCGGCCGACCGCTTTGTGCCTGATTCGCCCTTTGAGTTTAAGTCTCCACTTTTGTGTCGTGTGGTTGTCGGGGTTATCGAATCACACAAGGCTTCACGCGGCACCTCATCGATATTCTTAGCTTTCATAGCTAAAGGAGTGAAGTTCGTGTTGAATTTGATTTAGGCGAAAGTTTAGAAAGCGCCTATTCACCCCCTTAGTCGCCTTTTACGGTCCTACAAGTGGTATCGAGCCGTTAGCTCTTCTCATAGATCTTAACCGGTCTTTGGAGCCATGGCGACTGAAAGATATTCAATCAGGCCACATGTTTTGATGGAGTTGATTTTGCTTATTGAAGGCCCAATGCAGCCTACATCGAGCCTCAAGGGCACGCAATTTGGCTTAAGGTGAAAAACTCTTATGTCGTGCCACCATGACAATTTGATCACTCGGATGTGGAGAACAACAAATAGGCTCGAATTTTTTGATTCAAGGCCTTAGTCGATCGGAGTTTGAGCGTGTCGCTCATTTGTTGTCTGCTCATGAGATCTGGCGGACTCTTTGTGATTATCATGAAGGGTCCACTGCGATCAAGGAAGTGAGACAGAACCAGCTAAAGAAAGCATACTCTAAGATCGAGCAAAGACCTGGTGAATCTTTAGATGAGCTGTGGGGGAGATTTTCTAAAATTCTTCATGATCTCCGCGCTGTTGATCTTGTATTTTCTGAGTCTGAAAATGCACGCCAGCTTTTGGGTGCTTTGGATGTGAAGGTCTGGGGGATGAAGATCACTACCATAAACGACAACACTGTCATGAGTGAGCTTACCATGGATAAGCTTTACTCGAGGTTGAAGACGCATGAGATTGATTTCATCTCGCGTCTCCCCACGACAGATTCGATGGCTTTAGTGGTCGACCAATCTAAGGGTAGATATTCTGATTCTTTTAATGTTAGCTCATCTGGCTTTTCTTTGTCTGCTTTGCATTCTTTGAGCGATGAGCAACTTGAGAGACCACCTGAAGATGATTTAGCCCTCCTATCCACAAAATTCACGAGAGCTTACAACAATGTGAGGAGTAGGAGGAGAGGTGGACCTATCACATGCTTTGAATGTGGTGAGCCGTACCACATTCGCTCTAGATGCCCCAAGCTGAAGGGCAAGGAGGAGAAGGAGTCACAAAGGCATCCTCAAGCGAGGGATGCTAAGTCCAAGAAGACAAACTATCGCAAGTTTGTCAGCCGAGTCCTTGAAGCTCTAGAAGATGTTAGCATGGATGATGTGAACTTTGAAACGGAGGACGACGAGAGTGACTCGTGGCAAGAAGAAGGCACATGACTTCACAGCATGTGTTTCATGGCCAAGAACACCACGGCAAATGACTCCTCCAACGATGAGGATCCCTTTAGTGATCCCGATGAGGTATGCCCTTCTATTGCCGACATGAAAAGGGCTTTGGTGCTTGTTTGATGTAAATTGCATAAGCAAGTAAAAATGATTAAGAAGCAGGACATTATGATTGATAATTTGAACCTAGAAGTTGTTAGGCTTAAATCTATTAATCCTGATGATATTTGTGATTCCTACACTAGCTTGCTTAAAGATTTGACAAGCTTCAAATCTGCTCATTCCTCTGTTACAAATCAACTAAAAGATGCTCTCGATGAACTAGAAGCTCTCAAGTCTAGTTCTGCTTGCTTAGATGCCATTTCACTTGATGTGACTGCCATGGAAGCTATCCCTTTAACTTGCTCAAATTGTGCTTTGCTTGAATTAAAACTGGATAGCTCTTTAAAAGAATTACAAAAGTTTGATGCTAGTCACACATGCTCTCATTGTAAGAATAATAGGATTAAGATGCAAGAGATGACAGAAATGCTGATTTACTCTAGAGTTGCATCTTGTGAAAATTGTCCCAAGCTTACAATTGAGATTGAAGCCTTAAACAAGACTCTTGAAGAAAAGGCTAAAGTTGAAAGATCCATGTCTTTTACTGCTTCTAAGAAAGTTATTGATTCTAACTCTTGTGCTTTGAATGCTGAAGTTGAAACCATGATTAATCAGATTCAAGAGGCATTTAGAGTCAAGTTTAAGGAGCAGTTGAATAGGATTAAGGAATCCTATTGTGTGTCTTGTGAGGCCTTCAAAGTGGAAGTGGCCCTTCTTAAGAGTAAGCGCAATGAGGTAATCAAGTCTAGCAAGTGCACTAGATGTGAGGGTTTAATGAAAGAGAATGATTACCTCAAGGTAACTCTTGAGAAGTTTTCAAGTGGGAAAAAGAAACTCAATATGATTCTTGATCAATCCAAGGTGAGTGTGAAAAACAGTGGCCTAGGTTTTAAGTCCCTAGAGCTTTCCAAGAATCACCCACCAAAGACTGCTAGAGTTGTGGAAAGTGGTTTGTGTGAGCAAGAACCTCCTAAGACTTCAAAGGTTGCTTTTAAATCTGCAGGTTCTGCTCAAACTCTTTCTAGCAAGAAAGGTGCTTCTGTTTCACCTGTACGGACCCCTCAAAAGGTCAAGTACCATTGCACCTTCTGCAAGAAAGAGGGCCACACTGTTGAGTTTTGCTTTCGGAGAGCAAAGATTGAGAGGAAAGAGAGAGTGAGCACTTTGAGATCCATTAGAGGAGTCTCTTCTTCAAATTGTAGTCTCTAGAGCCAGGCAAAGGTATTCAGCTGCACCACATATAGGCCTAGGTTTGTAGAGGACTTTGTTGACTCTTCTGGTGGGTCCAGGCAGCAGTTTGGTTTTGGATATCGTGAGGATAGACCACGGGTGGCACCTAGACAGAGGGAGTATCGGTCTTTTGGTAGATCGTTTTGGAGAGGTCCAGGTGGTGCTCATGGGCATTCTTATGATTTTGTGCCTAATCATCTTTCTGCTGCTTCTTTTGCTATTCCTAGGCATCGTCCATCTCAGTACTGGACACCTAGATCTTTTATCTCAAATCCCAGTACTGAGGCATGTATATTTTGAGGGAATTTGCTCTTCTTGCATTCATTGTATCATAATGCATTTTCATTTCAAATGTCTTGCATTGCATAATAAAACTTGTGGAGCTTTGATTATTATCCTTGTATGGCTTGATTTCATACTCTATACCTTGTCATATCAAGTGATAGTCTGCTAGACTTTTTTTATGGCTCTTCGTGTTTTAGCTTAGCTTTCTCCTTGCTAGCTTTATATCTGTGAGCAATTTGAATCAAATCATGTCTTGTTGGATCTTGTGACTAGTTTTGCTCTAGTGATCCTCTTATGATTCTTGCCATGTCAAATAGGTTGAATTGAGTCTTGAACTTATTTTGAGATGAAAAATGAGCTTTTTATCTTCATTAAGTCAAGCAAATGAAAAATGAGATTTTCTCATGCGAAAAACCGATCTCACCAATCCTTGCTCATGAGACGGCTTGCCATTGCACTAGGCATGAACTCAGGGGGAGTTTTGGATGACCTAGATCATTCTTTTAAGCTTATCGCTTGAGATGGTCGCGGCAAGGCTTGAGATCTAGCACAGTGAAAAAATCCTTTTTAGGAATATGCTCAAAATGCTAAGTGCTTGAGTTTTGCTTCAAAAAAATACTCTTAATGCTCAAAATGCCTCAGTTCTTGTTTTGAGTCTCTTTTTACGTATAGATATGGCTTGACTCATTTTTGGTTGCGTTTAGTGAATCTATGATATGGAGCAACCTTTATGATCTTAATTCATTAATCTCAGTTGTCGCTATTTTGGTTTTAGCTTTAAAGACATGTTTTGCCATGATTGAATATAGCTTCTTCACCTTATATGGCTTGGTATAATTCTTGTACTGTCTACTTCGATAATGGTCATGGCTCCTTTTACTAAATTTCAAATAAAGTCAGTTCTTCATGCTCTTTCTTTTCCCTTGCATCTTGATGAATTCATTGTCAAAGGGGGAGAAGGATTGAAGAAAATGCTGTTTTGGAGCTTTTGGTTTACATAAGGTTTCATACATAAAAGAACACATAAAAAAAATATGAACCTTTTGAAAACTTGTGATCACAGTGAGTTGAGTCTCTGGGTTTTATTGCCTTTTTCTGATTTGAATTGCAATTGAAGAAGACTCACAATGATCAAAGGTCAAATAGAACATTTTGTCTTTCATATGGACCTAAGTGAGATTTTTGGCTACTTTCTGGAATTTGAATCCATTTGTGCTTTCATTGCCTTATCTCACTTGCCTATACTATTCTGAAGCCAACTTGGTCGGTTCCTAGGCTTTTTCTTGCTTATGGACCAAGTTGTGCCTTTATGCTAAAACGATTTAATTTTTACTTTTCATTTCAAAACCACATTTTACGGAAATTGCCAATGTGTTCATCAAGGGGAGATTGTGGATATCGTGAGGATATGTGCACGATCTCAGGATGATGAGTCAATTGCAATGGCTTTGTTGGTTTGTAAAATCTCGCTTTTGGGTTTGTTTCATCTTTGTCGGACCACGAGCGGTCGATCGGTGGTGTGTAGGCGGTCGGACCGCTGGAGAAGCGATCGGACCGATCGAGGTGCGGTCGGACCGGCCTGACCTAAAAATGGATTTTGGAGCTAATCCAAAAATAGGTTGTGTAGGCAAGTGAGGGGAGTCTCCTGGTTGTGGTCCCATCATTTTTGGAGCTCCCAGTCAAAAGTTCTATTGAGTTGAAAATTCCAGAAGGTTTCGGATTTTCACGCTGAAATTTGGCTAAGTCTTGACCGGTCCGACCGCCGTTGTGCGAGCGGTCCGACCGTCCTGAAACTGGTCGGACCGGCCTTGTGGGGCGGTCAGACCGGCATTGACTTGGAGTTTAGCCAAGTTTGCATTGAGTCATTTGAATGTGTTTTATGTATGGTGTTCAATGCTTTATTGTTGTATATTGCATTGCGGAGCTAACGTGGGTCAAGTTGTGAAGAACTTGTTCCGGAAGCGTTTGTTTGTCTATTGTCAGCGGTGGCTTGCGAGTCAACGACGTCAACGGTGAGGTGGATCGGGACTACGCTTGGAGAGCTGAGGTCCAGAACGATCATGGATACCGGGTGAGGTCGTGTGACTCAAGCATGGTGCAGGATAGACAAGATGGATCGAACGGGTGGTTCGGTGCAGCTGGTTGGATCAGGCGGTGCGGATATCAGTGCGAGTCTCTGGAAGGTTCCGATGGGATTCGGACAAGAGAGGCTTGGCGACGTGATGAGAACCGCTGATCAACCTACACGTGGTGAAGCAGGCGATTGCTTCAACAGATATTGTGTGTGGGTCCCATGTGTGAGTGGGTCCCAAAAGTGAAACCCTAGTCCTCTCCTATAAATAGAAAGGGGGAGTTTAGCCAAGTTTGCATTGAGTTGATTTGAATGTGTTTTATGTATGGTGTTCAATGCTTTATTGTTGTATATTGCATTGCGGAGCTAACGTGGGTCAAGTTGTGAAGAACTTGTTCCCGAAAACGGTTTGTTTGTTTATTGCTGTGTAGGTGGCTTGCAGGTCAACGACGTCAACGGTGAGGTGGATCGGGACTACGCTTGGAGAGCTGAGGTCCAGAACGATCATGGATACCGGGTGAGGTCGTGTGACTCAAGCATGGTGCAGGATGGGTAAGATGGATCGAACGGGTGGTTCGGTGCAGCTGGTTGGATCAGGTGGTGCGGATATCAGTGCGAGTCTCTGGAAGGTTCCGATGGGATTCGGACAAGAGAGGCTTGGCGACGTGATGAGAACCGCTGATCAACCTACACGTGGTGAAGCAGGCGATTACTTCAACAGATATTGTGTGTGGGTCCCATGTGTGAGTGGGTCCCAAAAGTGAAACCCTAGTCCTCTCCTATAAATAGAAAGGGGGAGATGTAAAACCCCTTTGAAGCTTCCATTTGGTTTGCCCCTTCCTTTTTCTAGGGTTAGGGTTTGGAGAGGAAGAGAGGAAGAGATTGTGATTGCTCCTTGGTGAGCTCTTGTCCTCCTTGAGGGAGTGGGTTTGTAAGCATCTTGTGAGATCAATCAATCTTGTGATGCTTGCTTGAGAGTTCATTTGTCTCTCTTTTGTGTTCTTCTCTCATTTGGATGGATTTGGTGCTTCCTTGATTCAAGAGGTTAAACTTGGTCTATTGACCCACTTTGTCTTGCTTTGATGTGTGGGAGTACTCCTAGAATCATTTAGACCATCAACCCCCACAAGCAAGTCTTGAATCAAAGATTTTTATATTTCTAGGGTTTGTGCACTTCCTTGTTAAATCCTTGAGAGATCGATTCTGAAGTGGATCCAAGGATCGCCGCTAGAAATAGGTCTCTAATATCATTAGGGAGGTGTGCTCGAAATTTGGTCAAGTTTCATTGGTTGAATCAAAAGTTGGATCAAATTTCGTTTTGGACTTGGGCTTCTTTTTCAGTACTGGACTGAACCGGTCAAACCGGTGTTTCAACGGCGGTCCGACCGCCCGTATTCTCGCATCACAGATCGCGGGTCGAACTGTGCCCACCGGTCCGATCATTCGTTAGTTGCCGGTCGATCCGCCCTTGGTAGCCGGTCGGACCGCTGTGCCCAGATTCGCCCTTTGAGTTTAAGTCTCCACTTTTGTGTCGTGTGGTTGTCGGGGTTATCGAATTCAGCACAAGGCTTCCGCTGTGCACCAACTGATCTTCTTAGCTTTCATAGCTAAAGGAGTGAAGTTCGTGTTGAATTTGATTTAGGCGAGAAAGTTTAGAAAGCGCCTATTCACGCCTCCCCTTAGTCGCCTTTACGGTCCTACAGTAAGTCTTAAAAAAAAACAATCGCGGAGTCGCCGGTTTATCGGTAAATCGCGGGAAGGGAAAAAATATTAATTGAAGAGCAATAGAAAAGAAATAAAATATAATTTAAATTACATTTAAATTCAGCATTGGTCGCCAGGAGGTGGGCCAACCACCCTTGGGCCAAGGGCCCAAGGGGGTGCGCCACCCACCCCCAAGCCGCACTCCCTCTCCTTTAACCCTAGCCCTTTCCCCCTCCTCTCCTACAGTGCCACCCTCCCTCCACCTCCTCTTGGGCGCCTCCCGTTCCCCCTGCTGCTTTGCCAAGGAGCTTCCCATTGTTGCCCTTGGAGAAGGAGAAGAAGGAGAAGGCAAAGAAGAAGAAGGGAAGGAGAAGAAGAAGAGGAGGAGGAATTGGGGAATTTCTTCACTAGGTAATTTTCTCTCATCCCAAACCCTCGATCTTAGGAGTAATTAGGGTTCTTGGGACGAATTTTGATGGGAGAGTTTAGATTAATTGCCCTATTAAGGTTTACTGCATCGTTAGTAGATCGATTCGTGGCCTTGGTCAAGCTCGTGCTTTTGATCTAGAAATCGATTTTTCCTGCAGTCTTCCCAAAAGGAAAGTTGTAGAGGATTTCAGATTCATTTGCTGTATTTTTTTCAGTTTTTTCCACCATGGGATCTAGGAGATACGAGTCGGCAATACTGTCCCTCAAAGTGCGATTAGTCTGCACCGATGTAATTCAGGATTTAAAAATAGTAGATTAATTTTATGGTTAGGGCCGTAATTGAGAAAGTTGTATATATATTTCAGAGTTCTAGTTGTTGTAAAATTTTTAGAATTTTTGGACCTCTGTGCTGTCGTGGGGATGCGATTTAGTGTCGCTATCCACCTGCGGATCGTAAAGTTTGCTCTGTTTAGGGCACTAAATTATAACTAGTTATGATCCGAATAAAAATAGGAGTTCTACACGAAAATCGTAGGTTTTTAAGTCATGATTCCAGAAATGTATCACTTGATGTATTTGGTCCATTAGTTTAAAAGATACGAAATTGTGAAGCAACATTGCTGCAGAAGGGTTCTTGCTGTTGTGCTAAGCAGAGAGGATTTGTACGGGTTCGGGGTTTAGTGACGCTTATAATTATTTTGTTGTGCTTGTTTGCTGTGGCTTAGTGCTGAGAGATGCCTTTTGGATAGGTGGTCTCGACCTTGAGCGTTCTTGATTGTTTTTGCTTCGATTCATCGGTTCGAGGCAAGTGATCGTAGCGGTGGTTGCTACCGTTTAACTTGTTATTCCTTCTACTTGTATTTTATATTATTATCGTAATTTGATACATTATGCCATGATTGCAAGATATTGTTAATTGAGGAGTTGATAGCAAGAATTTATTTATTGTATGTTGTTAATATGATAGTAGACTTGTGTAATTCTTGCCTAAGGTTATAATGTGAACATGAAAATAACATGTGGTGGATGTGGATATGTTGAGAGTATGTTGATGCTCCTGGTGGATGAATTAATGTGATTAATGGAATATCATATCATTCATTTCATATCATGTCATTTGCATATGTGGATGTCGCGCAGATTAGCGCGGCCGCATCTGCTGTCTGAGATTGTTTATTGTCGAATACGATGCACCTCTTCGCCGCGGAAGTGTCGTATATTGCCGTAATACGATACATTGCAATTCCTGCCCTGGCAAGAGTGATGTGGAACGTAGCATGAAGCATTCATACGCATATAAGGGATATTTAAATGACTGCATTCATATGCCATTTAGAAACCGAAAACTGATGAGGTCTGATTTATGATAGTTTGTGGTGGCTTATTAATTGTGGAAACGACTGGTGGTTGTGTATGTATGAAACTATTGATGATGTTTATTTGTTCGTAGTTGAAATAACTTGTTAAACTGTTTGCTTGCTGAGATTTATATCTCACCCTTGTTTTCCCCTCCCCACAGGTGGACTTTGAGCATGCATTGGGAAGGGTAGAGCATCACCACAATGATGCACATGGATTTTATCTTAATGCTGAAATAAAGTCATAAGAATTCTAGTTTTGCTTAGCTGTCTTATGGAAGATTGCTTTAATATTTAATTTGGAACCGTTCCTTTGGTTATTATGTTAAGTTGATTTTTGAATATTTCATTGTTCTCCTTTTTCGGTTATTTTCTAGTAGTTTATGCTTCCGCTTATATTATCATGTTAATTAAATGTTGTCAGTTTAATTTGTCTTGCAAATTGGCTAGTTGTAGAATAGTTCAGTAGCATCCCAGGGTAATGTGGGTCTTGGGGTGTTACAGTTGGTATTAGAGCGGGCTTTAGGTCCGTGGTAAGTAAACAATTAAATTGACACACTTGCACATGTAGGTTGGGGAAGGGTTTACATATCTTGCATATACCCTGTTGAATTCATTGCTTATTTGCTTGTGCTTTTTTTTGGCTTGATGTTTTGTTCTTGCTTGAGCGTGGATGGTGGTGGCTGCAGGATGCCGTCTACGCGTAGAAGTCGTGGCCGTGCAGCTACGCCAGTGGCGCAGCCAACGGTCGGGGAGGCCGAGTGTAACATCCCAAATTGGGTTTGTGTTTCAAATGTAATAAAAATGAGGATAAATTAAAACTTTTGCTGCCTCTTGTATTGTTACAGTGTTTGAAACCTCTTTCTTTAATTGGTGGAAATTCAAACTCCAAATTTCCCCAATTAAACTCAAGTCGTAAACCTCCTTCATAAAAATCTGGTGCCCAACCCCTTACAATAATTTTCTTTGAACCTAGGAGTGATGTTTAACACCTCAGAATTATTTCATAATTTTCAGAAATTATTTGATAATTTTTGAGACAAGTCAAACATTAGTCAAACTCCTAATGTGGCCTTCTGGAATTTTTAGAGAAAAATGTAGTGCATAAAAGTCTCTGAAAATTTTATATAAGGTTCATCATCCTGTTAGCAATCTCCATTTAAAATTTCATAATTTTTGGAGCTTGTTTGCTACCTCAAACAAATTCCTCAAAAACCAGTATTCAAATTCAAACCCTAATCGGTTTTCACTGTTCCTCGGGTTCGGATCAGACTTGGGCTCGAGCCACTTGATTTGGTTCAGTCAACTAAACGCACCGGCTCGGTCGTTCGGGCGCGAGTGTTGTGAGTCGTTGGATCGGCATCAAACGGCCCACGATCGCGTGAACGTTCGGACCATCCGAACGCGCCGATCCATTTGAACCGTTGGATTCTAAATCGAGGGTCCACAATCAAGTGAACGTTCGGACCGTCTGAACGCCTCGCGCAGCGTGAACCGTAGGATCCAAATCAACGGCCCGAGATCAAGCGCGCGATCGAATCGTTATAATCAACCCGTTCTATTTCAGCCGTCCGATTAAATCCAACGGCTGTCCTCTTTCGTCTTCCTCCGCGCGCGCGCTTGGCCAAAGTCAACAGTGGGGGCGTGCACAGTACACTTCGGCAGAGAAGGGTCACCTCAAGCTTTCGGCCAACGGCTCTTCTGCATTTATTGCTCCCGTCTGGCCGCCTCCACAGTCGTCGTCTCCACTGCTGTTACCTGCCCCCGTCGCTCTCGGCCAACCTCAGCACAGTGCATCGCCATTTTTCATGCCGTTGCTTCCCTTTTGCTTCTCCGGCTATAAGACTCCTCCAGTGGCTTCCTTATCCTCCTTTGAACACCCCCGAGCTACAGCTTCACTTCTAGCGCGCGGAGTGAGCTCAAATTCGAATTTTCACCTTCGGTCGCCATTGCCACCATTGCCGAGCTTTTGAGTTCTTCGGTGAAAGTGGTGCTCCGGTCTTTCTTTCTCAAATCCTCGCTTGCCTTAGCTCCCTCTCCTCTCTCGTGAGCAATAGCCCTCACTCAATTTTTCGTTTGCTTGCAGAGAGTAGATTAATTGCGGATTTCCCCCTTTTCGGCCGAAGTCCCCATTCTTCTTCGTTGGAGCTGAATCAACCCTTCTTTGGGCTCAGGTAAACCCTCTTTAGTCCCTAGTTGATTGGCACCCGCTTGCTTGGACCGCAGCAGAGCTCAATTGCTATTTTCGTTTTTGACCGTTTTCGGTCATCTCATCATCTCCGCTTGCCGCTCTAGAACGCCGCAGCTGAAATTGTTGGTTCCTTTGGGTGCGCGAGTTTGTTAGCAACCCATTTTGGGCCTTTGCTCGCACCGCCGTGACCAGAGTCGCCGGCGGCGAGCCGTTCTTTCCCGGCCATTTTTGTCGGACGAGAACAGGGCGAACGTTTGAGCGTAGGTCATTGTGGACCGTTGGATCCAAGATCAACGGTCCCGATTTGAGTGAACGTTCGGACCGTCCGAAAGGTTCGATCCGTGTGGACCGTTGGATCCAAGATCAACGGCTCCTATGCGTGTGAACGTTCGGACCGCCCGAACGTCCTGATCCACGTGAACCGTTGGATCCAGATCCAACGGTGAGCGTTTAGGGTTTGTGAATCGCGCGTGCGCGCGACAGCGCCGGGGTTTGGGCCGTTGGATCCAAGATCAACGTCCCAGGTTCGGCCACGTCGGTTTAGTTTCTGATTTTCCCGAAAGGATTTATTTATCAACTGAAAAATGTGATAACTTGTAAAATGCATAACTATTTCATTTCAAATCCTTTTCGGTTGATTCAAATTTTGTTGGTTATGTTTTTAACTAAACTTTAATCTAAAAATGTTTCCAACCTCAGTATAGCTCCAGAAACTTTTGCTAATGAATAGTAGCATTTTTGATTTATAAAAGCTAAGCAGAATTGTTTTGGCCATAACTTTTGCATTGAGGATCCAAATCAATTGGTTCTTGTTGCACTAGTTTACAAAAATCGTGCTCTTGCTACTGTAAAATTTTTAGGATTTTTGGAGAAGGTTTACTGTTGGGTCTTTGTATTTTATTCGTTCTTATCGGTTGCTTTTGCTTTCGTTAGGATCCGAAGAGCACGTTGATAATATTATCGATCCTCAGCAACACCCTGACCCACAGCAAGCAGGCAAGCAGTTTGATCATGTTAATCCTATTATTTTACAAGTTTAATATTTTGAATTCAACTGTATGTATGCATTGCTACTTTGTGTTAAATTATGGTTAGTTGATCCTATAGTTGCATAATCAGAGGATGTTGTTTATTCTCTACTACTTGAGCCTAGGTTATTTCTTTGTGATTAGAGTTCGATGGATGAACTCTTGTCACTTAGTAGAATCTGAATCTTTGTGCTTAGCCATGCCTAGTTCGGTAGCTTTGGGCGATCATCGACTTAGTCGATGGTCTTGATCACACAAAAATTATTATTCTTCCATTATGTCCAGCACTTTGTGCTTTGTTAATTTTGTAAAGTCAAAATTCTGAAAATGGAAAAATTGATTTGGACTTGGGCAAGTGGTTGGATGGTGGGTTATTGGGTTTGTGGTTGTCTTGCCTAAGTCAACAAGGACCGAACATCTTGTGTCACACTCTCCAAGCATTTTTAAGACTAACCACGCGAGGGATATGGGACCTCTCTTGACTTAGTACTTTGGCGTGGGTTATCTCCGAGTCGCAGGAGGAGCGTTGTGTGTGTTGTGTGAAAAAGGAATTGTGTTCTTGTGTTGGGTGTGCGGTGGTGGAGTTTCCGGGATGGACTCTCCACCTCGAGGGGCGTCGCAGTTGTCCGAGGCTTTACCCGTGAGGGGTAGTTGTCCGAGGCTGGGCCACGACCCCGACACAACGTATGGGTTTCTATCCATACGGGCGGCTCGCGAATAATTCACAATATTGGAAACGTCTCGTAGGACTTAGCCGTGCCGGCATACCTAAGGAAGTGTGCTTAATAGCTTGGCAAAAAGGCGGTCTGGCGTGTGGGTAAGTTGGTACACCCTGCAGGGATAAAACTATTCGAATAGCCTCGTCCTAGGTTATGGACACGCTTGGTTAGGTTTTGCAAGAGTTAGACTTCAACCTTTTAAATTAAAATTTGACATGGTTGGTATGAATGGGTAATTCATACTATTGTTGTGGTGACTAATGGTTTAGTCACTTCGGGATTGTTGTTGTTCTCTACCTCTTTGTTATATTATTGTGCTTTCGGTTATTTAAACATTAAAAACAGATTTGTTAAATTGCTTTCAATCTATTATATTATTGCAAATGAAAACTTGCTTTATGCTAAAATGAAACATACAGCCTATTGTTGATTAAGCTTGCATGTAGCATATGTACAGGTTTGTTATTCCACATGTAAGTCTTGCGAGTACATTCAAAGTACTCACCGGCTTTTCTTAGCTTTTTGTTTGCAGGGGAAGAAGGTGAGCCCCAAGGGCCTCACTTTTGTGAGATGTGCTTCGGGTTTGGCGACTAGCTTGGCGGTCCGGTCGGTTGCCTTGTGGGTTAAAGGCACACTGATTGGCTCTTTTGTTGTAGCCATCTTATGACACTTTTGCTTCCGCTGTTTAATTGTTGTTGTCCCTTTTATTGTGGCCGATTGGCCTCTCTTTTGTAATGACTCGGTTTAATATTATCTATACTTCTGTTCTGTTCTGTGTTTCGGTTCTATGTGGATGAATGGAATTGATACATAGATTTTTGTGATGAGGTGTGTATACTGCACTCTGGGAAGTATACATGTCTCGAGTCTCGGATTATCTGATTTGTGATGCTAGGGCCGAATGGATGGTTAAGCATTACAAGCCGGATAAACCGGGGTCTCACAAAGTTTTGGTATCAGAGCCATACTGACCGTAGTAACCCGAGTTGGTCGTCTTTAGGATATTTTGAAAAACTTAATTTCAAAGTATCAAATGATTTTTGAAAGCTTAAGTAAGTTCTCAGATTTTATTCCTTACCTATCTTAGCTTTCTTCATCTCATCTCACTCTGATTTGAGTTTTAAAGGTTGTTTTCCTCTCATCTTCTTTTCAAAGATAGTGTTATCGATTAAATGGATTTTGGGAACCTTTGAGTTTGGCAAATTGAAGTGCTTAGGGTTTTGAAGTTTCTGGACTGAAGGTTTCGGCTAGAGGCTTGGATGCGGAATCTGGACAGCACGCTTCAATTTCCAGACAGCGAGCTCAATGGTTTCTGATCGGACCACTGAGCTTGGAAAATTGAAGTGTGCCAGATTTTGAAGTTTCTAGAATGGAAGACTTCGACTGGAAGCTTGGATGCAGAATCACTACAACCACTTCAATTTCCGGACAGCAAGCTCGATGGTTTCTAATGGGGTAGAAAATGAGAGTTTAATCAACTAAAACTTGTGGGAATAGAAGGGTAAGATGTGATACTAGTTAGCTATGTATCTAACACTATTTTCGTTGATTGCACCTTACTCTTTAATGGTATTAGATCTTACCTTAATCTTCTGATTTTTATCTTCTCAATCAATTACTGGTTCATTCAATACGGGTTAGTTGAATTGGGAAGTTGAACATTGGTGTTATGGTTTCTTGCTATTTTTGAGTCATGTACAAGCCTTTTTAAAGTTTGTATACTTGCTATTTTCGGCTTTGATTTTCGAGTCTTTTGCTGCTATTAGTAAGCTCCTCTTTACTCCATTGTTGGTCCCGTTGCTCATTCGCTCTCCGGTTGGGTGAGAGCGAATTAGAGTGTAGGGATGTTCTAGTGAGATCGAGGGAGAGATTCTTCGCGAATCTTATCCTCCTCCATTCAGCTAGTCTAGATGTAATTCTTGGTATGGATTGGTTGTCTCGGCGCAAGATAAGGCAAATCGATTGTGCCAAGAAGTGTGTCTCTATCTAGTCCTTCCCATGGCGGTTCGCTTTTACCGGTTGCTAGGTCCGCATCTCTTCGCGCTTGAAGCGAAGCCCGCTCTAGATATTAGTGAAGTCCCAACCGTTCGTGACTTCATCGATGTCTTTCCTGAAGATCTTCCAGGGATGCCACCAGTTCGAGACCTAGAGTTTGTCATTGAGTTGGTTCCCGGTACCGCCCCGATTTCAAAGAGGCACTATCGGATGCCACCGAACGAGTTGGTGGAATTGAAGAAGCAACTGAGTGAGCTGCAAGAAAAAGGCTTTATCCGCCCTAGCTCCTCTCCGTGGGGTTGTCCAGCAATCTTCGTGAAGAAGAAGGACAATACTCTGCGCATGTGCGTTGATTACCGTCCGCTTAATGAAGTAACGGTAAAGAACAAGTATCCATTGCCCCGCATTGATGATCTCTTTGATCAATTAACTGGAGCTCGAGTATTCTCCAAGATTGATTTGAGAATGGGGTATCATCAAGTGCGGATCCGGCCCGAGGATATTCCAAAGACGACATTCTCTACTCGCTACGGCTTGTATGAATACACCGTCATGTCATTCGGCTTAACCAATGCTCCTGCCTTGTTCATGAACCTCATGAATTCGGTATTCATGGAGTATTTGGATAAGTTTGTTGTGGTCTTCATCGACGATATTCTTATCTATTCCAAGGACGATGAGGAACATGATGAGCATCTGAGGCTTGTGTTAGGCAAGCTTCGTGAGCACCAGCTGTATGCAAAGTTCAGCAAGTGCGCGTTCTGGTTGAAGGAAGTGGCCTTCTTGGGCCATGTTCTTGCGGATGATGGCTGCGGCTCCTACCCCGCAGTTCTTGCCCGCGGCCCCTACACCGCGGTACTTACGGCGCCATCAGCACCTTCGCCGCCCATGTCGGCGCCTCCACCTGGAAGATACTGGGTCCAGCTTCCTGCGGTGCCTGTACCTCAGTGGACTCCTACGCCGACTTTCGTGGGCGCGGGAGGTTCTTCTTCTCCAGCTGTTCCTGCGGCATATGCCATGCCAGCGTCTGATGGCAGGGATCGTGGAGACGTGGTGACAGTACCTTATTTGTTGATTCTCACGATGCTTCATTCTTTTTGATTCTGGGGCTAGTTTCTCTTTTGTCTCGGAGGTTTTTGTTCAGCGGGCAGGTCTGTCCATGCAGTGTGTGGGGAGAGCTGTGGTTGTTAGTTCTCCCAGTGGGCTTATTTCTAGTACCCGTGTTTGCCCTGGTTGCGTGGTGGTTCTAGCAGATGAGGAGTTCGTAGCGAATCTGGTGGTTATACCTTTGGAGCCTTTCGATGTGATCCTTGGCATGGATTGGCTCGCAAAGATCGGTCATTATTTCTTGCTTCGGAAGACGGTCACGTTGCGGGTCTCCGTCTGGCGTGAAGTTGTCTTCCAAGGAGTGCCCGCATACACTCTCTCGTTCTTTGTGCGCTTGTTCCCCAATCGGCGAATGCAGAAGTCAGAACTTCTGTGGGCCATGGTTGAGGGACACGAGGCTGTTTTGAGACTAGAGGATATACCTGTGGCTTGCAGGTACCCAGATGTTTTTCCCGTGGAGCTTCCAGTGCCGCTACGAAACGGGAACCGATTTCGCATTGACCTTGTTAAGCACGCGCCTATTTATAAGTCCCGTGACGGATGGCACCCGTGGAGCAAGAGGAGTTGAAGAAGCAGTTGGACGAACTCCTAGCTAAGGGGTTTATTAGACCGATCACATCGCCTTGGGCTGCTCCGGTCTTGTTTGTGGGAAAGAAGGATGGCACTAAGAGGCTTTGTGTGGATTATCGCGCACTTAATCAAGTGACGATCAAGAACAAGTACCCTTTGCCACGCATTGAAGATCTTTTCGATCAGTTGAGAGGTGCCAAAGTATTCTCTAAAATTAATTTGCAGTCTGGTTATCATCAATTGCGGATCGTGGAGGAGGATATAGAGAAGACGACTTTTAGCACAAGGTATGGGCACTTCGAGTTTGTCGTTATATCTTTTGGACTAACAAATGCCCCTACTGTCTTTATGGAAGCCATGAATAGGATGCTCCATGAGTACCTGGATTCTTTTGTGGTGGTTTTCATCGATGACATTCTAATTTATTCCAAGACGGAGGAGGATCACGAGTTGCATCTCGATGCAGTCCGAGGCCCTTCTGAGGAATAAATTCTATGCTAAATCAAGAAGTGTGCTTTACGGTGTCCGAGGTTGGATTTCTTGGTCATACCATCGATCGAGATGGTATTACAAAGGATCCAAGAATGTGGCAATGTGGTGCGATGGCGTAGGCCAACCAATGTGTTAGAGATCCAAAGTTTTCTTGGTCTTGCGGTTATTATCGGCCCTTTGTGCGAGATTTCTCCATCATCGCCAAGCCAATGACCCGACTCACGCGAAGGGTGTTCCTTTCGTGTGGATGGATGATTGCGAGTCCGGTTTTCGGACCACAAGAGCAAGCCGGTGAATGCACCTATTCTATGCTTGCCCGAGAGTGGCAAGCGCTTCACTGATACCACGGATGCTTGATTGGTCTTGGTTGTGTGTTGATGCAAGAAGGGCGAGTTATAAACTATGCTTCTAGGCAGTTGAAAGTTCATGAGCGTAACTATCCTACTCACGATTTGGAGTTGGCGGTGTTGTTTTTGCGCCAAGTCTTGGAGGCATTATCTCAGACGGGGGCGGTGTGACATCTTTATCGATCACAAGAGCCTTAAGTACATATTCACTCGTGAGAGCTGAATTTGAGGCGTGGAGGTGGTTGGAGTTGATCAAAGATTATGATTTGACTATCAATATCATCTGGTAAAGCTAGCGTAGTGGTCGACGCCTTGAGCGGACAGAGTCCCTCGAGACGGTGATGTCTTTGATCTCGGAGTTTGAGAGGATGGGTATCTCTTTTTGTCTCACCGAGTTGCCCAAGCGAGACACAGATGATTATTCATCCGCCATTCCCGAGCGTGATCGAGAGGTTCAAGAAGACGATCGGCTCCTTTCGAGAGTGCGGAGGAGGATCTCGGAAGGCGTTCCGAGATTTCCGTTTGGGCGAGTGTGGTGCGATTAAGCCGAGGCCTACCGTGTGTACCCGTAAATCGAGGTGAAGGATGATATTCTTCGTGAGGCTCACCGGACTCCGTACACTGTACATCCGGGAGAGACCAAGATGTATCAGGATATGAAGCAGGTCTTTTGGTGGAAACACATGAGAGTGGACATCGCTAAGTATGTCGCTTCTTGTGGCGTTGTCGGCAGTGAAGGCCTAGCATAAGCGGCCTGCCGGTTTGTTGCAGCCTTTGGAAATTCCTGAGTGGAAGTCGGAGCACATCACTATGGACTTCGTGGTCAATTTGCCGCGCTCTTCTCGGGGGCGAGACGCTGTTTGGGTCGTGGTGGACAGGTTTTCCAAGTCCGCACACTTCATTCCAATGAAGACAACCAATACCGCGCAGGATCTGGCTCCGTTGTATATCCGAGAGGTGGTGAGACTGCATGGTGTGCCTAAGTCAATTGTTTCCGACCGGGATGCCAAGTTTGTCTCTAAGTTCGCGAGTCTTGAGTCGTTGGGCACGACGGTATCCCTCAGTACGACTTTTCATCCTCAAACAGATGGTCAGTCAGAGCAGACCATTCAGACTTTGGAGGATATGCTCCATGCTTGTGTACTGTCTTGGAAGGGCAGTTGGGAGGACCATCTGGCTTTGGCAGAGTTCGCTTATAACAATAGTTATCAGGCGAGCATCAAGATGGCTCCTTTTGAGGCTTTGTATGGCCGGAGGTGTGTGTCTCCTCTTTGCTGGGATGCAGTGGGTGAGAGATCTTTGCTTGGTCAAGACCTTGTTCAGCAAACTATGGAGAAAGTGCGGGAAGTTTGTCAGAACTTGTTGGCTGCTAAGAGCCGACAAAAGAGTTATGCGAATGTTCGACGCCGTGAGTTGGAGTTTGCGGTTGGTGACCTGGTGCTCCTTCGAGTGTCGCCAACTAAGGGCATTGTTCGTTTCGGTACCACCGGGAAGCTTAGCCCGCGGTTCATTGGTCCTTTTCCAGTGGTTGCTCGTGTGGGCAGTTTGGCCTATCATTTGGAGTTGCCGAGCTCATTGAGCGGTGTGCACAATGTTTTTCATGTGTCTATGCTGAGCAAGTATTTGCGGGATCCCGAGCACAAGATCGACCTGGGGCAGGTCACGGTGGATCAGGATCTCACGTTGGAGAGTCGCCCAGAGCGTATCTTGGATACTTCTGAGAAAGTCTTGAGGAATAAGACCATCAAGTATGTGAAGGTCCTTTGGACGTTTCAGTCTGAGAGGGAGGCTACGTGGGAGCTGGAGGACCAGATGCGGAAGAAGTACCCCGAGCTTTTCGAGGCTGGTGAGTACTCGTAGTTGAGGTCTTTTGTGGATTGAGCTTTTCGAGGCTGGTGAGTACTCGTAGTTGAGGTCTTTTGTGGATTGCTCTTTCTTTTGGTGGATCTTTCCTTCATTGCTCTTTTCTTCGCTGTTCTCTTGCCTGAGGTTTGAGGAGCGAGATTCGAGGACGAATCCTTTTTAGGTGGGGAGAATGTAATACCCTGTTTGTCGCTTCGGCGTAAGTCTTAAAAAAATAATCGCGGAGTCGCCGGTTTATCGGTAAATCGCGGGAAGGAAAAAATATTAATTGAAGAGCAATAGAAAAGAAATATAATATAATATAAATTATATTTAAATTCAGCGTTGGGCTGCCAGGGAGGTGGGCCAACCACCCTTGGGCCAAGGGCCCAAGGGGGTGCGCCACCCACCCCCCAAGCCGCACCTACCTCTCCTTTAACCCTAGCCCTTCCCCCCCTCCCCTCCCTACAGCCGCCACCCTCCCTCAGAAGGCAAAGAAGAAGAAGTGGAATGAGAAGAAGAAGAGGAGGAATTGGGGAATTTCTTCAGCTAGGTAATTTTCTCTCATCCCAAACCCTCTGATCTTAGGAGTAATTAGGGTTCTTGGGACGGATTTTGATGGGAAAGTTTAGATTAATTGCCCAATTAAGGTTTACCTGCTGTCTCTTAGTAGATCGATTCGCGTAGCGCGGCTGTTTCCGTGGTTTTGATCTAGAAAACGATTTTTCCTGCGGGTCTTCCCAAAAGGAAAGTTGTATAGTATTGCCAGATGCATCTGCTGTATTTTTTTAAGTTTTTTCTACCATGGGATCTGGGAGATACGGAGTCGGCAATACCGCTGTCCCTCAGGCGGGCAGATTGGTACAGACCGACTGTAATTCGGGTTTTAAAAATAGTACATTAATTTTATGGTTAGGGCCGTAATTGAGAAAGTTGTAGATAATTAAGATTTCCAGTTTTTGTAAAATTTTTAGAATTTTTGGACCTTTGTGCTGTCGTGGGGACGCGATTTAGTGTCGCTGTCCAGTCTGCCAGATCAGAAAGTTTGCTCTGTTTATGGCACTAAATTACAACTAGTTATGATCCGAATAAAAATAGGAGTTCTACATGAAAATCGTAGGTTTTTAAGTCTTGATTCCAGAAATGTATCACTTGCTGTATTTGGTCTATTAGTTTAAAAGATACAAAATTGTGAAGCAACACTGCTTCAGAAGGGTTCTTGCTGTTGTGCTGAGCGGAGAGGATTTGTACGGGTTCGGGGTTTAGCGACGCTTACAATTATTTTTGTTGTGCTTGTTTGCTGTGGCTTGGTGCTGAGAGATGCCTTTTGGGCAGGTGGTCTCGACCTTGAGCGTTCTTGATTGTTTTTGCTTCGATTCGTCGGTTCGAGGCAAGTGATCGTGTGCAGTGGTTGCTACCGCTTAACTTGTTATTCCTTCTACTTGCATTTTACATTATTATCGTAATTTGATACATTATGCCATGATTGCAAGATATTGGTAATTGAGGAGTTGATAGCAAGAATTTATTTATTGTATGTTGTTAATATGATAGTAGACTTGTGTAATTCTTGCCTAAGGTTATAATGCGAACATGAAAATAACATGTGGTGGATGTGGATATGTTGAGAGTATGTTGATGCTCCTGGTGGATGAATTAATGTGATTAATGGAATATCATATCAAAACAGCGCCAATCCAAAATTATGGAAGACATCAGTCAACAACACAAAGATCAATCATGAATAAAGGAAACGCTTCTCAGTTTCTCTTTTAGGAATAAAGTTTCTCTCGAACCTTGAAATTCGAATGCATCGCATACCAACTAAGCATAAACCTCTTAGTTAAACATCCTCAAATTATGTTCAAACTCAAGTACATAATCCACACCATTGTGGAGAGGCTATATTGAATCTACCGAATACTCTAGGTAACTCATTCTACTAACCAAAATCGATTTGATAGAAGGCGTTCAAAGCACCACATAATAGGTCCCACACAATCACGTTACCTCAAATTTCCAAGAACAACAACTCAGAATCCTTAGCACACATGTTCATAAACTACATCAGAAGGGTTCTATCAATTATCATTCCACTGCTTAGGAAACTCTGTTATTCCACTCTCTCTACCCACAATCATTGTGTGACCAAAGGTCTAGCATAAAAATGCAAAGCCCAGATTTAACCTCCAAGACCTCTACAACAAATTTTAATTATAAAAGATAGGGAAATCATCGGATTGAATCTCCAACATTCCCACAATTCTAACATACTCACTTATTGATATCCTCAGAAATTACCCATATAATCTCGCAATACTACCAATAGCGTTACTCTATAAAAGTAATCAAGGTCTCCATACCTTCGACAATCCCCAACCTTTTAACATGAACTGAAGTTCTGGAATTTCTCTATACCAAAGGTTCTACTCAGCCGTAATACTATTCAGATTTACTTCGAATCCAAACATTCCCTGTGAATCACATTTGCTCCAAGAGGTACAGATCAAAACCAATTCATCTTCTACTACTCCTCCAATACCTTGGTAGAAAAATCTCACCACTACCATTACTTAACCACCACTAAACAGTTGCCAGATTACCCTTTGTAAAACTTTGCAACATAAAACTGTTGAGTCTTCCTCAAAAGAAAGAGGCGAATAAGGACAAGTTTCCTCACACAGGAAAACGTTGCTCCTCACAGCGAGTACAAAACCAAAAGAAATAATTTGATAACGAGGATCTTAGAAAAACAAAAGTTGAGTTCACAGCTGAGGGCACACATATCTCAAAAAGGAATTAACAAGTAACAACCAATAAGAAAATGACATTACGATTGAAACTAGACACCTCTTGAGTGGAAAGAGCAGAAAATTTAGGCATGATTCAAATAACCACAAGTTACAAAACTTGACTCAAATTATCAAATACTTCTACTGCACTCTTTCCTTTAACACAACAATTAGCCCTTGCACTAACAACACTTTGCCACAACGAACAAGGTAAGTTCTTTAGTCCAACCCATAGAATTACTTATGAACCAATAAAATTCTTCGACACGCCAAATTTGCTCAGAACAATTTATCTACTCATGAAACATGAGATCCAAATGATCTTAGCCACAAAACTCGAAACATTTTTATTTACAGGATTTCACAGAAAGCAAACAGATTAATTTCCTCTTGAATAAATCAACGAAAATTTTCTTTGATTGCAACCTCACTTTGCGAACTCAAATCAAAGAGCATTTAAAACCAAATCGCACGAAACTCTTAAGAAGCAATAGGACATTCCCAATACCTCAATTTATTCAAAACAGTTTCAGCTACCACATGATTCATGAGCTGCAAAATATCACGAAAGCTAAACTTGAAGTATTCTCATTTTAAGCGACATCACAAGTGGCGATCAATTTACTACAAGTATTAACATCAATCTCACAACAACAATTAGAAATCACTTCGAAAGTCCCACGTGAAAAGAATGTATTGATTCTTCCTCAAAAGAAAAGACAAATGGAAACGATTTTCATTAACTAGAAAATCATTAACCACTCGCAATAAACACAGGACTAAGGGAAAACCAGTTAAGCAATAAACTCATGGAACATAAGTGGAGTCCACAGTTGAAAGCATAGGCCTCACAAGAAGAGAATATCAGACCTTAACAGTTAAGAACAAACGATCATTCAAGATCAAAACTCTCGCATCACTTAAGAACCACTAAAGCTTTGCAACATATCGCTTTACATGACAAATTTTGTTTACCACATAGAACTTGAAATCCTAAAAGATCATGAACACAAAACTTGAAATTTGATCATTTTAGAAATATCACGAAAGGAAATAAAATTTCTTTCTCTATAAAAGAATCAACATTACCCTCATATAACTAAATATTTCAATAAGACCAATAACATACATTCCTGGTAACACTTAATTTACCCAACTATCATATGCAAGAGGGCAAAATAGTGGCTTATGCATCAAGACAATTGAGACCTCATGAACTCGCTTATCAACCCATGACTTGGAATTAGCCGATGGTTCATGCATCAAGATTTGGCGACATTACCTCATCGGTAATTGTTGCGAAGTGTATTCAGATCACAAAAGTTTGAAATACTTGTTCACCCAACCGGATCTGAACCTTAGCCAAAGGAGGTGGTTGGAGTTGATCAAAGATTATGATATGGGTCTCCAATACCATCCGGGCAAGGTTAATGTTGTTGCCGATGCACTCAGTCGCAAGGTTTATTGCAACACAGTGATGCTTGAAGAGCAGCAGCCCGCCCTTCATGAAGAATTTCAGCGGCTCAACTTGGGAGTGGTTGAGCATGGTTCCCTCGCTGCCTTGGTTGTGCAACCAACCTTAGAAGAGAAGATCAGGGCTGCACAACAAACAGATGTTGGTGTGAGTCAAATCAAGCAAAATGTCAAGAGCGGAACGACCAAGTGTTTCTCAGAAGATGACAATGGTGTGGTATGGTTCGGAAAGCGCCTTGTTGTTCCAAAGGTCATGGAATTGTGGAATGTCCTCCTCCGCGAAGCCCATGATTCTCCCTTGTCCATCCATCCCGGGGCCACAAAGATGTATCAAGACCTCCGTCAAAGGTTCTGGTGGACCCGAATGAAGCGGGAAATCGCAAGGTTTGTTGCCGAATGGGACGTATGTCGTCGGGGGAAGGCCGAACATCAACGCCCAGCGGGCCTCCTTCAACCTTTGTCAGTATCTGAATGGAAGTGGGATTCGATAGGTATGGATTTTATCACCGGTCTGCACCGTACCTCCAAGGGAAACGATGCCATATGGGTTGTCATTGATCGGCTAACTAAGGTGGCGCACTTCCTCCCCGTCAAGACTGATCTTCGTGTAGGTCTTTTGGCAGATCTCTACATTGCCCGCATCGTGAGCTTGCATGGTGTACCAAAAACGATCATTTCTGATCGTGGTTCACTCTTTACCTCCCGGTTTTGGCATAGTTTGCAAGAGGCTATGGGAACCCGTCTTTCTTTCAGCTCAACATATCATCCTCAAACTGATGGCCAGACTGAAAGAGTCAATCAAGTATTGGAAGACATGCTCCGTGCCTGTGTTCTCTCATACAGGAAAGGCTGGGAGAAATGTTTAACATTTGCCGAGTTCTCCTACAACAACAGCTTTTAAGCCAGTCTTGGCATGGCACCATTTGAGGCATTATATGGGAGGAAATGTAGGACCCCGTTGAATTGGTCAGAAACCGGTGAAAGATCATTCTTTGGCCTGACTTCGATTAATGAAGCCGAAAGTCAAGTTCGGTTGATTCGAGATCGATTGCGTGCAGCTCAATCGAGGCAAAAGAGCTATGCGCATCGTCGTCGCCGTGAGTTGAGTTTTGAGCCAAATGACTTTGTTTATCTCAAAGTCTCTCCCCTAAAGGGTCATCAACGATTCGACGTCAAAGGCAAGTTAGCTCCTTGTTATGTCAGACCTTACCGCATCATCGAGAAGAAAGGAGCTGTTGCCTACATGTTGGATCTACCTGTTGCACTTGTGGGAGTACACGATGTATTCCACGTATCCCAACTGAAGAAGTGCCTTCGTGTTCCTACCGAGGAAGCTCTCTTGGAAAGTCTTGATGTTCAAGAAGACTTGACCTACCGTGAGCGTCCTTTTCGCATCCTTGAAGAAGCTGAACGAAGAACAAGAAATCGTGCTATTAAATTTCTTAAAGTTCAGTGGACAAATCATACCGAAGATAAAGCAACTTGGGAGCGGGAGGATTGCCTGCGTACGGACTACCAGTCTTTCTTTTCCGAGTGAACGGAATCTCGGGACGAGATTCTTGTAAGGGAGGGAGTTTTTGTAACATCCCAAAACATGGTTTGTGTTTCAAATGTATAAAAATGAGGAGAAATTGAAACTTTTGTTGCATCATATTGTTAATTGAATTTTCTGAAAATTCTTTCAATAGGAATTGTGATTTCAAAAACTTATTGCTTTATTTGGTAAGAAGCAAAACCGTTTGAAACTTTCTAATCAAATCTTGTGACCATCCTCTGGAATTATTTTTCCTAGGTTCTAGAACATCTGTATAACTCCTTTGAAAAATTTCTTAATTTTTAGATTTTAGTTGCTATTTTAAAAGGACAAGTCAAACCAGTTAAATCTTTGGTCAAACCCTAGGGCTGAACACTAGAACATTTTTGTAGAAAAATTTTCTACTTGAAAAACTCTGGAAATATTTCACAAGGGTAATGAGAGAGTCAGGAAGCTTCCATAAAAAGTTGGGAATTTTTAGAGCTAATCTTCTACGTCAGCAAAATCCCTAATCATATCAGTCTCACTTTTCCAAAAATCAACTTTTTGCTGTTGGGCCGACCGAGCCAATTTGACTCGGCCGAACCCAACCAGCTCAGCCGCAACGCACCTTAGCCCTTCACCTGGATCCATCCGATTTGGAGCTCAACGGCCTAGATTGAGTGGCCGATCGGACCGGCCGATCGCCCAATTCACTTGAACCGTCCAATTTGGAGATCAACGGCCTGGATTGAGTGGTCGATCGGACCGGCCGATCGCCCCATTCTCTCGAGCCGTCTGATCCCGATCGAACGCTCCTGATCTGCCGCCAAATTACCATTTCGCCAAGTCGCCGACAATCTTGGCCCACGTCGCCAGGGTCTTCTTCTTCCTCGCGTCAGCGCGCTCAGGCTCAATGCACCACGTGCGCGCTGCATGCTGCGAACATCCAGCAACGTCGTTACCCCACCGCCCTCCGTGACCAACCCCTGAGCATCATCTCCTGACGCCGCCTATTCCTCCGTCCTCTCTCATGCTCAAAACCGACTCTATGCCCTGCTCTCAACACACTTCTCCTCTCGGTGGCCGAGGAGAGGGAAGCTCGCACGAGCATTTCTCTCGGGTAAGTTTCCACCCACGGTGTCCCTCGGCTCTCATTTTTCATGGCCTCCCCATTTTCGCTCAGTGGAGCTGCTGTCAGTGCTTGTAGGATCCAAGGCAATCTCGGGCTCCCTCTATATCCAGAGCCCGCCCAGGGATACGCCCTTAGGCCATCGTCAACTCCAGTGAGAATTTTCTCTCGGTTAATTGCGTCATCCCGTGCCCCTGAGTATTCTCATAATATACCCTCGACCAATTTGGTCGATGCACCAGGGACATACGAATTTGGAGTTTCCCCAATTCTCGGCCGACAACGCTGTTCCCAGTCCATTTGTCAATCGAGTGAGTCCATTGTCGATGCCCTTGGTTTACACTGTCTACACCACCTCCTGAAGCTCTCTCTCTCGCCAGTTTCCAGTCGTGTTGCCCAGGGTGACCCCCCGTCGTAGTTGCACTGCCGCCGCCGTCGTCTTCTTCAACACCGGTGGAGCTCCAGCAACGCCCAAACTTCCCGAGCACCCTTCTCCACTTAGGTAACCTCCTAATAGCCCCTAGGACCTTGGCACCCGCTTACGAGAACCGCTGCGGAGCTTTTGCTACGTTTGCTCGGTTGCCGTTTTGACCTCTGCCGCAAAGCTTTGACTAGCCGCCGTTCTGGGCCGGCTCAGGTGCCGTGAGTGCTCTCATCGGGTGCGCAATACTATTGCGCACCTGTGTGTGCCCTCAGATCGCGCCGCCTTGGACTATCGTCTTGCGAGCAGCCGTGCAAAGAGAGCGAGTCGCTGCTGTCGTTTCTTGGAGAACCGAAAGCTCTCAGAGCGATCATTAAGACTAATTCAGTGATTAGCAATTAATGGCGAGATCACTGTCGGAGATCCTGGGGTTAGCGCATTAAAGGCTTTGAGTTGGTCTATGACATGTGGGCCCGACGAATAGTAACCCTATTGGTTTGATATCTATGACATGTGGGGCCATACTTTAAGTGGGATTGTCCACGGGGCTGTGCACCAGTGAACCCAGTGCACGGGCATCGGTTCATGCACTGTTTCCATGAGCCATCCCTATGGCAAGTGGAGTCCACCTGTCAGCGTAGTAAATCCGAAAATCAAAATTAGAAAACACACTATCCTTGGACCCCACCGTCATTCGCCGTGGCTAGCTTGGGTCTCGGTGCAAAAAGTATTAAGCAATCATTTTAATCCCGAAAGGATTTATTGGTTAACCGAAAAATACTATTAACTTCGAAAATGCATAACTAATTCATTTTAACCCCAAAACCAGTGAAACCACTTTTGGTATTTTTTTTCATTTTTAATTAGCTTTATTATAAAATAGGTTTTAACCTTGTCACTATCGCAGAAAACATATTTTGTGGAGAGTGCTCCAAAATTGAATTCTAAATACATTATAAATTGCTAATAACTTTGAAAATTCATAACTTATTCATAAAAACTCCAAATAAGGTGAACCAAATTATTTTGGTCATATAATAATGTTCTCTATTCATTTTTTTAATCCTCATGTCCACCACTACTCAATAAAATTTTGCAAAAAGTTTTAGATGAGGTGAATTCTATTTTATCTGGATTTTCTAGAAAACTAACTTTCAAACTATCATAACTTGTGCATAGAGCATCCAAATCAATTTAATCTTATTGCTAAATTCACATAAAATTATTCTCTACCTTCGTGAATTTTTCATGATTTTTGGATAATTTTCAATTTTAGGCCTGTTTGGTATTATTCGTTCTTATTGTACTTTCAACTTCTTTCATTATGTTCCGTCGCGCAGATTGTTAATGAGAGTGATCCTCAAGAACTTAACGAGCAACTTCAGCAAGGCAAGCGGTTTGATCATGTTAATCCCGCTTTTTCAAGTCTAATATATTGATTTCAACTTGTATGTATGCATTGCTATTTTGTTGTTAAATTATGGTTTGATTAGTTGATCCTATAGTTGCATACCCTGTAGGTAAATGATTACTCTCTACTACTTGAGCCTAGGTTATTTGCTGTGATTAGAGTTCGTTGGATGTGTTCTTGTCACTTAGTAGATTACGAGTTACCATGCTTAGACATGCTTAGCTATCGATAGTTTTGGGCGGTCATCGACTTAGTCGATGATCTTGATCACACAAATTTTATTATTACTCCATTATGTCCAGCACTTTGTGCTTTGTTAATTTTGTAAAGTCAAAACTGAAAATAAAGCGGTTTCGACTTGGGCACATTGGATGTTGGTGTGATCTGCTGGGTGTGAATGGAATGGTGCCTAAGTCCCCGGGACCGAGTTGCTTGTGTCACTAAGCCAAGCGCTTTTGCGTGCTAACCACACGAGAGTGATATGGGACCTCTCTTGATGTGGATATCGTGAGGATATGTGCACGATCTTAGAATGATGAGTCAATTGGCAATGGCATTGTTGGTTTGCAAAATCACGCGTTTTCGGTTTTATTTCAGTCTGTCAGACCACAGGCAGTCTGACCGGTGGTGTGGGGCGGTCAGACCGCCCGTGGAGAGGTCGGACCGGCCGTGGTTGTGGTCGGACCGGCCTTAATAAAATCGGATTTTGAAATTTGAGCCAAAAATAGGTTGTGTAGGCAAGTGAGGGGAGTCTCCTGGATGTGGTCACACTATTTTTGGAGCTCCCAGTCAAAAGTTCTATTCAGTTGCAATTTCCAGAAGGTTTCGGATTTTCGAGCTGAAAATTTGACTAAGTCTTTTCGGGCGGTCCGACCGCCGTTGTGAAATCGGTCCGACCGGCCTGAAATCGGTCGGACCGGCCTTGTGGGGCAGTCAGACCACTGATCACTTGAAGGTGAGCCTTCTTTGCATTGATGTGATTTGAATGTGTTTATTGTATGAACTTCAATGCTTTATTGTTGCATATTGCATTGCGGAGCTAACGTGGGTCAAGTTGTGAAGAACTTGTTCCCGGAAACGATTTGTTTGTCTATTGCTGTGCAGGTGGCTTGCACGTCAACGACGTCAACGGTGAGGTGGATCGGGACTACGCTTGGAGAGCTGAGGTCTAGAACGATCATGGATGCCGGGTGAGGTCGTGTGACTCAAGCATGGTGCAGAATGGGCAAGATGGATCGAACGGGTAGTTCGGTACAGCTGGTTGGATCAGGCGGTGCGGAAGTCGGTGCAAGTCTCTCGGAGTTTCGATGGGATTGGACGGAGAGTCTTGCCGAAGCGTGATGAGAGCCGTGATCAACCTACGTGGTGAAGCGATGATTGCTTCAATAGTTTTATGTGTGTGGGTCCCATGTGTGAGTGGGTCCCAAAAGTGAAACCCTAGGCCTCTCCTATAAATAGAAAGGGGGGAGATGTAAAACCCCTAAGCACTCATTTGGACTTCTTCATCTTTTTCTAGGGTTTGGAAGAGAGGAGAGGAGAAACTAGGGTTTGGAGATTGTGTGTGTGCTCCTTGTGTGAGCTCTTGTCCTCCTTGTTGGAGTGGCTTTGTAAGCATCTAGTGTGATCAATCAATCTTGTGATGCTTTCTTGAAAGATCTTTTGTCCCCTTTGTGTTCTTCTATCTTTTGGATGAATTTGGTGCTTCCTTGATTCAAGGGTTTATGCTTGGTCTCTTGACCTATGTTATCTTACTTTGATGTGTGGGAATACTCCTAGAGTCATTTAGATCATCAACCCCCACAAGCAAATCTTGAATCAAGATTTTCATATTTCTAGGGTTTGTGCACTTCTTCGGTAAAACCTTGAGAGATCAATTCTACGAAGTGGATCTGGAGGATCGTCGCTAGAAATAAGTCTCTAATATCATTAGGGAGGTGTGCTCCAAATTTGGTCAAGTTCCATTGGTTGAATCAAAAGTTGGACCAAATTTCGTTTTGGATTTGGGTATTGTTTTTCAGTTCTGGACTAAATTGGTCTGACCGATTTTGTAACGTCGGTCCGACCGCCCGTGTTTCAGACCTCCCGGTAGTGGCAGGTCGAACCGATTTCCAACGGTCCGACCGCTCGTTGACCGTCGGTCCGACCGCCAGTCTCCAGCCGGTCTGACCGCCAGAGGAGAGGAGAAACTAGGGTTTGGAGATTGTGTGTGTGCTCCTTGTATGAGCTCTTGTCGTCCTTGTTGGAGTGGCTTTGTAAGCATCTAGTGTGATCAATCAATCTTGTGATGCTTGCTTGAAAGATCTTTTGTCCCCTTTGTGTTCTTCTCTCTTTTGGATGAATTTCGTGCTTCCTTTATTCAAGGGTTTATGCTTGGTCTCTTGACCTATGTTATCTTGCTTTGATGTGTGGGAATACTCCTAGAGTCATCTAGATCATCAACCCCCACAAGCAAGTCTTGAATCAAGATTTTCATATTTCTAGGGTTTGTGCACTTCTTCGGTAAAACCTTGAGAGATCAATTCTACGAAGTGGATCTGGAGGATCGTCGCTAGAAATAAGTCTCTAATATCATTAGGGAGGTGTGCTCCAAATTTGGTCAAGTTCCATTGGTTGAATCAAAAGTTGGACCAAATTTTGTTTTGGATTTGGGCATTGTTTTTCAGTTCTGGACTAAATCGGTCTGACCGATTTTGTAACGGCGGTCCGACCGCCCGTGTTTCAGACCTCCCGGTAGTGGCAGGTCGAACCGATTTCCAACGGTCCGACCGCCAGTTGATAGCCGATCCGACCGCTCGTTGACCGTCGGTCCGACCGCCGATCTCGGCCGACCGCCGCCGATCTCGGCCGGTCGACCGCCCGATGCTCATCGAGCAGTGAGTTCAATTCTCCACTTTTGTGTCGTGTTGTTGAGGGGGGTTATTGAATTCAGCACAAGGCTTCCTCTGTGCGCTTACTGATCTTCTTAGCTTTCATAGCAAAGGAGTAAAGTTCGTGTTGAATTTGATTTAGGCGAGAAAGTTGAGAAAGCGCCTATTCACCCCCCTAGTCGCCTTTGGGGGTCCTACAAGTGGTATCAGAGCCGGTTAGCTCTTCTCGTAGATCTTAATCGGTCTTTAGAGCCATGGCGACTAACAAGTACTCAACCAAGCCACATATTTTTGATGGAGTTGACTTTGCATATTGGAAGGCTCATATGCAAGCATATATCGAGGCTCAAGGGCACGCTATTTGGCTTAAGGTGAAAAACCCTTACGTCGTGCCAGCCGATGATGATATGACCACTCCAGATGTGGAGGCCAACAGTAAGGCTCGGAATTACTTGATCCAAGGCCTTAGTCGATCTGAGTTTGAGCATGTTGCTCACTGCGGTGCAGTCATGAGATCTGGCGGACTCTTTGTGACTATCACGAAGGGTCCATCGCGATCAAGGAAGTGAGACAGAACCGACTCAAGAAAGTATACTCTAAGATCGAGCAAAGGCACGGTGAGTCTTTGGATGAGTGTGGGAAGATTTTCTAAGATTCTTCATGATCTCCGTATTTGTTGACTTAGTTTTTACGTATGCGAAAATGCACGCCACGGTGTTGGGTGCTCTTGATGTGAAGGTGCTGGGAATGAAGATCACTTCCATCAATGACAACATGTCATGAGTGAGCTTACCATGGATAAGCTTTACTCGAGGTTGAAGACGCATGAGATTGGTTTTATCTCGCGTCTCCCCAAGACAGAGTCGATGGCATTAGTGGTCGACAGATCCAAGGGTTGTTCTTCTGAGTCTCTTGATTGTAGCTCATCTGGTTTTTCATTATCTGCTTTACATTCTTTGAGCGATGAGCAACTTGAGAAACTGCCCGAGGATGACCTAGCCCTCCTATCCACCAAATTCACAAGAGCGTACAACAAGGTGAGAAATAGGAGGAGAAGTGGACCTATCACGTGCTTTGAATGTGGTGAGCCAAACCACATTCGTTCCAGATGCCCCAAGCTAAAGGGCAAGGAGGAGAAGGAGACACGAAGACATCCCCAAGAAAGGGATGCAAAACCCAAGAAGACAAACTATCGCAAGTTTGTCAGCCTGGTCCTTGCCGCTCTAGAGAATGTAAACATGAGCGATGTGGACTCGGAAACGGAGGACGACGAGAGTGACTCTCGTGGCAAGAAGAAGGCACATGACTTCACAGGCATGTGTTTCATGGCCAAGAACAGCCACGACAGCGACTCCTCCAACGATGAGGATCCTTTTGGTGATCTTGATGAGGTATGCCCTTCAATTGCTGACATGAAAAGGGCTTTGGTGCTTGCTGAACAAAAATTGCATAGGCAAGTAAAAATGATTAAGAAGCAGGATATTGTGATTGATAATTTGAACCTAGAAGTTGTTAGGCTTAAATCTATTAATCCTGATAATATTTGTGATTCCTTCACTAGCTTGCTTAAAGATTTGACAAGCTTAAAATCTGCTCATTCCTCTGCTAATCAACTAAAGGATGCTCTCGATGAACTAGAATCTCTCAAGTCTAGTTACAGTTGCTTAGATGCCATTTCACTTGATGTGACTGCCATGGAAGCTATTCCTTTAACTTGCTCAAATTGTGCTTTGCTAGAATTAAAACTGGATAGCTCCTTAAAAGAATTGCAAAAATTTGATGCTAGTCACACATGCTCCCATTGTAAGAATAATAGGATTAAGATGCAAGAGATGAGAAATGGTGGTTTACTCTAGAGCTGCATCTTGTGAAAATTGTCCCAAGCTTACAATAGAGATTGAAGCTTTAAACAAGACTCTTGAAGAAAAGGCTAAAATTGAAAAATCTATGTCTCTTACTGCTTCTAAGAAAGTCATTGATTCTAACTCTTGTGTTTTGAATCTTTGAAGTTGAAACCATGATTAGTCGATCCAAGAGGCATATAGAGTCAAATTTAGGAGCAGTTGAATAGGATTAAGGAATCCTATTGTGTGTCTTGTGAGGCCTTCAAAGTGGAAGTGGCCCTTCTTAAGAGTAAGCGTGATGAGGTAATCAAGTCTAGCAAGTGCACTAGATGTGAGGGTCTAATTAAAGAAAATGATTACCTCAAGGTGACTCTTGAGAAGTTTTCGAGTGGGAAAAAGAAACTCAACATGATTCTTGATCAATCCAAGGTGAGCGTGAAAAATAGTGGTCTAGGTTTCAATCCCCTAGAGCATTCCAAGAAAAACCCACCTAGGATTGCTAGAGTTGTGAAGAATGGTCTATTTGAGCTAGAACCTCCTAAGCCATCCAGGGTTGTTTTCAAATCCGCTGGTTTTGCTCAAACTCTTTCTGGCAAGAAAGGTGTTTTTACTCCTTCAGTACAGACCCCTCAAAAGGTCAAGTACCATTGCACCTTGTGCAAGAAAGAAGGCCACACCGTTGAGTTCTGCTTTCGGAGAGCAAAACTTGAGAGAAAAGAGAGGATGAGCGTCTTGAGATCCATTAGAGGAGTCCCTTCTCCAGCTGTAGTCTCTAGAGCTAGGCAGCCTGTTTATCGTACCACATATAGGCCTAGATTCGTAGAGAACTTTGTAGACTCTTTTGGTGGATCTAGACAGCATGTTGGATTAGGATATCGTGAGGAGAGACCACGGGTAGCACCTAGACAGGGGGAGTATCGATCTTTTGGTAGATCATTTTGGAGAGGTCTAGGTGGTTCTCATGTGCATCCTTATGATTTTATTCCTGATCATGTTTCTGCTATTTCTACTGCTGCTCCCAGACATCGTGCTTCTCGATCTTTGGATTCCTAGATCATTTATCACTAACCCCAGTACTGAGGCACGGATGTTTTCTGATTGTGCTTTTTAGGTCCGTCGTGCGAGGAAGGAGGACATATGGCTTGTTGACTCCGGGTGTTCTCGACATATGACCGGAGATTCTAGATGGTTCTCTTCCCTCACACGTGCATCCGGCAACGAATTGATTACCTTTGGGGATGCTTCTACGGGACCGAGGCGCAAAGGGCACCACGCGCGGCGTCAACGACAAGTTCATGCTTAAAGACGTCGCTTTGGTTAGTAAGTGAGGTATAATCTTCTATCTGTTACTCACCGCTTGATGAGGTCTAGAAGTGAGGTTTAAAAGTGGAGAGTGTAGTGTTCTAGACTCCTCGGGTGAGCTTGTTTTAAGATCTCAGTTTGAGAAGATCTTTTGTGCAAATTTGATATCTCTTGACTTCAGATCCTAGGTGTCTTGTTGCCTCGATTCTCATGATCTTGTTTTGTGGCATCGTAGACTTGGGCATATAGGTTTTGATCATTTGTCTAGAGTCGGTTGCAAGGACTTGATTAGAGGTTTGCCTAGGTCAAGGTCATTAGAGATCTTGTGTGCTCGCCTGTAGACATGGTAAGATGGTGTCTTCCCACCCACCTCTTACCTTGGTAATGGTGATGGACTGTGATGACTTCTTCACTTAGACACGCTTGGTCCTTCTAGAGTTGATTAGGTGGTGGGAAATGGTATGTCTTTGGTGGTTGTGGATGATTACTCCGGTATTCATGGGTTTATTTTCTCGCTTCTAAGGACGAAGCATTTGGATTCTTTCGAGATTTTGTCCTTAGACTTCTTTGTTGATATTCTGGAGCTTTGAGAGCCATTAGGAGTGACAATGGGACGAATTCAAGAATTCTTCTTTTCTACCTTCTCGCACCGATAGGGAATTGAGCATCGCTTTTCTTCTCCTAGAGTTCCCAGTGAGAATGGTGTTGTAGAAAGGAAGAACAGAACCCTTGTAGAGATGGCTCGGACCATGTTAGATGAGCATTCTACTCCTAGGAGATTTTAATGAGGCGATCTCGACTGCTTGTTATATCTCCAATAGGGTTTTCTTGAGATCTGTAGTTGGGAAGACCTCTTATGAGCTTAGATTTGGTCATTCTCCCAAAGTCTCTCATTTCAAGATTTTTGGTTGCAAGTGCTTCATTCTTAAACATGGCAACCTTGATAAATTTGAGTCTAGATGTTTTGATGGCATATTTCTTGGATATCCTGCTCATTCTCGTGGCTATCGTGTTTTTAATGTTGACACTAACAAAATTGTTGAGACTTGCGAAGTGATGAGGACATCCCTACCATGGATATAACCGTGCCTACACATACAACTCAACCACAACCAGTACAAGGACCTCTTACCCGAGCTCGTGCTCGTCAACTTAATTATCAGGTGAATTCGTTCCTAGGATTATATACTACTGAGAATAGACCGCTACCTAATGCAAGTGATTTAATTGTGCTTAGGAATATGGGAAAGGACAATGGAGAGGCATGCGGAGTCGTGGAGATGTATGGAAGGCATAATGGAGATCATCACGTCACTTTGGGTCCAAGACAAGCAAGAATTCGAGATGGGCTCGTTCTGGAGTCAGATTCGGACTACAGCGTCAGCACTAACTTTAAACGGGCGTAACTTCTTCATACGGACTCCGTTTGGGCGTTTACGGACTTCGTGGAAAGCTTATCAAGTCTACTTTCTAACGGATCCAACCTCATCAGCAAATTCTATCCGAGCCGGCCGAAATTATCAAAGGAGTCCGTGTCCGTATCGTAGTCCGAGTCGAAGGTGTTTGCGCCACCTCTACTTTGGCCCACGGGCCTTGTAACCCTAGGGCGTCGTCCACCACGCCGGCCGCCACCCCGTCGTTTCCCTATATAGGAGCCGCCGTCTCCATCGCTTGAACTCGGATTTCGTTGAGTTTAGGTTTAGCCATTGTGCAAACTCGTTCTTGATTGTGTCGAGCGACCACTGTCAAGACGACTTCGGATCCCATCTTTGCTATTCGCAATACAATTTATGCTTCCTTCATATTCGCAATATCAGATTGCCTATGTCTTATTCTTGCTAGTTCTTCGATTGCTCGCGAGGATTGAACTTCGTGTTCGAGTTGATCGCGCCTCCGGCAAAGGTCAATAACACTTGGAGTTGGTTCGTGATTGCTAAAGGCGCAAGCGTCGTCGTCTGGTTGTAGTCGGATCGTGAGAGTCACCGCCACCAAAATCGATAGTTATCAATCTCATCGAAAGATCGGACACCTCGTTTACATCAAGTGGTATCGAGCCAAAGTTGCTCGGTGATAATTTCCGATTTACCATAGATTAGATTGCTTTTCCTTACCTAGAGTACACAAAAAAATTTAGCATTAGTATTCAATCTGTCCAAACCGGTCTTAGCCTCGCAATTTTTCTTTTCAATTACATTGCATTGTTGAACTTTCGGTTGCATCGTCGTGTTCTTTCTTTGGTCTTAGTGTCTAGTTCCTCTAGAGTTTGAGTTCATTCACGTTTTGGTCTCACCGTTCAGTTAGATCCGAACTACCACAGGAGTAGAAAAGGAGGACTCGATCTCTAGGGAGGCTTTGCCCTGGTTGGTTTCGGAGTGGGACACGATCTCGGAGTTGGTTTTGGAAGCCTTGCCCTGGTTGGTTTCGGAGTAGGACACGCTCTCGGAGTTGGTTTTGCATACGGCATAAAAAAAAAGAAGGAACAGGCAGCCGCATTAAAAGAGCCGCGGCATTAAAAAAAAAGAGAGAGAGAAAAACCTAACTTTTGCATACGACCTCCGATTGAGGCGATTTTTGATCCGTTGGAAAGGAAATCGGAAAAATGAAGTCAGGGAAATCTGGGGTTTTCAGATCCGCGTAAGATAACACGCACATACGCGGCAGCTCCGACCCCAAAAAAGGTCGTTTAGGGCCTCAAAACGGGCCCGTAAACCGAGGAAAAATTAAGTTTATCAGAATTTGCTCAAAATTGACAGAGCCCTTCTGCACGTGTTTCTAAGGTCCCCTGTGAAGGCGGCACACTTTTTCGAGCTCGAACTCCGTGTGCAGCGCCATCTAGTTTCTTTACGCACGGTGTGTCTTCGTTGGTGTTCTAGGCTCGCGTCTCTAAATGCGGTCTAGCCTAGGGCGGCACTCCACCGGCGTTGAGCGATTTTTCACCTTGCATTTTCGAATTGATTATTGCTACTCCTTGCTACTAAACTTGAGCCCTCCCGGCTACACCTTTTCTACATCGTGCAGTGAGCTTTACAGCAATCGCTCCATCCAATCTTGAAGATATATTGTAACCATTTGGTTGCCGATCGCCTGTGTGCTTGGTAAGAATTGGTAAGAATTCGATAGAAGGCTTGAGTCGAGCGACTTTGAACCACCATACCCTAGTTCTTGTTAGGGACATATTCTTGTGTTTTTGCTAACAATGGCGGGTTCTCTTGATCAAGATACATGTCACGATCCCGTCTGAAGGAATCATACAACATTTCGCTTGAAATGAATCATCATCTGGAGGGCCTTGAGGAGGGCGTCGAGTTACAAATGAGCGACTTGCTCAACTAGAGAGCACCAGTTGAGACAAGCATAGCGCTCGATCGATGGAGAGAGCACAAGGTATTACTAATAATTCTTTAGCGAGATATTATGGCGCGACTTGAGGAGATTGTCCAAGCTTGACTATTGTTCCCCCTTTGTGACGGTAGAGGACAAGATGAATATGTGGGTGATTACGAGGCGGATGGCGAGCTAACCACAACAACGATCGAGCTCGTCGCCAATTGCATTTCAGCCGAGCAAGGTATGCGAAGAGAACCCCACGACGTGAGTGCGTGACCACGAAGATGCTTTTGCTAAGGTTAAATTCAATATGCCCTCTTTTAATGGTAAATATGACCACGATAGTTATTTAGATTGGGAACTAGTCATTGATCAAAAATTTGCTTGTCATGATTTTCCGAGAATAGACGAGTTAGAGTGCTACTAGTGAATTTACCGACTTTGCTTCTATTTGGTGGAAAGAACATTGCCGTCAACATCCCAATAACATACCTAACACTTGGGAGGCTTTAAAATTGCTTATCGTCATCGATTTGTTCCCTCATATTATGCTCGTGATTTGTTAAATAAATTGCAGCGCTTACAACAAGGTGCAAAGTCGTGGAAGAATACTATCGGGAATTACAAATTGGCATGTTGCTTGCTGTGGGTTAGTTGAGAATGAGGAGGCATCAATGGCTAGGTTTTGGGAGGATTGAATCGTGACATTGGGACATTCTTGATTATAAAGATTATAACTCCATGACTAGATTGTTTCATCTTGCTTGCAAAGCTGAGCGAGAATGCGAGGGCCGCGACGCGAACGCGATCTAACCCTTCTACAGTCGCACAAATTCATGGACGCGTACTCCTTTTTCCTCATCCACTATGGCGGCCCCACCATTAACCGCCAACAACAAGCAACGCCCTACTACCTCAAATTCAGCGACAAGAGTTTTCGAAGCACCCAAAACAACACCACAACTTCCGGCAAAAACTTCCTCTTGGTTGCTTGACGGGACGAGCGAGGGCGTTCAATGCCATCGTTGCAAAGGCTATGGACACATGATGCGGAATTTGTCCAAGCAAGCGTGTATTGATTATACGTGATGATGGTGGGTATTCCTCTGCTAGTGATTTAGATGATGAAACATATGCTATGCTTGCAAATGACCCTGCAGGACATGATGATAAATCTAACCATGAGGAGGAACATATTGGCCTTGAAGATGCCGAGCAAGTATTTGAGCATTATAGTGCAACGCGTACTAAGTGCTCAAGTGTCTCATCTTAGCATAATCAGCGCCATAATTTATTCCAAATCAAGGGCGTTGTCAAGGAGCGTTCCATTCGCATAATTGTTGATGGTGGGAGTTGCAACAATTTGGCGAGTATGGATATGGTGGAGAAGCTTGCGTTGTCGACTAAACCTCATCCCCACCCATACCATATTCAATGGTTCAACAAAGAATGGTAAGTTGAAGGTAACACGGATGGTTAGAATACATTTTCTATGGGTTCATACCATGATTATGTTGATTGCGATGTTGTTCCTATGCAAGCTTGTTCATTATTATTAGGAAGACCTTGGCAATACGATCACGATTGTATACATCATGGTAAGAATAATCAATACTCTCTCATGTTCAAGGGAAAGAAAATTGTGCTACATCCTATGACTCTGAACAAATTGTTAAAGATGACCTTGCTAGAGCTAGAAGAGAGAAGGAGAATAATAAGAGCGAAAATCAGATTGTAGCAAAAGAGCTTGAGCAACATAAAAGAAAGAACCTAAATCTGCTCATGACAAAAATAAAGAAATTAAATTGAAAGGTGCTAGTTTTCTTGCTACCAAATCGATATGACTCAAGCTGGATGCTAGTAATTCTGTTTGCTATGCATTAATTTGCAAAGAAGCATTGTTTTCATTTGAGGATATACCTTTTTCTTTGCCACTCTTTGTCACTAACATTTTGCGGGAGTACAAAGATGTCTTTCAAAGGACATCCCACGGGCTGCCAACCGTGGGATTGAGCATCAAATTGATTTAATCCCGGTGCATCATTACCCAACCGAGCACCATATAGGACCAATCCGAAGAAACTAAAGAAATTCAGCGCCAAGTTCAAGAGTTGCTTGATAAAGGGTATGTCTTGCGAATCTCTTAGCCCTTGTCTTTATTCGGTCATTTTGGTACCAAAGAAAGATGGATCATGGCGCATGTGTGTGGATTGTAGAGCGATTAATAATATCACCATTAGGTATCGTCATCCTATTCCTAGGTTAGATGATATGCTTGATGAATTGAGTGGCTCTGTTGTCTTTTCCAAGGTTGATTTGCGTAGTGGTTATCATCAAATCCGCATGAAATTAGGCGATGAATGGAAAGCGGCTTTTAAAACTAAGTTCGGGTTATATGAGTGGTTAGTAATGCCTTTTGGTTTAACTAATGCTCCTAGTACTTTCATGAGACTAATGAATGAGGTTTTGCGTGCTTTCATTGGTAGATTTGTGGTGGTTTATTTTGATGATATATTGATATATAGCAAATCATTAGAGGAACATCTGGACCATTTACGTGCTGTTTTTAAGGTTTTACGTGATGCACGCCTATTTGGTAACCTTGAGAAGTGCACCTTTTGCACCGATCGAGTCGCGTTTCTTGGCTATGTTGTTACTCCACGAGGGAATTGAAGTTGATCAAGCCAAGGTTGAAGCAATACTGAGTTGGCCGACTCTAACACGATCCTGCAGGTGCGGAGCTTTAGGACTTCTTTGGGTTCTACCGCCGCTTTGTGAAGGATTTCAGCACTATCGCGCACCATTGAATGAGCTTACCAAGAAGGGCGTGCCATTTGTTTGGGGCCTTTGCAGGAGAATGCCTTCACCACATTGAAAGATAAGTTAACACATGCACCTCTACTCCAACTCCCTGATTTCAATAAGACTTTTGAGCTAGAATGTGATGCAAGCGGAATTGATTTAGGTGGTGTGTTGTTACAAGAAGGCAAACCTATAGCATACTTGGTGAGAAATTGAGTGGCCCTAGTTTGAACTATTCTACTTATGATAAAGAATTATATGCCCTCTTTGAACCTTAAAAACTTGGCAACATTATTTATGGCCCAAAGAATTTGTTATACATTACGATCATGAATCTCTAAAGCATATTGAAGTCAAGGTAAATTGAGCCGTAGACATGCAAAGTGGGTTGAATTTATTGAGTCTTTTCCTATGTCATAAAACACAAGAAGGGAAAGGAGAATGTTATTCTTGATCGTTGTCTAGGAGATATGCCATGTTATCACAACTTGACTTCAAAATTTTTGGATTAGAGACTATTAAAGAGCAATATGTGCACGATCTTGATTTTGCGAAATATTGTTGAATTGTGAAGAAGGAAAAATGTGGAATAAATTTGTCATTAATGATGGATTTGTGTTTAGAGCTAACAAGTTGTGCATTCTGCTAGTTCCGTCAAATCTGCTTGTTATTACTGGGAAGCACATGGAGGTGGGTTAATGGGACATTTTGGTGTGAAGAAAGCAGAGGACATACTTGCGATCATTTCTTTTGGCCAAAGATGAGGCGGGACGTCGGCGCTCGTTGCCATTGCACTACATGTCAAAAAGCTAAGTCACGACTTAATCCTCATGGTTTATATATGCCTTTACCGTTCCTAGCATTCCGTGGGAAGATATTTCGATGGACTTTGTTTTAGGATTGCCTAGGACAAAGAAGGAAGGATAGCATATTTGTGGTTGTTGATAGATTTTCTAAGATGGCCCATTTTATACCTTGTCATAAGAGCGATGGCGCTACCAATATTGCTGATTTATTCTTTCGTGAAGTTATTCGCTTGCATGGTGTGCCTAATACTATAGTTTGGATCGTGATGCTAAATTCCTTAGCCATTTTGGAGAACTTTATGGGCTAAATTGGGGACTAAGTCATTATTTTCTACTACTTGTCATCCCCAAACCGATGGACAAGCGAGGTTGTGAATAGAACTTTGTCTACCATGCTTAGGGCTGTGTTGAAAAAGAATTTAAAAATATGGGAAGAATGCTTGCCTCATATTGAGTTTTCTTATAATCGGTCATTGCACTCTACTACAAAGATGTGCCCTTTTGAAGTTGTTTATGGTTTTGTGCCTCGTGCTCCTATTGATTTAATGCTTCTCCCACCTTGAGAGAAATTGAACTTTGATGCAAAACAACGTCTTGAACGATTTTAAAAATACACGAGACAACTAAGGAGAATATAGGCGCATGAATGCTAAATATAAATTTCTTTGGTAGTCGGGGAGAAAACACATAACTTTTAAACCAGAGATCTTGTTTGGTTGCACTTGAGAAAAGATAGGTTCCCAATTGAGAAAGTCAAAGCGATGCCTAGAGTGATGGTCCTTTCAAAGTATTAGAAAAGATTAATGATAATGCATACAAGCTTGAATCGCTGCAGATTTTGGGGTTAGTCCCACATTTAACATTGCAGATTTGAAGCCATACTTGGGGAAGAGGATGAGCTTGAGTCGAGGGCGACTCAAATGCAAGAAGGGGAGGATGATGAGGACATCCCTACCATGGATATAACCGTGCCTACACATACAACTCAACCACAACCAGTACAAGGACCTCTTACAGAGCTCGTGCTCGTCAACTTAATTATCGGTGAATTCGTTCCTAGGATTATATACTCACGAGAATAGACCGCTACCTAATGCAAGTGATTTAATTGTGCTTAGGAATATGGGAAAGGACAATGGAGAGGCATGCGGTCGTGGAGATGTATGGAAGGCATAATGGAGATCATCACGTCACTTTGGGTCCAAGACAAGCAAGAATTCGAGATGGGCTCGTTGCGAGTCGATTCGGACTACGGCGTCGGCACTAACTTTAAGCGGCGTAACTTCTTCATACGGACTCCGTTTGGGCGTTTACGGACTTCGTGGAAAGCTTATCAAGTCTACTTTCTAACGGATCCAACCTCATCAGCAAATTCTATCCGAGCCGGCCGAAATTATCAAAGGAGTCCGTATCCGTATCAGAGTCCGAGTCGAAGGGTGCTGCGCCACCTCTACTTTGGCCCACGGGCCTTGTAACCCTAGGGCGTGCGTCCACCACGCTGGCCGCCACCCTTGGTCGTTTCCCCTATATAGGAGCCGCCGTCTCCATCGCTTGAACTCGGATTTCGTTGAGTTTAGGTTTAGCCATTGTGCAAACTCTGTTCTTCAGTTGTGTCGAACGACCACCTGTCAAGACAGCTTCGGGATCCCATCTTTGCTATTCGCAATACAATTTATGCTTCCTTCATATTCGCAATATCAGATTGCCTATGTCTTATTCTTGCTAGTTCTTGATTGCTCGCGAGATTGAACCGTGTTCGAGTTGATCGCGCCTCGGTGAGTCAATAACACTTGAGTTGGTTCAGTGATTGCTAAGGCGCAAGCGTCGTCGTACGGTTGTAGTCGGATCGTGAGAGTCACCGCCACCAAAATCGATAGTTATCAATCTCATCGAAAGATCGGACACCTCGTTTACATCACGAAGTCACTTTTGATGAGGCTAGTCCTGGCACTAGACCCGAAGCTACAGGTACACAGGTTACTGAAATTCTAGGAAGCATCTTCGTCGATGATGACTCTGAGGATGAGGAACCGAACCATCGTCCAGCTACCTCTGAGAGGGGTGGAGAGCCTGCTACTACTACTCCAGTTTCAGCTGAGCAGCCTCCTCCAATCCCCACCGACGATCTGAGTGGCTCTGTTCCTACCTCAACAACTCATGAGGTAGAGGCCACGTCTGCACCAGGAGCACCTCTTCATATTCAGCGACAACATCCACCTGAGCAGATGATTGGGGATCTTCAAGAGCGAGTCACTCGCTCGAGTTTATTTCTCTGATTCGCATGCACATTACGCTTTTATCGCTTCTTTTGAACCCCGAGATATCACCCATGCTTTATCTGATGCCTCTTGGGTCAATGCCATTCATGAAGAGCTTGAAAATTTCGAAAGAAACAAAGTCTGGACTTTAGTTGAGCGTCCTTCTGATTCTCATGTTATTGGAACAAAATGGGTTTTTTAAAATAAGCAAAGTCAGGATGGGTTGGTTGTTCGCAATAAGGCTAGACTCGTAACTCAAGGTTATTCCCAGGTAGAGGGCTTAGACTTTGAAGAGACCTTCGCTCCAGTAGCTAGATTGGAGGCCATTTGCATTCTTTTAGCATTTGCAACATCCAAGGGTTTCAAGCTTTTCAAATGGATGTTAAAAGTGCTTTCTGAATGGTTTCATAGAAGAAGAGGTTTTGTCAAGCAACCTCCTGGTTTTGAAAATTAAAATTCCCAAACCATGTTTTTAAACTCTCTAAAGCCTGTATGGATTGAAACAAGCTCCTAGAGCTTGGTATGAAACTTAAGAGTTTCTTGCTGAAAATGATTTCAAAATGGGAATGGTTGATAAAACCTTGTTCACTCTCGGGCATGGCGGTGATTTCTTGTTGGTTGATTTATGTGGATGATATTATATTCGGTGGTTCTTCTCATGCTTTGGTGTTGATTTTGATTCGATGAGCGGTGAGTTTGAGATGAGCATGATGGGAGAGTTGACATTCTTCCTTGGTCTTCAAATCAAGCAAGCGAAAGAAGGCACCTTCGTTCACGAGTAAGTATACAAAGGACCTTCTTGGCGCTTCAATATGGGAAGCGATGGGCCAATGTCTACTCCCATCGCTACAACCACCGTCTTTGGACCACGATGAGGATGGAAGTCAGTGGACCAAAGGAATACCGCAGTATGATTGGCTCCCTCCTCTATCTCACAGTTAGGGGTTATTAATCCTATTGGGCTGTTTTGAGGGGGAATCTGCTCTTTTTGCATTCATTGTATCATAATGCATGTTTCATTTTAAATTGTCTTGCATTGTAAAATAAAATCAGTGGAGCTTTGATTATTATCCTTGTATGGCTTGATTTCATTCTCTATACTTTGTCATGTCAAGGGATAGTCTGCTAGACTTCAGTTATGGCTCTTCGTGTTTGAGCTTAGCTTTCATCTTGCTAGCTTTATATCTGTGAGCAAATTGAATCAAATCATGTCTTGTTGGATCTTGTGACTAGTTTTGCTCTAGTGATCCTCTTATGATTCTCGCCATGTCATATAGGTTGAATTGAGTCTTGAACTTATTTTGAGATGAAAACGAGCTTTTTATCTTCTTAAGTCAAGCAAATGAAAAATGAGATTTTTTGTGCGAAAAAACTGATCTCACCAATCCTTTCTCATGAGACGGCTTGCCATTGCACTAGGCATGAACTCAGGGGGAGTTTTGGATGACCTAGATCACTCTTTTAAGCTTATCGCTTGAGATGGTCGCGGCAAGGCTTGAGATCTAGCACAGTGAAAAGAATCCTTTTTAGGAAAATATTCAAAATGCTAAGTGCTTGAGTTTTGCTTCAAAAGTGTACTCTTAATGCTCAAAATACCCCAGTTCTTGTTTTGAGTCTCGTTTTACTTATAGACATGGTTTGACTCATTTTTGGTTGCTTTTAGTGAAACTCTGACATTGAGCAACCTTTCATGGTTTTAATTCTTTTAATCTCAGATTACTGCTATCTTGGTTGTAGCTTTGCAGTACATGTTTTGCCATGATTGAATATAGCTTCTACTCTTTATATGGCTTGGTATAATACTTGTACTGTCTACATGGTAAATGGTCATGGCTCCTTTTACTAAAGTTCAAAAATAAAGTCATTCCTTCATCTCTTTCTTTTCCCATGCATCTTGATGAATTCATTGTCCAAGGGGGAGAAAGATGCTGTTTTGGAGTGGTTGGTTTCATACATAAAAGAACACATATAAAAAAATGACATGAACCTTTTGAAAATTTGTGATCATAGTGAGTTGAGTCTCCGGTTTTATTGCTGCTTCGATTTTAATAGCAATTGAAGAAGACTCTCAATGATCAAAGGTCAAATAGAACATTTTTTCTTTCATATGGACCTAAGTGAGATTTTTGGCTACTTTCTGGAATTTGAATCCTCTTGTGCTTTCATTGCCTTATCTCACTTGCTTATACTATCCTGAAGCCAGCTTGGTCGGTTCCTAGGCTTTTTCTTGCTTATGGACCAAGTTGTGCCTTTATGCGAAAACGGCGAATTTTTACTTTTCATTTCGAAAAACCACTTTTACGGAAGATTGCCATTGTGTTCATCAAGGGGGAGATTGTGGATATCGTGAGGATATGTGCACGATCTCAGGATGATGAGTCAATTGGCAATGGCTTTGTTGGTTTGCAATTTGTCGCGTTTTCGGGTTTGCTCCAGGGCTGTCAGGCCACGGGCGGTCCGACCGGCCAGGTCGCCGGTCCGACCGGCCAGTGGGGAGGTCTGACCGGCAGTGCTTGCCGGTCCGACCGCCAAAATGAAAAGTGGTTTTTGGAGCTGAGCCAAAAATAGGTTGTGTAGGCAAGTGAGGGGAGTCTCCTGGATGTGGTCACATCATTTTTCGAGCTCCCACTCAAAAGTTCTATTGAGTTGAAGTTTCTAGAAGGTTTGGATTTTCACGTTTGGAAATTTGGCTAAGTCCATTCGGGCGGTCCGACCGTTATGAAATCGGTCGGACCGGCTGAAATCGGTCGGACCGGTGAAGTGGGCGATCGACACAGATGACTTGTAGCTTGGCCTTGTTGGCATTGTTGTGTATTGAATGTGGGTATTGTATGAACTTCAATGCTTTATTGTCGCATATTGCATTGCGGGTGACGTGGGTCAAGTTGTGAAGAACTTGTTCCCGAAGCGGTTTGTTTTTCTATTCTTTATGCGGTGGCTTGCGAGTCAGCGGCGTCAGCGGTGAATGGATCGGGACTACGCTTGGAGAGCCGAGGTCGAGCGATCATAGATCTGGGGTGGTCGTGTGACTCAAGCATGGTGCGAATGGGCAAGATGGATCGAGCGGGTAGTTCGATGCAATTTGGTTGGATCAGGTGGTGCGGAAGTCGGTGCGAGTCTCTGGGAGGTTCCGATGGGATTCGGACAAGAGAGGCTTGGCGACGTGATGAGAACCGCTGATCAACCTACACGTGGTGAAGCAGGCGATTGCTTCAATAGTTATGTGTGTGTGGGTCCCATGTGTAAGTGGGTCCCAAAAGTGAAACCCTAGGCCTCTAGTATAAATAGAAAGGGGGAGATGTAAAACCCTCTAAGCACTCATTTGGCCCCTTCTTCATTTTCTAGGGTTTGGAGGAGAGGAGAGGAGAATCTAGGGTTTGGAGAGATTGTGAGTGTGCTCCTTGTGTGAGCTCTTGTCCTCCTTGTTGGAGAGGCTTTGTAAGCATCTAGTGTGTTCAATCAATCTTGTGATACTTAATTGAAAGATCAATTGTCCCCTTTGTGTTCCTCTCTCTTTTGGATGATTTTGGTGCTTCCTTGATTCAAGGGTTTTATGCTAGGTCTCTTGACCTATTTTATCTTGCTTTGATGAGTGGGAATACTCCTAGAGTCATCTAGATTATCAATCCCCACAAGCAAGTCTTGAATCAAGATTTTCATATTTCTAGGGTTTGTGCACTTCTTTTGTAAAACCTTGAGAGATCGATTCTGCGAAGTGGATCTGAAGGATCGTCGCTAGAAATAGGTCTCTAATATCATTAGGGAGGTGTGCTCGAAATTTGGTCAAGTTTCATTGGTTGAATCAAAAGTTGGATCAAATTTTGTTTTGGATTTGGGTTTGATTTTGATCTTCGGTGAAACCGGTCGACCGGTTAGTACAACGGCGGTCCGATGCCGCTTTCAGACGGCATTGCTGCTGGGTCGAACCGATATCAACGGTCCGACCGCTTGTTAGTAGCCGGTCCGATCATTGGTTGACCGTCGGTCAGACCGCCCGTGGTAGCCGGTCAGACCGCCAGTACCCAGTTCAGAACAGTGAGTTCTTTTCTCCATTTGTGTCGTGTGGTTGAGGGGTTTATCAAATTCAGCACAAGGCTTCCACTGTGCGCTTACTGATCTTCTTAGCTTTCATAGCTAAAGGAGTACAGTTCGTGTTGTATTTGATTTAGGCGAGAAAGTTGAGAAAACGCCTATTCACCCCCCCTAGTCGCCTTTACGGTCCTACAATGGTGTTGTAGAAAGGAAGAACAGAACCCTTTTAGAGATGGCTCGGACCATGTTAGATGAGCATTCTACTCCTAGGAGATTTTGGGCTGAGGCGATCTCTACTGCTTGTTATATCTCCAATAGGGTTTTCTCGAGATCTGTGGTTGGGAAGACCTCTTATGAGCTTAGATTTGGTCACTCTCCCAAAGTCTCTCATTTCAAGATTTTTAGTTGCAAGTGCTTCATTCTTAAACATGGCAACCTTGATAAATTTGAGTCTAGATGTTTTGATGGCATATTTCTTGGATATCCTGCTCATTCTCGTGGCTATCGTGTTTTTAATGTTGACACTAACAAAATTGTTGAGACTTGCGAAGTCACTTTTGATGAGGCTAGTCCTGGTACTAGACCCGATGCTATAGGTACGCAGGTTCCTGAAATTCAAGAAAGTATCTTCGTCGATGATGACTCTGAGGATGAGGAACCGAACCATCCTCCAGCTACCTCTGAGAGGGGTGGATAGCCTGCTACTACTACTCTAGTTTCAGCTGAGCAGCCTCCTCCTATCCCCACCGACGATCTGAGTGGCTCCGTTCCTACCTCGACAACTCATGAGGTGGAGGCCACTTCTGCACCAGGAGTACCTCTTCACATTCGACGACAACATCCACCTGAGCAGATGATTGGGGATTTTCAAGAGCGAGTCACTCGCTCCAGGTTTATTTCTCCTGATTCTCATGCACATTCTGCTTTTGTCGCTTCTTTTGAACCCCGAGATATCACCCATGCTTTATCTGATGCCTCTTGGGTCAATGCCATGCATGAAGAGCTTGAAAATTTTGAAAGAAACAAAGTCTGGACTTTAGTTGAGCGTCCTTCTGATTCTCATGTTATTGGTACAAAATGGATTTTTAAAAATAAGCAAAGTGAGGATGGGTTGGTTGTTCGCAATAAAGCTAGACTTGTAGCTCAAGGTTATTCCCAGGTAGAAGGCTTAGACTTTGAAGAGACCTTTGCTCCAGTAGCTAGACTGGAAGCCATTCGCATTCTTTTAGCATTTGCAACATCCAAGGGTTTCAAGCTTTTTCAAATGGATGTTAAAAGTGCTTTCTTGAATGGTTTCATAGAAGAAGAGGTCTTTGTCAAGCAACCTCCTGGCTTTGAAAATCAAAAATTCCTAAATCATGTTTTTAAACTATCTAAAGCCCTGTATGGATTGAAACAAGCTCCTAGAGCTTGGTATGACAGGCTTAAGAGTTTCTTGCTTGAAAATGATTTCAAAATGGGAATGGTTGATAAAACCTTGTTCACTCTCAGGCATGGCAGTGATTTCTTGTTGGTTCAGATTTATGTGGATGATATTATATTCGGTGGTTCTTCTCATGCTTTGGTGTCAGTTTTCATTCGATGAAGCGGTGAGTTCGAGATGAGCATGATGGGAGAGTTAACCTTCTTCTTTGGTCTTCAAATCAAGCAACTGAAAGAAGGCACCTTCGTTCATCAGAGTAAGTATACAAAGGACCTTCTTCGACGCTTCAATATGGGAAGCAGTAGGCCAATGTCTACTCCCATTGCTACAACCACCGTGCTGGACCCTGATGAGGATGGAGAGTCCGTGGACCAGAAGGAATACCGCAGTATGATTGGCTCCTCCTCTATCTCACGGTGTTGAGGCCGGACATACAATTTGCCGTATGTCTGTGCGCTCGCTTTCAGGCTTCCCCTCGTGCTTCTCATCGTCAAGCAGTACGTCGTATCTTTAGGTATCTTCAAGATACTCTTGACTTTGGACTCTGGTATTCTTCTTCTTTTGCTCTCTCAATTCGAGCATTTTCTGATGCTGATTTTGCGGGGTGTAGAGTGGATAGGAAAAGTACTTCTGGCACTTGTCATTTCTTGGGCACATCTCTTGTTTCGTGGTCTTCTAGAAAACAGTCTTCGGTTGCACAGTCCACAGCTGAGGCCGAGTATGTAGCCGCAGCCAGTGGTTGCTCTCAGGTTCTCTGGATTTTATCCACGCTGCGAGACTATAGGTTATCCTTGAGAAGTGTTCCTCTTTTCTGTGACACACTTCTGCAATTAATATTGCTAAAAACCCAGTGCAACATTCCAGGACTAAACACATTGATATTCGATTTCATTTTCTGAGAGACCATGTTGAGAAGGGTGATGTTGTGCTCCACTTTGTAGAGTCAGAACAACAGCTTGCAGATATTTTCACTAAAGCTCTCGATTCTTCTCGTTTTGCTGCTTTGCGGGGAGAGTAAGGGGTTATTAGTCCTATTGGGCTGTTTTGAAGGGGAATTTGCTCTTTTTGCATTCATTGTATCATAATGCATGTTTTATTTCAATTGTCTTGCATTGTATAATAAACTGTGTGGAGCTTTGATTATTATCCTTGTATGGCTTGATTTCATACTCTATACCTTGTCATGTCAAGTGATAGTCTGCTAGACTTCTTTTATGGCTCTTCGTGTTTTAGCTTAGCTTTCACCTTGCTAGCTTTATAACTGTGAGCAAATTGAATCAAATCATGTCTTGTTGGACCTAAGTGAGATTTTTGGCTACTTTCTGGAAATTGAATCTTTTGGTGCTTTCATTGCCTTATCTCACTTGCTTATACTATCCTGAAGCCAGCTTGGTCGTTTTCTAGGCTTTTTCTTGCTTATGGACCAAGTTGTGCCTTTATGCGAAAACGGCGTTTTGTTTTACTTTTCAATCCGAAAAACCATATTTTCTTGGAAATTGCCAATGTGTTCATCAAGGGGGAGATTGTGGATATCGTGAGGATATGTGCACGATCTTAGAATGATGAGTCAATTGGCAATGGCATTGTTGGTTTGCAAAATCACGCGTTTTCGTTTTTGTTTCAGTCTGTCAGACCACAGGCGGTCTGACCGGTGGTGTGGGGCGGTCAGACCGCCCGTGGAGAGGTCGGACCGGCCTTGGCCAAATGTGGATTTTGGGGCTGAGCCAAAAATAGGTTGTGTAGGCAAGTGAGGGAGTCTCCTGGATGTGGTCACACCATTTTTGGAGCTCCCAGTCAAAAGTTCTATTCAGTTGAAATTTCCAGAAGGTTTTGGATTTTCGAGCTGAAAATTTGGCTAAGTCTTTTCGGGCGGTCCGACCGCCGTTGTGAAATCAGTCCGACCGGCCTGAAATCGGTCGGACCGGCCTTGTGGGGCAGTCAGACCGCCGATCACTTGAAGGTGAGCCTTCTTTGCATTGATGTGATTTGAATGTGTTTATTGTATGAACTTCAATGCTTTATTGTTGCATATTGCATTGCGGAGCTAACGTGGGTCAAGTTGTGAAGAACTTGTTCCGGAAGCGATTTATTTGTTTATTCTTTGTGCGGTGGCTTGCGTCAACGGCGTCAATGGTGAGGTGGATCGGGACTACGCTTGGAGCCGAGGTCCGAGCGATCATGGATGCGGGTGAGTCGTGTGACTCAAGCATGGTGCGAATGGGCAAGATGGATCGAGCGGGTAGTTGATGCAATTTGGTTGGATCGAGGAGTCACGAAAGTCGGTGCAAGTCTCAGGGAGTTTCCGATGGGATTCGGACAGGAGAGTCTTGCCGACAGGTTGAGAGCCGCTGATCAACCTACAAGTGGTGAAGCGGCGATTGCTTCAATAGTTTTGTGTGTGGGTCCCATGTGTGAGTGGGTCCCAAAGTGAAACCCTAGGCCTCTCCTATAAATAGAAAGGGGAGATGTAAAACCGCTAAGCACTCATTTGGACTTCTTCATCTTTTCTAGGGTTTGGAGGAGAGGAGAGGAGAAACTAGGGTTTGGAGATTGTGTGTGTGCTCCTTGTATGAGCTCTTGTCCTCCTTGTTGGAGTGGCTTTGTAAGCATCTAGTGTGATCAATCAATCTTGTGATGCTTGCTTGAAAGATCTTTTGTCCCCTTTGTGTTCTTCTCTCTTTTGGATGAATTTGGTGCTTCCTTGATTCAAGGGTTTATGCTTGGTCTCTTGACCTATGTTATCTTACTTTGATGTGTGGGAATACTCCTAGAGTCATCTAGATCATCAACCCCCACAAGCAAATCTTGAATCAAGATTTTCATATTTCTAGGGTTTGTGCACTTCTTCGGTAAAACCTTGAGAGATCAATTCTACGAAGTGGATCTGGAGGATCGTCGCTAGAAATAAGTCTCTAATATCATTAGGGAGGTGTGCTCCAAATTTGGTCAAGTTCCATTGGTTGAATCAAAAGTTGGACCAAATTTCGTTTTGGATTTGGGTATTATTTTTCAGTTCTGGACTAAATTGGTCTGACCGATTTTGTAACGTCGGTCCGACCGCCCGTGTTTCAGACCTCCCGGTAGTGGCAGGTCGAACCGATTTCCAACGGTCCGACCGCTCGTTGACCGTCGGTCCGACCGCCAGATCTCGGTAGGTCGACCGCGGTGCTCGATCGAGCAGTGAGTTCAATTCTCCACTTTTGTGTCGTGTGGTTGAGGGGGGTTATTGAATTCAGCACAAGGCTTCCTCTATGCGCTTACTGATCTTCTTAGCTTTCATAGCTAAAGGAGTAAAGTTCGTGTTGAATTTGATTTAGGTGAGAAAGTTGACAAAGCGCCTATTCACCCCCCTAGTCGCCTTTGGGGTCCTACACTTGACTTAGTACTTTGGCGTGTGTTAGCTCCGAGTCGCAGGAGGTGGGTTGTGTGAAAAAGAAATTGGGTTTTATTGTTGGGTGTGCGGTGGTGGAGTTCCAAGTAGGTTCTCCACCTCGAGGGGCATCGTAGATGTCCAAGGCTTTACCCGTGAGGGGTAGTTGACCAAGGCTTTACGATGACTCCGACACAACGTATGGGTTTCTATCCATACGAGCTACTCGTAGTTAATACATAATATTGGAAATATCTCGTAGGACTTAGCCGTGCCGGTATACCTAAGGAATTGTGCTTTATAGCTTGGCAAAAGGACGGTCTGACGTGTGGGTACATTGGTACACCCTTGCAGGGTTAAAACTATTCGATTAGCCCATTCCTAGGTTATGGACATGCTTGGTAAGGCCGTGCAAGAATTAGACTACAACTTTCAATTAAAACTTGACATAGGTGGTATGAATGGGTAATTCATGCTATTGTTGTGGTGACTATTGGGTTAGTCACTTTCAGGATGTTGTTGTCATCTATTTATTGTTATTATGATGTTATTTACTGTTATTTGAACAATAAAAATAGATTGTAAACTTGCTTTTAAATGTACTACATTATTGCAAATAAAGATTGCTTTGTGCTGAGAATGAAACATACAGCCTCCACTTAAATAAGCTTGCATGTAGCTATGTATAGGTCTGTTACTCTACACGTAAGTCTTGCGGAGTACAATTTTTGTACCCATTTGCTTTGCTTAACTATTTATTGCAGAGGAGGAAGGTGAGCCCCAAGGGCCTCATTTTTGTGAGATGTGTTGCGGGTTTGACGACTAGCTTGGCGGTCCGGTTGGTTGCTTTGTGGGTAAAGGCACACTGATTGGCTCTTTTGTTTATCGCCATCTTATGGCATTTAAACTTCATTTGTCTAATTAGTTAATTGTATGACTTTTGGCCGGTCGGCCTCCCTTTTGTAATAACTCTACTATGTATGTCTTTTGAATTGTAAGTGTTGCTTTGGTTCTATGTCTTGAATGAAATTGATGCATAAATTTTATAAAGGGGTATGTATACTGCATTTCTGGGAAGTATACATATCTCACAGACACTGGTTATTTTGTTTGTGATGCTAGGATCAATTAGTGACTAAGCATTACAAGCTTAATAAACCGGGGTCCTCACAGAACTCCTCTCCTCTTCCTTCTTCCCTCTTCTTCCTTCCCTCCTTGTTAATCTCCTCTTGGCAAAAACACTAGCGGCGAGGAAAGGGGTGCTAGTTCCCGTGCACTACAAAGCGGTGGCACTCTTGTAGTATGTCCCTAGGGTTTGGTGGGGGCTAGGCCCAAAATTCAATTCTCTCACAAAATCTGAATTTTCTCTTTTAATTTCTTTAATTCTCTCTCTAATTTAATTGCACTCTCTAATGATATTTGGGATATTACAACGACGTGACAAAGGGTACTGGCGTGACGAGGCCGGGCCACACAAGCCCTTCATCTTGGCACGCCGTGCACGCATGACGTCTTGCGTGGTAGGTTTGACCATGTTGAGAAAAGTGACGTGACAGAATAGTTTAGCCACACAGCGTGTTATGGCATAATCTAATGGGTCAGAATTGACAAATAAAGTTAATGATGAGTTAATTTTTAAATGTTATTAAAAAAGATTAAATAAAAAAATTCAATCTTAGTTCTTATTGCTGATCCGCAAGCAAAAAAAATCATCCTCTCTGAAATGCGCCCACAGGAGAAATACGTGGGTTTGACCTGTTGAGATGTGTTCGCACGGGAACCGGACTCTTCCGTGTTTTTTTCTATAAATGTCTCGTGAATTTTCTGTTTGCAAACGATCTGACTCATGGCTGTAAAAAAAGTTGTCGTTTTCCGTACACGCAGAGCATCGAAATACTAGTTACCTATTGAGGAAACATATTGATAATAGATTTTGTAGTTATAATTACACAAAACCTCATGTTCCTTGCCCAACAGTTACCTACGGGTTTTATGGTAATAAGGTTTACAAAATACCACCCTAACCAAATTACACCTTGCCGGAGCCGCTATTGCACTCAATGTTCATTGTTTGTTTGAACCACATAAATACATTTCATAGGAACTTTTTATATTTAGTAAGACTAGTTTGGAACATAGGAATTTCATATGAAATAGTTCAATTCTCATTAAAATCATTTTGTATATATTAAGACTAGCTTTGAACATAGGAATTTAATATAAAATAGTTCAATTCTCATAGGAATCAGGTCCACATTCCAAGCAGGGCCTAATCCATTCATAATCCCTATGAACACCTTTTGTGCCAAACCGGGCCTTAGTACACGTAGGGCCTGAGCTCTAATTAGTTACAAACAAGCTAGAAATTGCATTATACATGTTCCAAAAGAATTCAATATTACATCCCAAAAGTTAACTCGCAACATTATTCAAATCTGTTAATTCATATAAATTGATACGGGTGGCTGGAGCTAGGCCGACTTATTTTGCCTGAGGGTTCTTACCTGAGGCAAGAAGTTAGATGACTTGAAGCATTGCTATGCGTAATACAAATCCATAAGTTCTTCCAGCCATGCGGCAAATTTTATTCACCTACCATGCTCATAAAGCACACACTATGACTATACTATGGCTGTGGCCTGCTCTGCACTATAAAGATATCTTTGCCAACCAGGCAACCTTCCACATCCTGAGCACTACCGAACTTCTGTTCCAGATATTGGCCAATCGCAGCCAGACGCTGACCGAACTGCTTCCTAAAGGTTGCATCAACAGACAATGGTTTCTTGCTGTAATCTACTGTAAGACAAATCACTTCCCCATTAGCAGGACCAGAGTTCAGCACCAGCATCTCCTCACTGAAATTTGCAAAAGCTAGAGTGGTGACTTCGGCATCAAATTTGTCACAAGAGAGCCTCCATGGGGTGCCACGGGTTCCTGAAGCAAGGGTTTCGCCCAGTCCAGGGGCGACCTCGGCCTCGACCAACTTGGGGTCATGGTCAGCTGGGCTAACAGTGTGAAGCACAAAGGAGAGATCTGACTGCAGCATTTCTTGCACAAGAACGGCCATCTTTGTGTCTTTCTGAGGTACACCAGCCGCTCGACGGCTAAGGATGGCTCTCCTTGTGTATAAAGAAGCCCAAACTTGTCTAACCGCAGCTCCAAAGGCATTTAGGTCCAAGAGACTGACATTAGGAATTGATTCATACAGACCAGCAGCTGACATACCAGCCAAATCCTCCACATTAGCACTAGATCTGACAATAAGCCGAACATTATGGGGGAAGATCCTTTTCAAAGATTCAATGGTTTCTTCAGATGGAGAAAGAAGTGAAACTGTTGCTTGTAGCTCAGAGGACAGGCTATCAAGTTCACCATTTTCAACTTTAGCTGTTTCGATCCTCTCCAGAAGGTTTGTATAGGATTCCACTGATCCACTCTTCTTGAGTGCATCCTCCATCGATCCAAATGGAATCACAGCACCTGAAGGAACTCTGAATGCTGCTGGAATTCCTAGATCATTGTAAACTACCCAATGATAAAACAAAATATAAGATCAAAAAAATATTATAACATAATAATTAGAATAAAAGCACTTTAGTTATATGAGTTATGATCTGGCAGGTAATAATCTTAACTGTATTATTTTTGCCACTCAATCATTAGCAGCAAGTCTGTCATATAAAAAGCTATTCTGTATGCACAAACTGTATATAAATTTTTGCTACCAATCAAATTTATGCTTTCCATCAGTTACCATGGCTAGCAGTATGTTCTAACTGTATGTATAGACAAACTGATTTTTTTTAAAAAAAATGTTGTCTGGTAGATGTTCATGATTTGGATGATCTACCATTGGTGTAACTAGATTGTACCAAATTTTACAGATAAACAGATTTTTTCAGGAGTAGCAATGGCATTTGCAGCAACATACAAGGACATACTTTGATTGAATATGAAATTGTGGAATTAAATTTATATTAGTATTTCCTGTTCAATAATTTGTATTCCGTGTTGATAAGCAGAAATATACTATATCCAAGAAAATTGATTGAATCTTTACTTAACATTTAGCACATTTAAGAACATTTCATTCCTAAACAAAATACCGTGCTTTTTAAAATACCAAGAATGCACGATAACTTCCATAACCACCTAACATCCATGGATATCTTGAAAACCTTTTTAATTTCTATTCACAAGAATGTTGCCAAATAAATACTTTGATGAATATTACTAAAAAAATTGATACCTTTATTTGAAAGTGAGGCGAGAACAGAAAGAGTTCCACATGAAGCAGCTTTTGCACCAGATGATTCAACTGATGCCTCTGAAAGCTCGAGAACACCGGAACTACCATTCACACCTGAAGTATAGCTTTTTGGCTGCAGTGATGCCCCATGGAGAAAAGAAAACAATAAGTAGGACTGTAGGAACAACAAGAAAAGGTATGCAGGATTCTAAGATCATCTAGTGTAAGATGTAATCAGCAGGACACAAATGTTTCTGCTTGCTGTGTATCTATGATAAAGAATATAGCCTCACCTCAGACATGTCCAGCGACTTGTCTGTAGCCAGTGGTAGAGAATATTCATTTGGGAGTTTCTGTTCAAATGTATTCCCTGCACAGGATGGTTCTGAAGATATGGCATTGACATTTTCCCCTGAAACTACTGACAGATCAACACTACTGGATGATGCTCCCAACCTGTAATAAAGTGGTGAATTTTGTTAGGAATAGCAACTTGTATTCTCAGGGGGCCAATGGACCAGTATATATAGACAAGTACAGGAGGTAAATATGCAAATAACCCTTCGTAACAATGGGGAATAACACAACTATACATATATATATCTCTAACAACCCCCCTCAAACTCATGGTGGATCAACAACACTGAGTTTGGAGAGGTAGAAGCGGTGTTGTGCTCGAGTCTAGACCTTTGTGAAGAAATCTGCTATCTGAAGCTCGGAAAGCACATACTGAAGAGCAATCACCTGATCATGCACACAAGACCTCATGAAGCAAGCATCAACACCAATATGCTTGGTGAGCTCATGCTTCACAGGTCACGGGGCAATACTGATAGCACCTGTACTGTCTGACAAGAGGGGAGTTGGTGTAGTGACAGAAACACCAAAATCCTCAAGTAACCACCGTAGCCAGGTAATCTCTGCTGTCAAGAGAGCCATAGCTCGTAACTCAGCCTCTGCTCTCGAACGGGATATTGCAGTCTGTTTCATCATCTTTCAGGCAATGAGAGAACCACCAAGAAAAACACAGTAAGCGGAGATAGATCGGCGATCAGATGGATCGCTGGCCCAAGTAGCATTCGAATAAGCCTGAAGTTATAACGAGCTGGAGTGTGGAAAGAAAAGACGGCGAGAGATAGTCCCACGAAGGTATCGCAGAACTCGAAGAAGGTGGCTGTAGTGAACCTGAGTGGGATCAGAGACGAACTGACTCAGAATGTGGACTGGATAAGTAATATCTGGACGAGTAACAGCAAGGTAGGCAAGACTCCCAACAAGATGACGATAGCGAGTCGGATCAGAAAGAGGTTGGCCATCAGAGGGCCGGAGATGAACGTTGGGCTCCATGAGAGTCTCAACATTACGCTGATCAGTGAGAGAGGCACGATCAAGAAGATCCTGAATATACTTCTCTTGGGACATAAAAAACCATCTGGAGTGGAAATAACCTCAATCCCAAGGAAGTAACGAAGAGAACCAAGATCCGACATAAGGAACTGCTCACTCAGACGAGCCTTGACAAAGTCAATGTACTCAGAATCATCTCCGGTGATGATCATATAATCAACATATAGAAGAAGAGTCCAGACCACGAGACCGATGTGTGGATAAAAGGCGGGATCATGATCACTAGGCGAGAAGCCGATGCGCAGTGACCACAGAGGAGAAGCGCTCAAACCAAGCACGAGGGGCTTGTTTAAGGCCATAGAGAGAGCGACGAAGATGACAGACCATACCCTCAGGAACAGAATACTCAGGTGGTGGACGCATGTAGACCTACTCACGCAACTCGCCATTAAGAAAGGCATTCTTGACATCAAGCTGAGAGACAAACCAATGGAGAACAGATGCCACCGAAAGAAGAGTGCGGACAGTGGTCATGTGGGCCACAGGAGCAAAAGTCTCATCGTAGTCACGACCATGCTCCTGCTGGAAGCCACGAGCAACAAGACGCGCCTTATAACGCTCAAGAGAGCCATCGAGCGAGTCTTAATCTTATAGACCCACTTACACGTGATGGGGCGAGTGAGATGGAAAAGGAACAAGATCCCAAGTACCCGATGCGCTCGAGGCGACAATCTCCTCGGCCATGGCATGTCGCCACTCGGGGTGAGTAACACATCCCGATGAGAGACGAGGCTCATGGGTAGTTGCACCGAAGAAGCAAAACAGCAGAGGCCGAATCGATTGGCGATCACGGAGGCCGTGGCGAGGAGTTGACGATCCATCAAGGAAGATGGAGCATCGGGAGAAGATGAAACATCGGGGAAGATGGTCCATCCGGAATAGCCTCAATACGAGGTCGACGAGTGTAAAGAGAGTTGGAGGAGTCCGAGGAGCGCAGGATGAAACAGCGGCGACAACGGCGGAGAGGCCTCGGGAGGTATATATGGAGACTCGATGGGGCCGGGTGGGCGCGGCAAGGCAGAGATGGGTGTATTTGGAAAAGTCAAAAAACACGGTGACTCCACAGAGAAAGCGAAGGAGAGGCGGGGCGTGGGTAGAAGGGACGAGACTCGTCGAAAGTCACATCCCGAAATCCGCATCCGTCGACCAACAGGTCCCAACACCGATAGCCCTTGTGCGGCGGTGTACCCGTAAAAGCACACTCGATGGCGAGCGATCAATTTGGTGCGTTCTCAAGGTGCAAGGAGAACATAGCAAGCGCACCAAATAGACCAAGGCGAGTAGTGCGGAAGAAGAACAGAGCGCTCCATAGGGATCTCACTCAAGAGCGAGAAGAGGTCAAATGTTGACGAGATAGGTGGCGGTGGAAACGGCATCGGCCCAAAAGTGAGGTGGAATAGAAGCGGCAATCATCAGGGTACGAGTCGTCTCGAGGAGGTGACGATGCTTGCGCTCGGCAACACCATTCTGAGCATGAGCACCAGGACAAGAGAACTGAGCGAGGGTGCCTCGCCGGCAAGAAAGGCTGTCAGGCACAACGAGAGGTACTCGCCCGGTAGTCGGCACGAAAGACACGAATAGGAGTGGAAAACTGTGCGCGAACCATAGTAGAAAATTGTTTATAGATAGACAAGACCTCACTACGAGAAGACATAAAATATATCAAAGTGTGGCGAGAGAAGTCATCTATAAAAATGATATAATATCGATGGCCCCCTTTCGAAAGGAAGGGAGCCGGACCCCAAACATCTGAATGAATAAGATCAAATGGTCGCTGAGACACTGACTCACTATGAGAATAGGGAAACTGAATCTGTTTCTCTAACTTACAGCCCGGACAATCTAAAGACACGTCTCCTGAGACAGACCCCAGAAAACCAGGACGAATTAAAGATGACAAACGAGATCCACACAGATGACCAAGACGGTGATACCACTGCTGGAAAGAGCTGGTAGACGGAGTGGCAGAAGCGGAAAGACTGGCGGCGACGGTGGCAGCGGAAGGAAGGTGAAGCCAGTCAAGCTCCCAAAGACGTTGTGAGTCAAGGCGCTGAGGGCCAGAACCAACCAGAGCCCCTGTGTGGTGGTCATAAACACAACAAGAGTTAGAGTCAAGAATGATCCGACAACCAAGGTCGGTATTCTGTCTAGCAGAAAGAAGCTGCATGGTTAGGCGAGGAACATGAGCAATAGAAGGAACATCAAATGATGAGTTACTAAGAGGTCCTCGACCAGAGACAGAAAGAGAGGTACCATCAGCAGTAAGAACACTGACGGGGGAATCAAGAGATGCAATGAAAGATAAAGTGGAAGAATCAGAAGTCATGTGAAAGGATGCTCCTGAATAGAGAATCCATGGGGAGGTACCTGACTGTGTAGGAGGTGGTTTCTCATTGCGCGAAGAGTCGATGCGTAACTGCGAGAACTGTTGAGGAGAACACAGCGGCAAGCGAGTCAAGTCCGCAATCTTACGCTCGGTGAGAAACTGCTGAAGAAGTCGATGTAGAAGAACAGCGTGAAAAATGCTGATGCGGACATCCTTAGCTATGTTGTTTCATATAATATTTTCAATTCATTAAATACCTCAGAACAACATGAGCTTACTAAGAGAGTTGAAAAACAAGAGAAGCTTATCCAGCAGTTGGAAGATTCAATAATGTACGGAGATGAAGGATATGAGGTTGTTCTTGAAGAAAGGCGTCACAATGGAGGAGAAGCTCGTAGGAGACAAGCAAGGGAGAGAAGCCCAAAAATCCAAGTCAAATTCGAAACTTCCACAAGCCCAACCAAATTCAAATTCGGAATCAACTCGAATTCAATTCGGATTCGAAATCACCTCAAATTCGGATTCGGAATCAGCAGGACAGTCCGAGTAAAAGGTCATAACTTTCTCATACGAAGTCGGATTTGAGTGTTTTTGGGCGTGTTGGAAAGCTAACTTCAAGCCCGATCCAACGGATCCTCCTCACTCGAAATTCGTCCTGTATCAAAAGATATGACCGAAACAATATGACGGTTGTAAAATTAGAGTTTCCTTTTTGTTTTAGATTGAGTCGGAATTGGAGTAGGAGTTTAATTCTGAATTAGAATAGGAGTAGGGCCTCTTGGCCAGCCATGAGGAGTAGGGGCACTTTATATAGAGGGGTAGACCCCCATTGTAACCTCAGACCACGTTTAATATATTTTCAAAGTTTTTGCTTGATTCTCCTGTTGTGCTTATAGCCAAAACAGAGGGAATTGGGCGTTGAGAACAAGGGGTCGTTCTTACTTTTCCGCTGCGAATTGAGGGTTCGACGATCTTCGCTTGTGGTCGGCGAGGATCCAATCAAGTGTGTGTTTGGGCGAATTTTCCATAGAGTTGCAAGTCCGTGCATTGGCGCGGGGGATCAGCTGGTGGTTCGTCAGGATACACAAGTTATCGAGAGGTTCTACGTCGAGAAGATCGGGCACCCCGCATCAGGTGATATCAGAGCTCCGTTGACTCGGTAGGATCTTTATCCAGTTATCTAAATTTTTTTTCCTATACACGAAAAAGCCATACAAAAAAAAAATCTTTCAGCCGTAGTATTTAATTTGTTATTCTAGTGAGTTTTGTTAAGTTTTTATCCATTAGAATCAAGTTTAGTTTGCTGATCTTGAATTCTTTTGCGTTGCTTTTATTTGAGCCTAGTTTGATTTTTTTGTCGTGTTTATAAAAAAACACCAAAAAAAGTGAGTAACCAATTTATCCTTTGTGAACCTTTCAATCCTTTGCGAATACTTTGAACCTATTGAAGACTAGCTAAATCGTTGCTTAGGGCTGCATATTAATATTTGTGTTCTTGCAATTGTTCAAAGATCAAAAGGTGGGAAAGAACTTTTGCTCATTTTTGGTAGAACAAGAATTTTGGCAATAGTTCAAAAAAAGAAGGAAAAGAGAAGAAAAAAGAAAGAAGAGAAAAGAAAGAGAAAGAAAAAGAAAAAGAAAGCGCATAGCCAGACCATAAACTTGAGCAAAAATCCCTACTCATTCTTGATTCAATTGTTAGAATATCAATATTTTGTGCAATCTTGTGCCCTAGTTTCATTATTTACAACTAGCTAGCGTCTTTCTATAACTTGTGCAATACGAGCTATTTTGTTCTTCACTTATATCTTACATAGCCCATTCCTTGATTGCACTAAGTTCCAATATCTTTGTGTGTGAGTTGCTTTGATTTTCACTTATATCTTTGTGATCGGCAACTAGGCATTGAATTCTAGTTTGGATATTTACTTAGCCTTACAATACCTAAAATTTTCAAATTAAGTAGGAATCCATACCAAACTCCACAAAACACCCGTTGTCGTGCTTTGACTTGCTCTTGAAATTCACTCACACATCACCTTGTGGTTCCTGCTGCCCTGAAGTGTAAGTATTGTTGATCTTAATTCCTTTCGGAACGGTAAAGAAACTTCACCTTGATAGGATTGTGAGTTGAGTGACCTCTACATATACACATACACCTACATACATATTCTTTGCTTTCTTTGCTAACAATGGCGGATCGCGAGTATAATGATCTTCCTTCTATGGTAGTAATGATCCGGAGGAGTATCTTGAGTGGGTACAAGACATGGAGTTCGAGCTTGAATCCCATAAGTTCAATCGAAGCCAAGAAAGTGAGTGGCCACTTTGTTTTTACGGACTATGCCTCTAGTTGGTGGCAACAACTAGGTGGAAAACGATTCATTACATCTTGGGTCTGTTTAAAAAGCATCATAAGAAGAGAATTTGTTCCATCCTATTATGAGCGGGAACTACTACGACACGTGGAGAGCATTAAACAAGGATGCAAAGTTATCAAATATTACTATATTGAGTTGAACCATGCAATGCGCCGTGCCAATATCACTAGTGCATATCAAGAAAAAGCATATTTCAAAGCAGGCTTGAATTATCAGATCGTTGCTGCACTTCAAGATGAATATTTTCGTAGTCTGCAAGATCTTGTGAAATATGCTATGAAGGCAGAAAAGAGACTTAAACACATGCAAGCACATCAATTAAATCTGCGCCGGCTCTTTAGTTCTAATTCATCCACTGGTATATCACTTGAGAAGAATATCGAGCATGGGAATTTTTATTCGACCGAGGTGATGAGTAGTGTTGCCCCGTCACAACCCGCAACACGTGAGGAGGTCGTGGTTGGTGGTAGTTGTGCCCTTGCTGGCCCACGGTATTACAAGGATGAGATGTATCAAAACCCATGTGAGAATGAGAGCCACATAGCCAAATTGAGTGAGTGATAAAAAGAGTGAGCTGTGTGAGTCCACCATATGCGAGGTTGAGAGCATCCCAATTGAGAGTGTGAGAGATACACCAAAAGAAAAGGGAAAGATAGATGATAGAACAAGTAAGATTATTTTTGAACCTAACAACTTACCCTCTATTTCTAGTGTTGTATCACACATTATGCAGGTGGACCAAGCAAATAAGGAGTTGGACATTCAAGAGCCCTCACCATTGGAAGAGAAAGATGAAGATATAACCATGGTTGGAGAGGGAACACATGATACCCCGTCGTTACATGATGACATTACGATACATGCGCACCTACATCAACTGAGGAGGACGACAAAGGTAACACTATTGGTACTAAATCGATATATCATCAAGACAAGGTGCGTAAAACTGAGAACTCCATTATTTCTTTTATGATTCCAAGTTCTAAATTTGATATGCTTAATTTGCATAATATGGAATTGATTATTCATACAGAAGTTATTACTATAATATCCCTTAATGATTCTTTGTGTCATATCATATTCGATAAACCAAAAGAGGTAGTTAGTGTTATTAAGAAGGTTCTTGAAATTTCACATTTAAAATCACTAGTAAATAGCTACGTACACACATATAAATTCAATTTGATCGGAGATTTTGGTGTAGACAACAACATGTTTCAAGTTTATCGAATATGCATTACTATTGATAATCTTGTTAATTTAAAATTACATGTTTTGCGCAAACCATCTATTGAGCAATGTCACGGTCTCTTTAAGATGGGTTTAAATACAAATGTATATTGTTTAGAATGCAACATGATGCCTACTTGTTTATCTCTTAAATGTATAAGTAATCAGAGTAGCGCAGTTGAATCATGGAATGGTATCAATTGGTTTTCACCCACTTTACTTGACTTTGGTATTGGGAAGGTGAAATTTTATCATATGAGTCAGTTGTGCAATTTGAAATGTGATTCCGAGCTATCGATTGTACAAAACAACACGAATAACACAACAATTGATTCATACATATATCACGTATATACGTTGTTCTCTTTGTTTAATACATGTTCGACAAATCATCATGCGCTACACGGAACTTGTTTGGATGATAAATACATATACCATGCATATACGTTGTTTTCTTCGTCTAGCACATTTTCAGGCTATCAAAAGCCGAGGACGGCTTTTTTTGAAGAAAGGGAGGATGATGCGGACATCCTTAGCTATGTTGTTTCATATAATATTTTCAATTCATTAAATACCTCAGAACAACATGAGCTTACTAAGAGAGTTGAAAAACAAGAGAAGCTTATCCAATAGATTGGAAGATTCAATAATGTACGGAGATGAAGGATATGAGGTTGTTCTTGAAGAAAGGCCGTCACAATGGAAGAGAAGCTCGTAGGAGACAAGCAAGGGGAGAGAAGCCCAAGAATCCAAGTCAAATTCGAAACTTCCGCAAGCCCAACCAAATTCAAATTCGAATCAACTCGAGAATTCAATTCGGATTCGAATCACCTCAAATTCGGATTCGGAATCAGCAGAACAGTCCGGAGTAAAAGGTCATAACTTTCTCATACGAAGTCGGTTTGAGTGTTTTTGGGTGTGTTGGAAAGCTAACTTCAAGCCCGATCCAACGGATCCTCCTCACTCGAAATTCGTCCTGTATCAAAAGATATGACCGAAACAATATGACGGTTGTAAAATTAGAGTTTCCTTTTTGTTTTAGATTGAGTCGAATTGGAGTAGGAGTTTAATTCAATTAGAATAGGAGTAGGGCCTCTTGGCCACCATGAGGAGTAGGGCACTTTATATAGAGGGTAGACCCCATTGTAACCTCGGACCACGTTTAATATATTTTCAAAGTTTTGCTTGATTCTCTGTTGTGCTTATAGCCAAAGCAGAGGAATTGGGCGTTGAGAACAAGGGTCGTTCTTACTTTTCCACGAGAATTGAGGGTTCGACGATCTTCGCTTGTGGTCGGCGAGGATCCAATCAAGTGTGTGTTTGGGCGAATTTTCCATAGAGTTGCAAGTCCGTGCATTGGCGCGGGATCGGTGGTGGTTCGTCGGGATACACAAGTTATCGAGAGGTTCTACGTCGAGAAGATCGGGCACCCGCATCGGTGATATCGAGCTCAGTTGACTCGGTAGGATCTTTATCCGATTATCTAAATTTTTTTCCTATACGAAAAAAGCCATACAAAAAAATCTTTCACCGTAGTATTTAATTTGTTATTCTAGTGAGTTTTGTTAAGTTTTTATCCATTAGAATCAAGTTTAGTTTGTTGATCTTGAATTCTTTTATGTTGCTTTTATTTGAGCCTAGTTTGATTTTTTTGTCGTGTTTATAAAAAAACACCAAAAAAGTGAGTAACCAATTTATCCTTTGTGAACCTTTCAATCCTTTGCGAATACTTTGAACTGTTGAAGACTAGCTAAATCGTTGCTTAGGGTGCATATTAATATTTGTGTTCTTGCAATTGTTCAAAGATCAAAGGTGCGAAAGAACTTTTGCTCATTTTGGTAGAACAAGAATTTTGGCAATAGTTCAAAAAAAAAGAAGGAAAAAGAGAAGAAAAAAAAGAAAGAAGAGAAAAAGAAAAGAGAAAAGAGAAAAGGAAAAAGAAAGCGCATAGCCGAACCATAAAGGCGTCAACAGTAGCATCACTCTGCTTAACAGAGTGCTCCTAGAAAACCACTAACAGGTAGAGAGCATCTTCAGAGGGTTCGTAGTGCTGACGAAGGTGAGTCCACATCCGATAAGTAAGCGAGTCCCACAACCTCAGAAGAAAATTGAGGCTGGACACTGGCGATAAAGACAATAGTAGCTCGAGCGTCGTCGTCGCACCACTGAGTGTAGGCGGTCAATCGATCCATGTAGGAATCCAGAGCCTCTTAGTAGGCAGAGGCATCCTTCTCATCAGCAGCATCGACAGCAGCCTTATCGACTGTCGTAATAGACGTAGGCTACGTCGGAGGAGTAGGGCAAGGCGGGCAGGTGACATCGCCAGAGAGAACACCCTAGAGACGAAGACCACGCATGTGGATGCGCATGTGAGACGAAATCTGTGTAATTAACACCATCGAAAATCACCGGACAGCGAGGGAGGGAAACGGTGCCCATTGGTAGACGGCGCTGGATGGCGCGGCGACCAAGGTAACGAAGTCTAACAGGAGGCGCAAGATGGCGCGGCCGCTAGAACGAAGTTTTTTTTTCGGCCGGCTCGAAATAAATTTCCGTCTGGGCCGGCTCCCTCGGCCCAAAAACGCGCACAGGAGGAGTGATGGGGGAACACACTAGGGTTCCCCCAAGCAACCACGCAGCGGCGGCGGTAGCGTTGGCAAATGCGTAGGCACACGCAGCGGCGGCGTCGACGTCGGCGAATCGCGCTGGCGGCGGATCTACCCCAAGAAAGACCACCCGGGCGACGGATCTCCCGACACCGCGGCAAGACCGGGCGGCGGATCTCCACAGCCGCGCCGCTTGAATCGACAATGGCGACGGCCGATGAAGCGACCGGTGAAGCGTTGGAGAGCGGCAACGGCAGCAAGCGGGCGGCGGAGAGCCCGAGTCGGCGAAAGGCGCGGAGGCGGCGGGCGACGATGGGGCGGCCAAAGCGCGACTTGGAGGCGTCGGCAACGACCGACGGCGGAGCTCGGAGGCGGCGCTACGGCAAAGGCGGACGATGGGGGGAGGAAGCCGTCGGAGGCGACTAGGGAGGCCGGCGGCGGCGGCTAGGGCAAGGGAGGACGAGTTGCACGTTCGGGAGAGGTAACCCTAATGGGCTCTAATACCATGTTAGGAATAGCAACTTGTATTCTCAGGGGGCCAATAGGCCAGTATATATAGACAAGTACAGGAGGTAAATATGCAAATAACCCCTCATAACAATGGGGAATAACACAACTATACATATATATCTCTAACAAATTTTAGTCCAACAAAAGGAAAAAATCACGGACCTATCTTGTATCACTCTGCGTATTCTCATCGAAACCGAGAAATAGCAAGGCAATTTGCTAACTCATTCAAAATAAAACGTTAAAAATATAATGTTCCTGGCATGTTACCAATGGGAGCTGTAAGTTCAAATTTGAATAAAAGTTTAATTTTAATTAAATAAAAACCAAGGCCCTTTTGGAAAAAGGGTATTTGGCTAGGATTTAGTTTAATATCCAGGATTTAGTTTAACATCCTCATCTAAATAGGCCCAAAAGTGATTTTCAATCCTAGTCCCCGCACCGGGACTTCTAGGAACTGCCGCTAATTGGCCAGTAGTTCCCAATGGGGAAACCTTAGATAAACCTTTTTGTGACTTCGTGTGGAGGAGCTGTAAATAGGTTCCTGACATTCATGGCTTTCAAATGGACCCAATCGAAAGGGGCTTGGAAACTTTCTTGTTTAATGATACAGCAATACCAAATTTTACAACTGCGTTTCACATTAGCCGTTACACAGCTTACTTTGCTGCACCAACTTAGGACACATGCCCCTCCCATAAGTTTGCTGTCCAAACTGATACTTTGGATGGGATGTTTTGACTAAGACACACTTCCCAATTGCATGGGGTTACTTGAGTAAAAATATATGGCAGGGAAGGGGGGTGCCGATGTTGGTTTTACGTAATTTACAACAAGTTTTTCTTCTTTTTTGTAGTGCATCACCGAAGTCTGAAGTGATGTCAACAGCTGAGAACAGGAGCTGATTTGCATGGACTTCAAGAAATGATTATACAAATAAAAGTTCGCCATTCTGTTTGCACATCATACAGTTACATAAGTTTTAATATTAAGATGGACCATTGACTTCAGTTATTTCTTGATAGAAAAGTTACAGGGCTCACACAACCGCCCATTAATTATGGGAGTATTTTCATTTTACCAAATAAAAAGATATAAAAACTTCTGGGCAAGTGGGCAACACATTTCAGATGAGAATGACATGAAATGCTACCAAAACAGAAGATTACCTGACATGTTTTCCCTCAAGCAGCCTCACATCTGCAATTGTGTCATCGTCTTCACAAGTTACAAATATGACTTTCTCCTGGAAGCACATCAGCAGTTGCATTGTTTCAGAATTGACACCACCATAAGTAAAAGAAAAATGAGTCTAGTAAAACTAACTTGACGGGCTCTAACACCAAGATGTGATAGGTGTGGTAATTCTTGTAGAAGAATAACACCCACTATATTATCCCCAGCAGCTTTGACCTGTCAAATAAAGAGCCAAACCATTGGTATGTCAGTGATTTGTGGAGAAAAGAAGAACAAATCAAGCATTTGATGTTCCAAAAGTACCTCTTCATCTCCATCAGCCTTATTTACAACTAGAACCACAGGTTCTTTGATGGATGAAGGCAATGATCCAGGAACTACTCTTTCAACCTGAATAAATAAACCATTGCCATAAAATTATAAGTTTTCAACTGCAATACAGCCAGAAAGGTTGGCTTCCCTTAGACTGGTTCAAAAACTCCAGGCCAGGCCAGACTTCTGTTTTGACTTAAGGGTAGGAGTGTTCATGGTATTATAGTGGTAGCCTAGGGTTGTGTTCCTTGTGCTCTATAGGCTCTTGCTAAACATCAACCGAGTTGTGTTTGTTAGATATATCTCTTGTATAGAGTGTTCTTTGCATAATTACCTACACCAGTAATATGTTTATATTGGCATTTTGCCTATTCGAATAGTTGATCAAGGGTTCATTCCAACATGGTATCAGAGCCCGTAGCTCTCTCTCCAACCCTAACCTTAACCACTGCTCACCGTCGCCATTCTCCGGCCGCCGCCACCTCGGCCGGATATGCTCGTGTCGCCGGCTTCGCGGAGCCACGCCACCTCAGCTCCCCTACACCTGGTCGTTGCTGTCTCTCCTCCGCTCCCGGATCCGCGCCGCTATCGCCTAATCCGACCTCCTCCGCGCGCTCCTACTCCCCAGCAGCCTCCTCCGGCCTACTTGGAGCTCGTGCTACGCCGCTGGTGAGTGTCGCCGCCTCCTACCTCACCGCTACGCCGCCGCCGTTATCACACCCTTCCTGTCCCTAGCAGCCGTCGCGTCGGGTCTCCGCTGATGGCTACCGCTCCCCCATGTTCTGTTCGACGAGATGAACTTCTAGGATTAGGCTGTTAACCTCTTCGCCATCCCGCTCCCCCATGTTCTGTTCGACGAGATGAACTTCTAGGATTAGGCTGTTAACCTAAGAATTCACCTCAACAGCCAGCCAACGCCTCTAGGGTCACCTCACCGGCAAGCACTCCTGTCCGCCTCGCCCTATGCCTCCGATTACTTCGCCGGTGCGGATCAAGTCGCTCTAGAGGAGGCCCCGAGCTCTACCACCCAACCGCACACGCGTCTATGAGATAGCAGGATGCCGAGGCTCATGCTATCGCCATCCTAGTGGGCAGCATGCCCGTGGCCATCTCCATGGATGTGCAGAGCTACCGACGACTCAACTGATGTGGGAGCACCTCTGAGCTCACTACCAGCCGACGAGTGATGCTATGTACCTCTTCGTCATGCACCAGGCACACTCCCTTCAGTAGCTCGGTGTGACTATGGACGACTTCTACCAGCAGATGTCTGTGGTATGGCGTCAACTCGACTCTCTGGGGCCGGATGTCTGTTAGACTTGTCCCTGCTATGTGCGGCTCCGAGCTCATCAGGAGACTCGCCGTCTCTATGACTTCCTGGCGCGTTTTCATCCTAAGTTCGAGACCGTTCGTGCTCAGCTCTAGACTCGCCACCCACGATCAACCTTGGTGCCCTCACGGCTGTTCATGCTGAGGAGACTTGTCTTCGTGGCGTGGTTCAGTCGCAGGTTGTCTCGCCTGTTTCAGCACCTGTTCCTACAGCACCGACCACGGCCCCTACAACTGTCGTAGCACCAGTGGTTGCTCTCTCTACTGTTGGTCTCCACTGCACCTACTGCCAGCGTGTTGGCCACAGGTACCAGGACTGCTACAAGAGGGACTAGGGTCGCAAGGGTGGTCGTCCACTAAAGGGCTCTAGAGGTTCTTCCGACTCAAGAGCTGGCGACTCTCACTAGGGCTCCTCTGGTGATGCCACGCAACAGCTCCTCTCCCTGCTCCAGCGCCTCGATGTCGGCTCGTCCCTCAGACTCCTTAGGCTCTACTCGTCTAGATCTTGCTTCTTAGCAGTCTTCCTTACCTCCGTCACCTCTCTCGTCAGGTATCTTATCTCTGTGCATCTTGGACTCTGGTGCTTCTTTTCACATGACACAAGATTCAACTCACCTCACTTCTGTGAGTACAACAGCTCTTCCTTCCACTATTCAGACTGCAAATGGTCCCTTCTTCCTGTTGTAGGCCGAGACACTCTTTCCACTTCTTCCTTTCATGTTCTCAAGCTTACTATGCAGTTTATGTCAGCCAATCAGATCATTGATCACGATTGTCGTGTTTTTCTTGAGTCTAACTCTTGTTGTGTCCAAAACTGCTACACAGAGACTTTGCTTGGTACTGACCTCGGCGCTGTGATTCGCAGTGTCTTTGGGAGTTCGACTGGCTGTACTTTCCTTCCGCTGTCTCTACCCACCAATCAGCCACTACCAGTACCTATGTTTTTGCGCGTCCTCTACTGCTTCCTTCGCTCCGTGGCACCATAGTTTGAGTCAAATTTGTGCATCACATCTAGCGTCACTGGTAAGTCGTGTTCTTGGGTCTGTTTCTGATGACACCTCTTACATTGCATGGGTTGCAAGCAGCTGCACCTCCCCTATCCCTCTAGTGATTTTATTTATGCTCGTCCTTTTGATCTTGTTCAATCTGATGTTTGGGGCCTGGCTCTCTTCGTTTCGAAAGGAGGTCATCGATACTATGTGATCATTATCGATGATTATTCTCGTCATACTTGGATCTACTTCAGGACCTCTCGGTCAGGTTCTCCCTAATTACCAAATGTTTGCCACCAAGGTTCACACTCAGTTTAATTCAGCCATTTGTGTTTTTGTACTGATTCTGTTGGTAAATAGCTACCTACTGCTTTGCATCACTTTCTCGATGAGCGGTACTCTTCCCAAGACTTTATCCTGGTACTCAAGCTCTAAGCAGTTTCTCGAGCATAAGCATCGTCACTTGGTAGAGATAGCTCGCGCTTTAATACTTGCATGTTCTGTTCCACCTCACTTCTGGGCTAAGACTGTCTCCACTACTGCTTTCCTCATTAACATGCAACCTTCCACTTCTCTTTAGGGTTCTACTCCTGTTGAGCGCCTCTTGAGCGCTTCAAGGCTCGCCTTGTAGCATGTGGTTTTCAGCAGGAACATAGTCGTGACTACTATGAGACCTTTGTCCTGTCGCCCACATGGCCACTGTTCGTACTTTCCTTGTTGTGGTCTCTGTTCGACAGTGGCCCATCTCTCAGCTGGACGTCAAGAATGCTTTTCTCGATGGCGAGTTGCATGAGATATACATGCAGCCGACCCCTGTGCATTCTTTCCCTGATGGTATGGTTTGTCACATTCGTCGTTCTCTATGGACTCAAGCAAGCCCCTCATGTTTGGTTTGACCGCTTCTCTGTTGTCACCATTGTCAGCTTCTCCGCCAGTGATCACAACTCTGCCCTTTTTGTATACACCTTGTCGTAGCAAAAAACGAGTTATACAGTAAGAGAAGGGGGACCCCGAACAAGCTTAGAAGGGCTCCGGGGATCCTCAGGAGAGGGGACTAGTCAGTGACAAGAACGAGATGATTGTTATCACTCCGGGGAATTCGTGTTGATTTTTTCTCCCTTTTACAGGAGGGGGGTGACCCCCTATTTATAGTCCTTTGTGAGAGGGTCTTGTACATTACCCTTCTAACCCTATGACAATACTGTGCGCGTAGGGGCTGCAGGGACATTCCCCCCCTACGCCTAGGCCTTGGTCCTTAGTGGGCACTCTTGGGCCTGGTCCATTCTGTTGGTGCCTCCAGTCCAGGATCACTAGTAAGGGCTTCGGGTTCACCCCGGAGGTGACCTGAAGGTCCTGCTGCTCTGGGCCTCGCGGGGCTCCAGGGACCCTTCGGGGAGGCTTCGGTCCACCCGAGGTGGCCCGAGGTCCCGCTGCCCGAGCCTCGCGGGGCTCGGGGACCCTTCGGGAGGCCGGGTCCACCTGGCGGTGGCCCGAGGTCCCGCGCCCGGGCCTCGCGGGGCTCCGGGGACCCTTCGAGGAGGCTTCGGTTCCGCTTCGGAGGTGGCCCGGAAGTCCTGCTGCTCCGTGCCTCGCGGGGCTCCGGGGACCCTTCGGGGAGGTTTCGGGTCCACCCCCGGAGGTGGCCCGAAGGTCCTGCTGCTCCGGGCCTCGCGGGGCTTCACCCGGGGACCGCCACCCAGGTTCTGGCGATTGCTTCGCCTGGGCGTTGTGGCCAGTTGGACCGCCCCTACGACACCTCTTCTCAAGGTTGGACACTCCTTGTCTATGTTGATGATATAACCATTACTGGAGATAACTGAGTAATTTGATTTTGTGAAGGTGCATCTCAGTGAGCAGTTCTTGATGTCTGATTTGGATCCTCTTAGTTCTTTGGAATTGAGGTTATTTCTATGCCTGAGGGCTACTTACTACCTCTCTCCATGAGAAGTACAAGATATTCTTGCTCGCACTTGTCTCACACTCTCACTGATCAACGCAGGGTGGACACCCCTATGGAGCTTGTGTTCAGCTTCAACCTATTGACGGGGAGCCTCTTGAGGGCACCACTCGCTACCACCATCTTGTCGGGAGCCTCGTTTACCTTGGGATCATTCAACATGACATTTCTCACCTAGTTCACATTTTGAGTCAGCTCGTTTATGCTCCCACTCAGTTCCATTACATCGATCACCACCTTCTTTGTGTTCTGCTATATCTTCGCAGGACCATCAGTCGGCGCCGTTTCTTTCCTTGCTCCAGCTCTCTGCAGCTTCAAGCGTACTCTGATGCGACCTAGGCTAGTGATCATTCAATCGCCGGTCTTTTACTGCCTATTATGTTTTCCTTGGTTGCCCTCTGATTGCTTGGAAGATCAAGAAGAAGATTGTTCTTTCCCGTTCGAGTTCTGAGGCTGAATTACGAGCCATGGTGGCGCTGACATCCGAAATCACTTGGCTTCGGTGGCTACCGAGGATTTCGTATTTCAGTTCCTCCTCAAAAGTTAACAGGACTGAGGTCATGCCCAACTCAAGTATCTGAAATGAAGTCATGCTGAAACTCATCGTAGCCTGGCCTGAAAGAAATCTGTCTTGCATGGTCCAGTCCCAAGCTTATATAATTAAATCTGGCATTATCATGATGTGGAGCATTTGGAAAGAACTAAACGGGGTAATTTTCCAGGATGAGTGCACTTGTGACTTGTGAGTCACACTAACAATGGCAGAGCATAGAGACTGGTATTTCAAGTATGAGGAGCATTCAGCAATGGGTGTAGTTGCCTAACATCTGTTCAGTGTATATGTTTGAATGATGATCTGTATGACGGTTGTAGTGGTGAACATAGTGTTGTGTTACTACACCCCAATGACAATGAAGGATGCATGCTCGAATATTTGTAAAAATATATATATATATTATATTGAAATTATGGTGAGAACACCTCACCAACAAGGCAATGCGAAACATATGGAAATTCATTGCAAGAAGTTTTGCTGTGTAGATTCAGACGATACCTGTAACAGAACTCCATGGGCTACTCCAGGAACAAGAACATCCCAGCCGAACGATCCAAGTACTGCCCGAACAGCTTTCAAAAGTACAGTGCAAAGTTTGGAAACCTGGAAAATAACACTAGAAAATATGTAGAACGTTAGATTCACATTAATTAGATTCATTGTTAATCTAGAAAAGCCACATCTTCCAAATTATATGCAGGAACACACTACTATAGTTCATCAGAACAACAAAGATTACCCAGCACGAATTTCAGCCTCTGTGTATGTTCTCACACTGTTCTCTGGTATTCCAAGGGCTTTCCCAAGAACCTACAGAAGTAGGTCACATAGGATCTCATTTCGAAAGTATAGTCAAACAAGAAGAAAGTTCAAATGGGAAATTATATGGTCAAACATCACACAGAAAATATGTTTGCTCAAAGAAAATCTATTGATGTAAATAAATAGCCAAATTAGAACAGCCCTCATGGTTACAAAATTTTGAAATGTTATTACGTCCAATTTCGTATGGTGAAGCACCAAGATGTGAATAACCTGGGGAAATATGCTAGGTTATAATCATAGTAGATGTTTTTCGTACAAGGCAACATGTTACGCCTAAAGAGGAGAAAAGTGGAAGTTGCAATGGAAGAAAACATAAGAGAAAAGAGGGATGCCGTCAGTTCCTTGGAACTTAGTTTGGCCCTGCTACTGGAAGTATGCCCATGTTTGGCTAGCCCTTCCATAACATTGAGCAAGATAATTTTGTGGGCTTCACCACGTTTGATAGTTTCAGAAAAAGCTGTAGTAATGGTGATCTAAGTTAACCTAAATTTTCCATGATAATTCATAAACATTCTCATCAGGTGGTATGGCCGTATGGCAGACCAATATGTGCACAAGTCATGCGGTTCTAAATTTCGGATTCAGTCATGCAATAGGCAGAGGACACAGTTGTATACATTTGATCACTTATATCACTGGGCCCATCCATCTACTCTAGCTTCAGTAGAAGCACTCACCTTGACTTTCTCAGGGAATATAGAAAGAAGAGCTTCAGAATACCCTTCCGTTAATCTCCTTGCCCTATCAAGTGTAGCTTTAAGTCTTAGTGCCCAAATATACTTCCCATCTTCACTGCCTACATACATGACAAGAAACACTTTCAGGGTACTCCTGAGCCCTGACTACAATGAGAACATATGTAGGGATGAACATTCATGATATATGTTAAAGAAGAAAAGGGCACCTTCACTTTCAGATAGACCTTTTTGCTTCCAAGAAAGAAGCTCATTCCCTATAGCAATGCATTCCTCTGGTTTCCAACCTGAAAAGCTGACCTGATTGATCCCAATGATAAGGGCATCAAGGGCATCATCCCATATACTTGTATTTCTAGCCACACCCTGTGCAAGCGAAGCTGATCCGCCTAAAGCTTCAAGAGCATTGATGTATCTGTTTTTTTTTAGACGGAAGGTAACTTCCATTAGACCAAAGGCTCAGCTAAGTCTCTAGCCACAGGACAATGAACAAAGTCCGGGAAATGATCCAGCCAAAGCTTTGGATCATTCCCAACAAGACTAGAACCAAATACCAGAGCAAATAAAATAAATTCACTGGTATCTCCAAGAGTAACCTAGCCACCTACGTTTTCCTAGCTAGATCCTTTATAACAAAAAAAGAAGAAAAAATATATGAGAACATTGAAGTTAAAAACCTTATTGAAGCATTTAGTCAGTAAAATTTGAGTAGGACAAACAATTCATCAAATGCATCAGCATATTGCCCAGATTAAAAAGTGGCATGCAGCCAAATATTGCCAAAAATGGATGTGATTTGTCATAACTATGTAGAATGTCCTCCTAAAGATGATGGTTATCCCCATTTCACATTTCACAATTGATTTTTACACAGCCTATGGCCAAGTTGTGAAGCTATTAAGTAATAAGTACTTATGTTCTGCAACAGAGGTACTGTGCGATACCAAGTGTTGTTTTTTTGGGCATAGGTGAGTTCAATGCAGGAATCACAAGGAGGTGAGGGCACGATATCACTAACATTCCAGCACTGAAAAACCCAAACTACTTCAAAATGTTAAAGAGTCTTGTACATTCTCTCTCTTGGCCCATGTAACCCTATGTTATACCCGTCAAAATACTTCTCACTAATTTTCTAACATAGTATCAGAGCCTCCCACCCAAACCCTAGCCCTATTTCCCTCACCACCGTCATCGTTGAACTCCTCTTTCCCAGTGGGCTAGCGGCCTCGAGTCACTCCGCATCCACATCGCCGCCTCTAATCCGGCTCCTCGCTACAAGCGCCTCAAGCCGCCTCGCCTCATCCACGTTGCCGCTCGTCGCTGGATTCGCCTTTGCCTCATCTGCGTTGCATCGCCGCCTGGATCAAGCACCCCTGCCTCATGCTCGTCGCCACCTCTCATCTACGTCGCATTTGCATCGCCACTCGTCGCCTTGCCGCCTGGATCTGACGCCTCTGCCTCATCCACGTCGCCGCTCGTCATGTCGCCTCTTGGATCCGACGCCTCTGCCTCATCCGTGTCGCCACTCTCGTCACAACTCCAATGACCTCTTGGTCTCCACCACAATTCCGGTGCCTCTACTTCGATTCGCCGGCACCTCTGCTTGGATTCGCACCGCCGCCTTGTCTCCACCACGACTCCGGTGACCTCCTTTGCTCGGCCTCGACTCCTGATGCCGCGCAACACCGCCATCAGCACGCCGACCTCGACGCCGGTGCTCAGTACTCCTCTTCTGCTCTGTTGATTGCTATGCTCTGTTGATGCTATGTTGTTGCTCTATTAATCATTTTGCTCTTGTGGATTGCTCTGTTGTTTTGCTACTACTATTGATTGCGGCGCTTAGTACTACTATTGATTGCTTTGCCTGAGTACTCTCTTCTACTGCTATTGTGCTGCTAATGTGTGGTTATGGTCCATCAAGATGGTCCAGTCTGACTCGATGTTTGGGGGCAGTTCATCTCTCGTCTTCACAGACATCAAGCTCGACGGGTGGAACTGTCGAACATGAGTTTTCTCAGTCAAGACTACTCTTTAGGGGTTATAGTTTGGCTTCTCATTTGACTGACGATCCTCCGGACCCGAAGAAGGTTTGACACTAAGGCAGTAAAAGCTTGGTAGAAAAAAGACGACTGTGTCATGACTGGCCTGGTCCTGAGTGTTGATGTTTCTGTGAGGATAAGTCTTGAGTATCATACTTCGGCCAAACAGATGTGGATCACTTTCACAACGGTCTGGATCAACCAGAGCTACATTCACAGGAGTGCTGTTATGTTCTCATTGCAAGAGGATTGGTGATCTTGTTGACAAGTGCTTCAAGTTACATCCAGATCAGCTTCTTGATTATTATGCTAGACATCCATTTGATCGTCGTCATGGAGCACCGCTAGGGCTCCTAGAGCACTTACTGAAGCAGTTACTGCTGTCACACCTACTATGACTTCTGGATCAGTGTCTACTATGACCTCTGTTGCACATTCTGCCTCTAGCGCTACTCATTCCTAGGTTCTAGACTCAGTGCCTCTTACCATGTTACATCGGATAGTTCTCAGCTTGTTGCCTGTAGGCCCGTGAGGATAATGTTCACATTGCTGATGGTACACCTTGCTCTATTACCCATCAGGGCATTTTCTCTACATCTCGCTTCTGTATTTCTGATGTGTCATTTGTTATTCAGCTATTTATTAATCTTTTTGTTGGTCAACTTACTGATATGAATTGTTTCCTTGGATTTGATGATTCTTCCTGTTTCATTTAGGATCATCAGAGCAAAAAAGTGATGGTTCTGTCCATTGCCGTGGAGGCTCTCCTAGTCTATGTCTTGGACACCTTACATCCTCCTTCCGGCAGTACGTCGAAGGCCTTAGTGTCTTCTGCTATGTCATCATCTCAGTTTCTTGTTAATTCTTCCTTCAACAAGTGACATCATAGACTTGGTCAGCTGTGTTGAGCTCGCCTCACTACTTTAGTTCATCAGGGTTCCTTAGGTCGTGTCACTGTTGAGTCTAGTTTTATTGTACAGGTTGTAAACTAAGAAAACAGCTACAACTTCCATATTCCAGTACTACCTCTCGGTCTTCTTGTTCCTTTGATTTGGTGCATTCAGATATATGGGTCCATCTCCTTTTGCTTCTAAGGGGGATCATAGTTACCATGTCATATTTGTCAATGGTCACTTGATATACTTGGCTCTATTTTATGAAACATCGCTCTCAGTTGATTTCCATTTATCATTCTTTTGCTAAGATCCATTCGTGTTTTTCGTTCGGACTCTAGGGAAGAGTATCTTTCATCAGACTTTCATCAGTTCCTTTCTTTTGAGGGTACTCTTGCTCAGCTCTCGTGTCCTGATGGTCATGCTCAGAATGATGCTGCTGAGCGCAAGCACCGTCACATCATTGAGACTGCTCATACTCTTCTCATTTCCTCCTTTGTTCCCTCACTTTTGGGGGGAAGTGGTCTCTACTGCAGTCTATCTCATCAATCATCAGCCCTCTTCCAAGCTTCAAGGCAAGTGTCTTGGTGAGGTCCTATATAGAGCACCTACTCGCAATGCTCATCTTCGTATCTTTGGTTATGTCTGTTGTGTCCTAGCATCCCATGAGCGCACAAAGCTGAGCGCTCAGTCGGTTGAGTGTGTCCTCTTGGGTTATAGTCCTAAGTATAAGGGTTGTCGTTGCTATGATCCTTCAGCACGTCGTATTCGCCTCTCTCATGATGTGACCTTTGATAGGATCAACCCTTCTTTTATCACCCTTCTATTAGTCTCCACTCCTTCCACAGATTCCACCTCCTTTTTGTGTCTATCTCCCATTTCTTCACTAAACATAACTTCTCCAAATACACTTTCTCCACCAGTTTCACCTTCTAGTGTCTCCTCCACTAGCTTCTGACACTTCTACTTTTCGCTTTCACTATAGTCGCTGACAGAGAGTTCTTTCTGATCCTCAATCCTTTCCTCCACTTGACCCTCCGGCTAGTACCACAGACTGTGACCATCCTTGTACTACGTCATGGTATGCCCTACATGATCGTTCTTTTATTCAGACACCAGAGAGATGGAATTTTTCTCGTGCAGGTGCAGTATCTGAGCCAAGTGCATAGCAAGAGGCAGTCAGTATACCTGAGTGATAGTTGGCTATGATTGACGAGATTACAGCATTAGAGTGTACATGAACTTTGGGATCTTGTTCCACTACCATCTCTTGTAACTTGCAAGTGGATGTACAAAGTAAAGACCAAGTCATATGGTAAAATGGAGCGATACAAAGCTTATCTTGTTGCAAGAGGTTTTCAGCAGGCATTTGGTCAAGATTATGATGAGACTTTTGCACCAATTGCTCATATGACTACTGTAGTAGCAAAAAACGAGCTATACAGTAAAAGAGGGGGACCCCGGACAAGCCCAAGAGGGCTCTGGGGATCCTCAAGAGGGGACTAGCCAGTGACAAGAACGAGATGGTTATTGCTAGGGAATTCGCGCTTGCTTTTTTTCTCACCCCACAAAAAGGGGGGGGGGGGTGATCCCCTATTTATAGCCCCCTGTGGGGGTTTTGTATATTACTCTTCTGACGGTGTACCACTGACGGATCCTTCTTTCTATCGTTAGCTCGTTGGGAGCGTTGTTTATCTTACTGTCACAGGGACAGACATTGCTTATGTTGTTCATGTGCTTAACTAGTTTGTCAGTGCTCCTACCCCACTCCACTATGATCATATTCTTCATGTGCTGAGATACTTGCGGGGGACTGCGTCCATATATCATTCTTTGTCGATTCGAGATGACTTGGCTCCACTCGTACTCTGACTCCACTTGGGCGAGTGATCCTGTTGATCGCCGATCTATCACTAGTTATTGTATCTCTCTTGGTACTTCGTTCATTGCCTGGAAGTCCAAGAAATAGATTGCAGCGTCACGCTCTAGTGTAGAGGCTGAGTTGTTTGGCTTCGATGGCTTTTGCCTGATCTTGGTGTTCTTTGTGATAATCCTACACCTTCATTTTGGGACAACACAAGTGCCATTTAGATTGCTAGTAACCCATGTAATCCTACGTCTATATATACTCTCTCAATAATGAATAAGATGCATAGGTGTGAATAGCAAATTCCTTCTCTCTAATTTTCTAACACAAAATACATACTTCATAAGGTTTGTCATGAAGCACCAAAATTCAAAAGAACAAATTTAGTTTAAACTATGGCATTACCTGCTTAACAAAACAAATGAATAATCCTCAAGACCAATCTCACAAAGGCGCCACTGCAAAATTTCACCAAGTAAATATAATTGGAAATGTATGCAGCCAATTTCAACACAATTTCAACACAAACTTTCTCATTTGTGTTTGACAAAATAACCTTTTGTCGCATGGCTATAGCAGTATCAGGTGCATCATTTCTAAGGCCACTTTCAAGGCCCTTCATAAGAACTGATCTTAGAGAAGATAATGATTGCATGGTCTTCATCAAAACTTGAATGCTACCATTTTTATCCAAATCTTTAGCATCGTCCACTTGGTCCAAACTCTGAAAATGCTCCATAAAAACACATAAGAAAGATACGAATTAGACAAAACACACTGGTGAGCAATGGGCTATGGCCTTATGGATCCATCCCATTAATGAAATGGTAGACAAATAAACTTTTGTGGCAAGCAGTGAGGACAGTTTATTATTTAGTAACTAGATATAGCATCATATCTACAAAGGTACGCAGATTAACACAACTTTAGTACATCAGTGAACACCACACTGGAGTTAACACTCTCTATTCAATTGCCAAACATAGAAATAACAAAAACATGATGCAGGAATTGGTAAAATAAATTCGCATTTTACAACTTTCTTTGCTTCTCTATATTAGTAAACAGAGCACAGAAGTGCCTGGATTATTAAAAATTTAAGTGGCACCTGGTGGAGTATTATTATGTTGTATGCAACATTGAAATATGATGACCACACATACAAAAGAGGAAAATAAAAACTCACTGATTTTAGCAATGTTCACCTTTTTGGTTTTCACAAATGATGAGAGAACTTCTAGGCCAGACTCGTTCAAAGATTCCTTGATGGATTCCAATTGCTCAAATAGGCTGCAAAATTGCCCGATACAAATTACAATACAGGTATTATATGAAATTGTATTTGAGCATTAGTATAAAAAATTATTTGATGCTCAGCAGGAGGGCTGCTTTAAATTTTGTTAATAGAATTGTCTCTATTTTAATTTTCAAGGTTTAAGTGCAAACTAGTAGTACATACAATACTCATTTGGCAAGTAATTACTTTTAGTATTCTAGATGTTTACTTGTATATCAAAGCAGGTATTGTAAAGATAGTTTGCACTGTTAGTTATATAACTTCTACTATGCCTTCATGTTGAAACAATGTTTATAATGTTGTTACAATCCTGTATAAATATATGAAATTCTTAGTGCCGGAAAAAGAGCAAGAAATCTGCTATTCTCATGTCCTGCTATTCTCATGTTTCTGGACAGTTCCTTTTTTATAACAGTTCCATAAGGTATTCTAAGGAAACACAACTCTGCTGCCTCTCAAGCCAAGATCTTGATTATTTTTTTTATGCATTTGTGTATCAGTACTTCTGGTGATATCAGTATCGTTTAGTAGGATCGATATGTTCGAAAAGAGTGGCAATTTCATTAGGTTCTTTTAGCAAATTGAGAACTCAAAATTTTGAAAGTATAAAATAAATTAAGAATTAGACAACCTGCCAGCATTAAAAAAATCTTTTAGTTCGCTATAAAATATCTTGAATTGTTCGACAAAAGCTTCGCTGTATTCTCCAGGAGTCTTGGTAATCCTAGCAAGCATGGCTTCTGTAGCAATAAGATCCTCAGGGCCAGCATTACGGTGAAGCTTGTTTTGTATAGTATGCTTGATTTCTTGCTGTTGACAGTAGAAGATCAACTGAGTAGCAAATAAAACAGTGGGGAATTATTCCAAACTGTTGAAAGGGATCACCACCTTAAGATCATGTGGGATGTCATTCCGATGAGCAATATCACGAATTCGTGTGAGAGGGACAGAGGCAGTAAATTCTGACTTAAATGAAGGTAAACAAGGATGAATCTTGCGAATCACAAGCACATCCTGCATGAATATTGGAAATATGTCAATGGTCTATTACGATGAAGAATAATTGATATTTATGTGTCTTTCAAAAACATTAGATCCTGCAGATTTAACTAACCTTAAGCATTAGACTAGAATTGGACCTGTACGTTGCCACATGAATTTTTCTCTTTCTTAATTTATTATTATCGGTTGTTGATGAATGGTTTGGATAAACTGTTGTAGTCACCTATATATGGAAAAGAAATGAACACCAAATTTTAAAGGCTATTGCCTGCATGCATAAAAGGTATTAAATACAAATATATTGATTAGTAAGCGTCATTGATGAAGGGGATTCCAATCTCTACCATTACATATCTAATCTTATAGTGTCATACTGTCATTCTCTTTCCTAGCCCTTGTATAAAAAATGGCACAGATCTGTTCACTATTGCAATCATGCCTGTGCAAGATAATGAATTCAGTGTTTTGCTTTTTAGGACCTACAAGCCTGCACGTGGTGTTCTAGACTACAACACAGACACAGAGAACAAAGTACTCGATGAACTATTAGAGAGCAAAGGAGCCGTCTGTTAAGGGTATTTGTGGTATTTCCCTATTGTTCTAGGATTTAGTCTTGTGTCTCTGGTACTCTATATATTGTCTATTGGGCTATTGCAATACATACACATATTGCAGAGGAGTTGAAGAGGAGATGGTGGGGAGTATAGAGCTGATCTGGTTTAGCCAGATCTGGCCGGAGCCACTCCGGCTTCTCTGGCTCCTGATTCTCAATCACTCCAGCTTTCTCCTCTCGTACTTCTGCTTCAGCTTCTCCCACTCCAGCTTCTTGCAACTTCTTCTGCTATTAAAGTTGGCTGTAACCGGTCTTAACAGTGGGGACCGGGAACAGAAAAAACTACCGGTTTTTTCTGGTTTAGCAAATTCAAATTCCAGTTTTTCAATTTCGGCTAGTTTTTAAGCAAATTCAAGCGAATTTCATCTGGATTTTTTCGTAATTCGATAATCGGCGATTACTTCCTCGACCAATGACCGAAATTGTCCGGTTTCGGTTTTTTTATCACTGGTTGCTAGTATCTGCTGCTAGCTATCCTTTGAGTCTTTTCTTTCTTCGTGTCATTTCTTCTGTTGCGTCTATCTAAGTCCGTACCACTCTATCTTTGAGTTCGTCTAAGCCATACGAGTCCACAATTCATTGTCAGCCAGCTGATTACTTTGCTAGCCACAGTCTGTTCTCTTGGGTCGAGAGTGGCGCTCTTCTTTCCCTTTGGCATGGTAGCAGCCGCCGCTCTTCTCTCCGAGCTGTTGCAGATCGTAGAAGTCGTTATGATGCCGCCGCTTCTCTCTGAGCCGCCGCCCTGAGCTTCTAAGGCTGTCGTGCTTCTTCCACACTGTGCCTTCGCTGCGCTTCTTGTGCACAGCGCCGCCGCCATCTTGGCCTTCGATCTGCACCGCCATGCTTCTATATTTTCCTCTTGGACTTGATTTGACAGCTTTCTCTATTCCTATCGGTTTCATCATCCTCTTCGTCGTGTTATCATGGTCGACTTTGCTCCCGCTTGCCTCTACTTTCTCAGCCCTTGCACCATGTGCTTTATGGTCTGTCGCATAACGCCAGATAGGAGGAGATCTTTTGATACTCGATATATTTTCCAATAGTTGCACTTCTAACGACATTATTAAGACTCGTACTTTGGATTTTCCCTATTTTAATGTCAACCATTTCCAAATGCAATGTTATTGCATATGCCTTCCATTTGAGGGGGGTAGGTGTTAAGGGTATTTGTGGTATTTTTCTATTGTTCTAGGGTTTAATCTTGTGTTCCTTATACTCTATATATTGTCCATTGGACTATTGCAATACATACACAATATTCATAACACCATTCACTAGAATATCCGATGGCAGGAGCACATGGGACAACATGGCAATTTCTTTTGCTTGCGTTTGCACTCGACTTTAGAGAAGAGATTAAGATTTGTTAATGGTGACACTAGCAAAACTGGACTAGTTCATCTTGGCTAAAGGCACTGTGGTGGAAATCAATAATACAAATACTTGAAGGCTGGTGCTAAACTGCTGATGTAACAGTTACTGCAAGGAAAAGGAGCAATTAACCTGAGCTGATGTGTTTTCCTTGTAGTATATACTTTCAAGTTCACGAAAAATTTGCCTCGATATTTCAGCATGTTTGTTAGGTCGATGGTGACCACCGTCTTCAAAGCATGATATCTGACCTGTATAAATCCACTGCAATAGATAGAACAAATTAGAAGTGCTACGAATAAACGTTTAGCCAGTCTCCTTGCCTCCAAACTACAATCTTTAAGAGGAAAATTAGATTTCTAGGACAACTACTGATAAATAGGATAGTAAGGTGCAACTGGAGAAACCTTTAGATAAATAGCAGAGTATATAAGGGCCTCCATACGACTCTGAGTATCAACAGATTCTGACAAGAGCCCACGAACAACCTCTAACTGCAAAAAAAATCATGGCAAATCGAATTAACATATATAATAGGTAGATCAAAGCACATTTGTTTTTTCTAAATTGCAAAACTGATAGCTCGAGCAGTATGCTCGACTTTATGGTGGGAAGTTCATTCAGCATTACATAAACATCAATTGTAGCCTGGAAGCTTTCCAAAGAGCCACCATAAGTCATGGGTTGGGGGTAGCGCCACCCCCAAATTTTTATATTTCCACCAGTTCCAACATGCAAACAAAAAGGTTAAAGTATCAAAAAAGAGCAGTGACTGACATGTGGGTCAAATGTCAGTGTCCATCTTTTTATTCTTTTCCTGTTCTTCCCACCCACGGCCAGGAAAATTATCCCGGCTGGTTCGAACTTACCGGTGGGTCCCGTATATTTTGTAACCAGCCAAAAAAAATTCGGCTGAATTCGAATTTTCAATTCAAAATTTGAGAATAATAAGTTGTGCAACCATTAGGTAAATACAAGACCATGGCTGCCGTAGCGGTGAGGCTCCAGCCTTGCATGCATGTGGTCATGAGTTCGAATCCCAGGTTGGCTTCCATTTCTTTGCTTCTAGTTAACGTGTGGATCCCTCGGTGAAAAAGGAAGAAAATGGAATTGTAACACCCTAGCCCAAAATCCGCTCAAGGCTCAGTCCACCTATGGGGCAGACCTGCGCATGTATATCACCCCACTTACACTTTCATTGTCGCTTCGTGTAAAAGAGTTAACCCGGAGGTGTTACATTTGAACCGAACAGACATTATATGCTAGTACAACTCACTTTAGACAAGCCATGTAAACTAATTCTACTATCACAACCATACACGGGTCACACGGGCCGCACTACAAAACTTGGAGAATACTTGCCTTAAATCTCTTTGAAAATCAATTTCCTGATTGTGAAATCACGCAACACAAACCATAAGCATGGTCCCAGCCTTACGCAATCACTTGCATCACATTTTCAGATAACAGCCTCACAAGATATGCTTTCAGTTATAACAACTACTACCAAAAGGGAAACAAACAACTAGCAAAATTGTTGCATACACCCAGGTGGAGCCCTAAAAGTGGTCTATACTTTTATCCCTGAATATTTTTTAAAAAAAAAAATTGGCATCAAACTTTCACACATAAAGAAGAAAAGAATAAAGCCAATTTACCTTCCGCCACCAGTTCCTAGACTCTTTATCACCCTCCACCAATTTCACTGCAATTCCATCAAGCCCAGTTGTGTCCCACATCCTATCAGTCTCCTTATTCCGGTGCTCATTTGACCTCATGAAAACAGTTTGGTTACCTTGCCATTGGCCACCAATTTTGCTTGACTCAGCTTCTAATGGTAGATCACCATCCCCAGCCACTAAAGTATCACCAACCTCTTCTGGTGCAATATTTTCAGATACTGTTCCATCTTCGTCGATCTCCTTTTCAGCTTCATCGACCAACTCAACCTTTAGTGTTCCTAAGAGATCTAAAGGTTCCTTTGTCCTATTCCAGTGGCATACTATATCAAATGTACCATCTTTTGGCAGCTCAACAACACGGTTATTACCCTCCTCCCATATTTTCTCTTTTCCTCCCTTCAAAAATATCACAAACTTGAACTCTACAAGTGTTTTTCCAGGGAGCTCGAGCTGGCAGATCCAACCATCTGGTGTCCAATCCAGTTCAACTTGCTTCTTCCATGATCCAAGCTCCTTTGTCGAACCAATAATGCCAACATGCTCACCAAACTTAACCTGGTGCTCTAGACAAACCTGGAGTTGCACCAAATCCTTCTTTGAAGGATCTATTCTCTTTTTCTCCTTCGTTCTGTGGAATATATAGCAAAAAATATATCAACTGTAACCAATTAATTGTCCAAAAAATGAATGTGTGTGAACTGGAGAGCTGAATTCGTGCAGAACTCTTAAAAGAACTGTTTCAATTTATCAACTTTACTTAATCCTAAATTCCTAATAAGCCCGAAAAGACAAATAAGCATTGTGAAAAGAAACAAATGTCACAGCAATAAATGAAGAGCAACCTGATTGACAGAATGGCTGAACATGGTGGGTACAATACATAAGATTCAGTAAGTAGCTAGAAGCCTGGAATTGAAATTACATCACTTTAATCATGCACACAAATTTTTATAGAAATCAAATATACTGAAATGAATTTGAATAGAATAACCGATTCTTTATCAAATAAAATGAGTTCAGAAGTTCAGACAAGTATTCTCATATAACCATCTTGATTTTTTTTAAGGTGTATATAGACATTTTCTATCTACAAATACAAACGAAGGTACATTATGCTTATTACAAATTTACAATTAATACTAATATAACCTCAATGACAAAAAAAAGATACCCACCAAAGAAAATTTTAACCTCATTTATTACTAACATCTAATATGACAATAGAAAAAGGCCACTTTATTCCCCTAAAGTATCATCAGTGTTCACTCCGCCCCATGAATTATAAACTGCCTTATTTAACACTCTAATCTGCTAATACGGATCACTTAATCCACGAGGCTGGTTTTGAAAGTGGTTTTGCTCACATGGCAACCATGTCACCCGGTTTGCCACGTTGGTGCCCTCCACACCACCGTATCACTTCATCTTCTTCCCCAACACACCTTTTCCCTCCCATGCGGTGGTCTCTCCCATCCCCCCTCCGACGCATAAGTTGTGTCATGTGGGCCATCAGTCTGGCGACGCAAGACAAAGTCTGGCCAGCGTGCCTTCACCGTCCGCCTCGGTTGCACCAAAGAAGCTTACCAATTGTGTCGGATTAGCAATAGTACAAGCCGAGGTTTCCGTTTCCAATTCTTAGTCTACGTTAGGAAATACTTATTAGTTTGGTTTCGTAATTTGAATTCACTTCTTAGTCCAGATTGTAAGAATCTCTATTTAAGAGAGAGATACTTTGTTTTGCAATGGGGAGAAATACGAAAACTCAATCCTCACTTCTTCCTCCATTCGACGGAGCTTCTATCTCGGCGCACCATCTTTGTAAGCCACGGCGCCTCCACGCGCCGAGGCCCGGGACTTCGTCCAACAACACGCACAACCGCCTTTGTTCCACTCCTTCCGCATCTACCCAAGCTCGACAAGTTGGGCCTAAGAAAAATCCGGTGTTGGGCTACCCATGACTAGGTCTACCAGTGCATATGCGTCTCAGTCACGATCGACCACATGAGAGCATCACTGCTCCCATGTGGTTTATCAAGGAGAACTGATACAAAATAAAGCATCATTTATTCACTTGATCAAATTAAGTTTCCAGGAAGTCTAAAAAAAAATCCCAGGAGACTAGTCTAAGAAATAATCCTACATGCAAAGGAAATTATGCATCAGCTCATCTTTGCCGTTCAATACACTGTCTTCATGTTTACACTTGAACTTAAGTAACCAATCATCCTCCAATCATGGAATTCAACTGAATTGTAGAACCATGTCCTAATTAAAACTTATACATGCTACAAAAAAAAGGTTTGTTTATCCATTAATATTGCATATTTGCTTGCAACTCCTCAGTTGCATTAATCATGAAGAAACTACACTAATAGAATAGCCCACATGGGCATAAGCAGGAAAGTAATCACTCCACATTCATGCATAACCACAAATGAGTCCATCTCATGGTGTGTTATGTCTTTTGTTTTTCTTGCTACTGCTGCCTCGGTCCTACATTTATCTTATCTTTGATTGGTCCCTTAGCGTCACAAATCAGCAAAGTGAAACTCAATGTTAGGTTAGGATTAGAGAGCACTAGATGACATTTTTATCGTTTTGCTATTATAAACTATATATGCTTGTGGCGCCATTGATACTAGTACAAGTTTATTGGTACTAATTTCCAATCATGAGATGGTGATATAACTATATTTGCCATCATCATTGTTCAACTCGCAAGACTTCCTTATGAACAACCAAATTTCGACCACCCCATCCCCCGAGAGCCTCGCGTTTCAAGGTTTCGCATGTAGCGTCGTGAAAGTGTATCAGAAAAGCAACAAGACATTACCTCTCTGCCGCCGAAGCGGCGGATCCCGCGCTGCACGAGAAATTGCGCCGGCCCGGGAGGGAAGCCGCGCCGCGGTACAGCAGCGCGCCCCGCCGGGCGTCGGAGGGACGAGGCCGCGGCTCGGCCTTGCGGCGTTTGCGAGCGAGGGGTCGAGCGGCTGCAGCGACGCCATCGATCCTCCTCCGCAATCCGTCGAACAGGAGGTGGTCTCTTTGGAAGGGCTCGCCGAGTCGGTGTTGGTGTTGGGAGTTTTTTCAGTCTCTTCGAGAAGGTATGGGAGAGCGTAGAGGAAGAGGCGTAGGAGAGAGAAGGAGAGAAGGAGGTGGCCTCGGGCCGCGGGGCGAGGAGAGCGGAGTGGAGGCAGGCAAGCGACAGGGAACGAGTGGACGTGGTTTCCGTGACCGTTTTACGGATCTCGGTGGGGCAGCTGGGCATGGGCTCTCGATTTCCTCACTCCGTTCCGTTGGGCTTGGCCCATGCCCGGGCTCAGTGCCAGCGGAGCTTCGTTTTCGGGATTTAGAATTAGGCCTGGGCTTAGGCCTATAAGACTTGAACACATGGACTGCCCCGGGGTTTAGCCCAGTAGGACGAAGTCCAGTGGTTTAACAAACTCAGTGGGTTAGGCCTAGCTATTCTTTTTGTTTGAGAGTGCAAGGCTGGCTATCACACTCGTATCATTCCATGCACACAGACGTTTTATCGTTGAATGCTCGCGCGTGTAAATATATTCATAAAATTGGTGGACATCGGCGCTAAGTCTGAGATTTGAATTCTGGTAGACCGTACACCTACACATCTAGCCATCTGGCCACATGACAGCTACCATAGTTGTTTCCCTTTGCAAATGAAAAACGTATGAACAGAAAAAAAAACATCTGAATTGGATGTCATGACTAGTAAATTCTACGGAATTGGTCAAAGTGGTGTTTGGATAGTCCACATGAAAATTGCAGGAAAATTTGAAGGGGAATGAATCTACATACAAGAGGAGAGAGAAAAAAAGATGTTGCCGGGATTTCTCAAAGAAACAAAAACATGAAGTTTGAGCTGATGGTAGCAAAAAGAAATAGGGTACAAAAGAATATAACGTTGTGTTGATTGATGTATGTGATTTGCTGTTAGGTAAGCCATGGCAATATGATCATAATACTACACATGAGAGCTGGTCCAACACATTTTTTTTTTTGTGCGTGACGGGAAGCAACATATGCTAAAACCAATGACGGAGAGCGCAATCAAAGTGGAGGAAATTTTAGCAACAAAGAAGAAGAAAGCTCCTAAGATTAGCCGACAGCTGATGATGACTTTTCTTAAAGGGGGAGAGGATGATACGGTGCCAAGTACTACTATAACCATGATGGCCGATGTAACATCTCAAAATATACTCTTTGTAAAAAAATTAATTTTAAAATGATAAATTCACAGTGTTGGATTTCATTTGGAGTTTTTGTATTTATTTAAATTCCAAATTTTGAGTTCCAAATTCTAATTTTGAATTCAACTCTCTTCAATTTCAAACCTCAACCGAAATTCATATTCAAATTTCTATTTGAATTTTCTCCAAAATGTAAATCTCAGAAATTCATTTCAATTTTTATTCCTGGGCCGAAAACCTTTTCTTTTTCCTTTTCTCTTTTTTTTCATTTTCCTCTCCCTTTCTTTTCTGCTCCTTTTCCTCTATTCTTTGCTATTTTTCGGGCGACTGCTCCTTTGGCCGCCAGTGCCTTGACGCGTCGCCCTTTGGACCCAGCCGTGGCCACACTTGTCTCGCTGCCCCTCGGCCCTGCCCTCACCGCCTGCACCAGCCCTAGCCCGAGCCGCACGCACTATGCCCACTCTTGTCCTGGCCGCGCCATGCGCATCGTGCCCCCGCCATCATTGCCGCACGCATTCAGGTGTCGTCATGGCTGCAACCCATCAATGCATTGTTGTTTCAACCATTTCCCATCCACGTTCACGCACATTTAAAACCTGAGCCGAAACCGTTGTTGATGCGGGGTGCCCGATCTTCTCGACGTAGAACCTCTCGATAACTTGTGTATCCTGACCAACCACCAGCTGATCCCCCGCGTCAATGCACGGACTTGCAACTCTATGAAAAAATCGCCCAAACACACACTTGATTGGATCATCGCTGACCACAAGCAAAGATTGTCGAACCCTCAATTCCCAGCGGAAAAGCAAGAACGACCCCTTGTTCTCAACGCCCAATTCCCTCTGTTTTGGTTATAAACACAACAGGAGAATCAAGCAAAAGCTTTGAAAATATATTAAACGTGGTCTGAGGTTACAATGGGGGTCTAACCCTTAATATATAGTGCCCCTTCTCCTCCTCGTGGCTAGCCAAGAGGCCCTACTCCTACTCTAATTCGGAATTAGAACTCCTACTCCAATTCCGACTCAATCTAAAACAAAAAAGAAACTCTAATTTTACAACCGTCATATTGTTTTATCGTATATTTTGACACAGGAAGAATTTCGGAGTGAGGGAGGATCCGTTGGATCGGGATTGAAGTTATCTTTCCAACAAGCCCAAGAACACCCAAATTGAACTCTGTTTGTGAAAGTTATGACCGTTTTACTCTGAATTGTCCTGCTGATTCCGAATCCGAATTTGATGCTGATTCCGAATCCGAAATGAATCCAAACCTTCCTATCTTCAATTTCATTAATTGAAATAATTTGAATTCATGTGAAACTTGAGAAAGAGACTCTTGTGAACCTTTGGAAAGTCACGACATAGCTTGATATCCTTCTAAGATGTTGTACAAGCCACGGAATTATCAACTTTATCAACTCTCGCGCGTTGGTCGGTCTGAATGTGCAGCATGTATTCAAATAGCCATAACTTGTGGTAGAAAGCTCCAAACACATGTTGTTTGATCCATTGAAAAGTAGACTTGATAAGCTTTCCAAATATATATATTGTGTATGCTAGATCCTTAGAGTTTACGCAAAGATCATCTTGAACTTGAGAAGCATCGTGTTCTTTGTCTTCAATAAACATTTTTCTTCAAACACGAAAACAAGCGATGACTGCTATTAGGTAGTATAATATTCTCAACTAATTTAAAAGGAAATTTAGGAATAGATTCACTGTTGGATAAGCTTCTCTTGTTTTTCAACTCTCTTAGTAAGCTCATGTTGTTACGAGGTATTTAATGAATTGAAAACACTATATAAAACAACATAGCTAAGGATGTCCGCATCGGTTGTCGTTTCTCGCCGTGCTCACGCCTATCCTCTGCCTCCTCCTCTATAAAAGTGAGCACCATGATCGCCTCGCCCTCCTCTTCATTTTGCTCCAAACCCCACCCTCTAACTCATAGTCGTTGGCGAGAACACCATTCGCAGACGCCTTCTTCTCCAATGCCGCCACCCAGGCTCGTGTTCGCACCGATCTAGTAAGCCCCTTGCTTGTTTGTGCGCGTCATGTTTTGTTCTCGAGGACGATGAACATATCCCCTCAATTAATTTCACTTTTTTCGCAGAGGTTCGCTGGAATCAGGTTGTCTTCTTTGCCTCTGGCCAAGCAGTCGAATTCGTCGCCCTCTATGAGCTTCTCCTCAATTCCTCTCGCACGTAGCACTGCCTCGACCCCCTCTATCGATCCCCTATCTTATTTCCTTTGTTGCGTCGCCATGGAATGTTGCCGTCGTCAGCCCCATCTTCTCCACCGTCAGTCGCCGCCGCCCCGCCTCCTCGAACCACCTCCGGCTTGCTTGCGCCGCCCATGTGTGCACCACCTTTGTTGTCGTGCCGCCACACCGCTGGTGCCCTCGCGCGGCCGCACGCACCACTGCCGCCACTACCGCTGCCACCTTAGTGCCGCGTCGGCATCACCGCCACCCCAAGTGGATAGGGAACCCATTTGGGGTTGCCGCTCGCTCCCACGCCGCTATGCACTCGTGTCACCTGCGCCATGCTCGGCTTATTCCTCCGCTATTTCCTTCTCTTTCACTCCCTCTCTCTCTTAATGATAGTGGACCCAACATGTTATCCTAATCCTTTCTCCCTCTCTCTCACTCAATTACAGTGAACCCCACATGTCATATTCTCTTATTTTCTATTATGAAATCAGAATGGAATATTCCCATCTTTCTCACTGTCAACAATTTTCCTTTCGGCAAAAATTCCAGGTGTTCATTCTCCTTCATACGAACTCTGATTCTGTCGGTTATTATTCCTAAATTCATATAAATTCAATATCTCCCTATTGATACTAATTTTATAATTTTTATTATTTATTTTGTGTAATTTCTTTCATACAGAATCCGACGTTACCGAAGCAAGTTTGGACCAATCGGAGCGTGTGACCTCAACCTTCGATGAAGGCAAGCCACCTTTGATCATGTTGTACCAATGTTTTTTAAATCTTGTTTGAAATTCAAAACTATTATGTGTTGCTATTTACGTAAAATGATATGTTCAAATCTTAGCAGTGTTATTTAATCCTAATTTAATTATACCCCTATTTGATGTTGTTACCCTTGAATCATTGTCACACTAGTACATAAAATCCTCAGTAATGATTACATTTGTAATATCCCAAAAATTACCTTCTTGGGGACCTATGCGTAATTAAAAAAGGGCGCCTCCCCTTTGGCCGGCCCCCCTAGGCCGGCTCCCCCTCTTGAGCCTCTGGGTGTGCTACGCTTCGAGGTTGCGTAAAACACATAAAACCTCCTCTTTGAACAAGAATTTCTAGTTCTTTATTTGTCTTTTCTCCCCCCGGCTTCCATTCAAATTACCTGATTCGTTTCTTTACCCGGTTCGCTTCAGGGGTATTACACCTTCGCATGCCCCACCAGGCCGCGTAGCGCCGGCGATGCCATCGTCGGAGCGCCGCCGTGCCTCGGGCCGACGTGGCTCGACCACCTCGGTGCCACCTTAGCCCCTTTTTCGTGCGTGGTGGCCAAGTCAGCGCGACGTGCCTGCCTGCCTCAGCATGTGCAATAATTTGATTTTTCTTTAGAAAAATAATTCAGGAAAATCAATGAAAATATGATTTTTAGCATTTTCTGTAGTTTTAAACTTCCAAGAGCTCGTATTTCTTCATACGAACTCCGATTTAGGTGGATCAAATTTCTAAATTTGTATAAAATCAAGATCTAGCTAACTAAACCAAAATTATTTCATTTGGAGATAATTTGATTATTCATTTGGATTTATTTGTGTTTATTTGAATTTGACTTATTTTCGCGTATAGATTTTGACGACTCTAGAGAGCTCGACCCTGTTGAAGAAGTAGAATACTAAGAATTTGAGCAAGGCAAATTATACCTTTGATCATATTTGATCCCATTACCTCAAATTATTTCAATTTTGTTTTAAAATATTATTACATGCCTATTTTTTTATTCAATGTAATTTAAATACCTGTTTTAAATTTATAGTTATGCCTAAATCCTTTGTATGGCCAATGTTGATATTCAAATCAAATATATTGTCACCCTAGATAAAAACCTAGTTGATACGATAGTATGAACTGGGATCATTTGAAAATATCATGCAAAGACATGCTTAGACCAAAAATGTTTAATTTGGGGAATTTTAGCCAAATGATTAACTATTGTTTAAAAGTTTATGGCATTGGTTTGTCATGGAAGATTTTGCAAATGATTTTGAAAAACAAAAAAGGAAAAGTTGGTTTGTACTTGGGTGAAATGGATGTTTAGTGGGTGCAGCTTTATGCACGTGCTCAATCTGGGTAGGATTCAGACCCATGGGTTATTTTAGAAGTCGCCCAAGTTAGTTAAGAACCGGACTTCGAGCCGCATCTTGCTAAGCCACATCGTACTTCCACATATCTCGAATGGGAGGGACCTAACCAAATAATTTATAACATTCCACCGTAGTTGTGCCATGTTGATGTGTGGGTGTCAGGATGACCTACTTTTTATATATTCCCACATAGCGCAAGAGGGGGCTTGAGTCCGGCGGGTGGTTAGCGCAATGGAAGCAAAACCTTAGCGAGGAGAGCGGTGGGATGGTGCGTTGTAAAGGCCTTGACACGTGCTCTAGACTGCTTACCTAAGGTAGTGAGTAGTAGGATCGACGGATGCTAAACAAACTAGAGAATTCATGTCTTGTGGGTAAAGTTGTACCACCTCTGCAGAGTGTAAAACTATTCGAATAGCCGTGTCCACGGTCATGAACATGCTGAGCAAAGCCACTCAAAGTTATACTTTAATTTTGTTTTCAAAAGACTTTATCAAATGGTTTTGGATTTCTATCCAAATGGGAAGTTGGGCGGGAAGCTATTTGATAGGAGGGTATCCATCACCATATTTCATATGGAGGTTATCCTACTATAAAACTTGAGAATTTATAAAATTAATTTTAGTTATAAAATAACTTCTTTGGAACTTAATACAAATATTTAATGAAAACATTGCTTTATGTAATTTCAACTAATAACCTTCCTTTGATATATCCATGCATGCATTAACTCTGTTATAGGGTGTAACTTGCGAGCACGGTAGTTGTGCTCACCCTTGCTTCATGCAAATAAATTTCAGAGGAGAAGGACTTCGGATCTCGACGACTAGGCCGCTACCCCAGTCGATTGCCTGTGGCAGATCAGCTGGACTCCACTACTTCTTCGTCTTCTGCTGTGTTTGTTTATTGTTGGCTTGTAAGCCTCTTTTGTAATAAATTCTGTTGATTATTAATAAAGTTATGCGAATTATGGATGCTACCATATTTGTTTACTGTGTGAACTAGCTACTGATCATGGGACTAGTTCAGAAATGCATAGAGGATTCTGGGGTGTCTCTCCCGGGTCCGACACGTTGCCTTGATCTCGTCATCCGGTCCACCTCCACCCAATAAAGGAGAGCCTTGGGTGCCCGTTGTCATCCTCATTCCACCCCTGAAGTTTCCCCTCCTCCCTCCCTTCCTCCTCACCGCAGTCGGAGTTTTGTCTCGACGGCCAAACACCAGTCCGATAATGATTACACCACCTACAGTGGAGCCCCACCACCATCAACTACATCACCGACTTCACCTCGTGACATTCTACGTGGTGCTCCCTCCCTCGTCGCCGAAACATCACCAGAACACCACCGCTATCGTGAGCCTGCGCCCCGTCGCCGTTTCTCTCCTCGCCGACTGTCGACTGTGCGCATTCCACCACCACCAAGGTGAGCATTGAGTTCCGCGTGTTTCTCTCTTCGTTTCGCCTCAAACCCCACCCGCTAACTTCTCTCCATTTGCCTGAAACGCCGACGTAAACCCGCCGGCCGCTGAAGGTCTTCTCTACCGCGTTCTGCTACCGTCTACACCAACAAGTTCGCCTCAACGCATTCTACGTTGTTCTTCCGCCACCATCGCTCAAAGATCGCCGAGTCACCGCTGACCTTGTTGAGGCACAACATTGAAACTGCTTCTTCGTGTTCCCCACTTCTCTGGTGAGTTCCTACAAAATCTGTTCGCGTCATCACCTTCGACTCGTTGCCAGGGTTCCATTTTTGTAGTTCGCCTACCACCCCACCACCAGCTTCGCCAACACCGCCATCCATCCTGAGTTGCCCAGACATGTTCTGTTCTCTGCATTGCTTCGGCTCAGTGATGTGTTCTGTTTGTTGAACTTGTGTCATTGACATCATGGTCCCACAATCCATTGACTCATCTTTTCCTCCCTTTGCTTCTCTGTTAATTCACTAGCACATGGTCACTACAATTCATGCCTTCTATGCCATGCACCTTTGTGTCTTTGTTTGCCTAGTCAAACCGAAGCAACCAAAAAATTTCCAGATTAGTGAATTTCAGAATTTACTATCATTTCATGTGAGAATTGAATTTTTGGATGTTCGTTCTCCTTCAAACAAACTCCAATTCGATCGATTATTTTTCCTAAATTGATCTAATATCAATATCTACCCCGAACCAAAATCTGAATCAAACATACCTTGAAATATTAGATGAAAATCTAGTTTTGCAATAGTATGAACTAGAACATTTGAAAAAAATTGTGCTTAGCGATGGTGTGCCATGGTAGTTTATAAATAATATTAAAAATCAAAATAAAATAAAAGACTGGTTTAGACTTGGGCGAAATGGATAGTTGGTGGGTGCAAGTTTATGCACAAGCTCAATTCGGGAATGGTTGAGGCCCAAGGGTTACTTTTGGGAGTCGCCCAGTCAGTTAAGGACCGGTCCGCGAGCTGCGGCTTGTAAAGCCCTACCGTACTACCACAAGTCTATGAGATAGACTTGGCTAAATAATTTGTAACATTCTCTCCTACTTGTGCAATTTGGATGTGCGGGTGTCGGCTAGACAGAAATTCCCACTTGTTTCAAGAGGGAGACTTCCCGGTGGCTGGTTGCCCAATGGAGGTGACACCTTAGCGGGCATAACTGCTTTGGGATGGAACATTGTAAAGGCCTTGTGATAATCACTTAATCACACACCTAGACGGACATTAAAAGTTGATTATCTTTTGTGGGTAAAGTTGTACAGCCTCTGTGGAGTGTAAAACTATTCGAATAGCCATGTCTACGGTCATGGACATGTTGAATACAACTTTTCGTGGATTAGACTTTGGTTTTGATTTTAAAAGATTTCGACAAATGATCTTGGATAGTTTATCCAATTGGGAAATTGGACGGTTAGCCATCTAATAGCACTACTACAGAAAATTTAATCACAGACGGTTCAAAATCATCATCACAGATGTTTTTTGTAATGTCTGACTTTATGGGTCAGCGATACTATGTGGTCGTTACAAATGGTTTTTGAACCATTTGTGAAAAAACTTATCATAGACGGTTTTCTATGATAGTCAATTATCACAGAAGTTTTTTTGTTCAGAATCGTCTGTGAAAATAGACTATCACGGACGGATTTTTGGTAAAACCTGTTTGTGATAGTTTTTTGTATTTTTTTGTGAATTTTGAGCCAAAATCAATCAATTGTTGGACAGTTGTTTCCATATTCTCTTTCAATAGTTTGCAAGATGGTAATTAAAAGATACTTTCTCTCCCTCTCTCTTTCTCTCTCAATCAATGGCTCACCTCTGACGAGGATGTGGTTGAGTAGAGGCGTCCATCTCGAACCGAATCAGCCTCCCTTGACGACCACATATGGGAGTCCTTATTGAGAACGAAATTTTATAAGATGAAGGGGACGAAATCAGAGTGGGAAGGAAACCAGGACGGGATTTGGGGGCAAAACTTCGTGCTCACCTAAGGACAAGATAGGGCGACTAGATCTGGCGGTATTGGTTGAGCCGCAATGCCTTCTCACCGGAGGCACCATGAAACAGCAGGTTGTGTCTCCTTATCGAACTGCGTCGAGGAATCGAGGGCGGTCACTGGAGCTCGACGTGGGGAGGGGAGAGGGAGAGATTGATTGAAGACAAGGCGGGGGTGGCTATACTATATAAGGACAACGCCAAAACATTTCGCTTCCCGCGCACGCATTCAAAAAATTTCGCCCTCCTGCGCTACGAATCATAGACGGTTTCAAACAAAAACCATCTGTGATGTAATATCACACACGATTCTTGTTTAGAACCATTTCTGATGTTTCACAAATGGTTTTACTATGACTTATAACATACAGTTTTTAATACACATCGTTTGTGATGAGGACGGGAAGTCACAGACAGATCATGTTGAAAACCGTTTGTGAAGTATCACACGGTTCTAAAGAAAAACCGTTTGTGATATTAGCTCTTCACAGACGGTTTTTAGCGCAGCTAGTAACACATGTGGTCGCTAAACCAAAACCATTTGTGATTGTATTTAATACAGATGGTTTTGGTCAACCGTCTTTGATGAGGCGTCCAGTATTAACTTATTTGTACTAGTGTAGGAGGGTATCTATCACCATATTTCATATGGAGGTTATCCTACTAAAAAACTTGAGAATTTATAAAATGAGTTTTTAGTTATGGAATAACCGTTTTGGAACCTATTACAAGTATATAAAGAAAACATTGCTTTATGCAAATTCAACCCTAAAAGCCTTCCTTTGATATATCGTTGCATGCATCACAATCTGTCATTGGGTGTAATGTCGGGATCCAAAAAATGCAATTCTAGACCCTATGGGTATTCTGCAATAGTCTAGGATCACACTAGTGCATACAGTGTCAACATAGATGAATATCGATCCACACAAGATGATTAATAGAATAAACGACGAATTTGAATAGCAAATAATTCTTTTGACCTTATGGTCGAGTTTACATTTATTAAGCCACGCAGAGCTGATAATAGATAAATAGCAGCAGTGGATTAGAAATAAACTTCAGCGGAATCCCATCAATTCACTACAGGCAACTGACTGGGATCAGGACCCTAACGATCGACACCTTCGTAAAACTTCTCTTCAAAAGCAGGCGATGACTCCTCCACTTCTGTTCATTGTTTGAAGCAAGTATGAGTACACAACCGTACTCGCAAGTCATACCACAGAATGCAATTTATAGATGATGGCTTATTCCAAAGGATTGGCTTCTGTGGTTCTTTTGCAGAAATGCAGCATTTGTAATTGAATACAAATAATAGATTGAAAAATAATTCAAAACAAATAAGACCATATTAATTTATCATTTGATTTCACAAAGACACACAGTCTAAACAAGTTATTCATACAGCCATATGACTTAGATCACACAGCTCCCTTCCCAAAGGTTTTATGAAAATCTACCACTCGTGTGAAATCCCCGAGCATGTCCATGACTACGGACGCGACTATTCGAATAGATTGTGTGAGACCCCGGTTTATTGGGCTTGTAATGCTTAACCATCCATTTGGTCCTAGCATCACAAATCGAATAAACCGAGACTCGAGACATGTATACTTCCCAGAAATGCAGTATACACACCTCTTTACAAAATTCGTGCATCAATCCCATTCATTCACATAGAACCGAAGCAAAGCAACAACCAGAAGATAACATAAATAAAGGATAGTTATTACAAAAGAGAGGCCGACCGGCCAAAAGACAGGTACATATAGAAAATGAACAGCGGAAGCCAAAGTGCCATAAGATGGCCATAAAATAAAGAGCCAATCAGTGTGCCTTTAACCCACAAGGCAACCTACCGGACCGCCAAGCTAGTCGTCGAATCCACAGCACATTTAACAAAAGTGAGGCCCTTGGGGCTCACCTTCTTTCCCTGCAACAAAGAGCCCCGCAAAGCCGGGTGAGTACTTGGAATGTACTCGCAAGACTTACGTGTAGAGTAACAGACCTGTACATAACTATATGCAAGCTTTTTGAGTAGAGCCCATATGTTTCATTTTCAGCATAAAGCAAACTTTATTTGCAATAATGTAGTACATTTAAAAGCAAGTTGACAAATATATTTTTACTGTTCAAATAACCGAAAAAGATAACAATATAACAGTAGATAAAAGACAACAACAGTCCTAGAAGTGACTAAACCCTTAGTCACCACAACAATAGCATGAATTACCCATTCATGCCAACCATGTCAAATTTTAGTTAAAAAGGTTGTAGTTTAACTCTTGGAAGACCTCCCCAAGCGTGTCCATAACCTAGGACGAGGCTATTCGAATAGTTTTATACCCTGTAGGGGTGTACCAATGTACCCACACGCCAGACCTCCTTTTTGCCAAGCTATTAAGCACACTCCCTTAGGTATGCCGGCACGACTAAGTCCTACGAGATATTTCCAATATTGTGAATTAACCCACGAGCCGCCCGTATGGATAGAAACCCATACATTGTGTCGGAGTCATTGTAAAGCCTCGGTCAACTACCCGTCTCAGGTAAAGCCTTGGACAAATACAATGCTCCTCGAGGTGGAGAGCCTACCCAGAATCTCTACCACCGCACACCCAACACAAGGACACGAGAACACATATCATGTTTCACACAACACACACAACACCCTCCTGCGACTCGGAGATAACCCACGCCAAAGTACTAAGTCAAGAGAGGTCCCATATCCCTCTCGCGTGGTTAGCACGCAAAAATACTTGGTTTAGTGTAACAAGATGTTCGGTCCTTGTTGACTTAGGCAAGACATCCACAAACTCAATAACCCACCATCCGACCACTTGTCCAAGTCCAAATCAGTTTTCCATTTTCAGATTTTGACTTTACAAAATAACCAAGCACAAGTGCTGGACATAATGGTATAATAAATAAATGTGTGATCAAGATCACCGACTACAATCGATGATCGCCCATTACTACCGAGACTAGGCATTTCTAAGCAATTTCAAATCGAAAGCTACTAAGTGAAAAGAGTCCATCCATCGGACTCCGACCACAGTCAAAAACCTAAGCTCATGGTAGTAGAGGATAAACAAGTCCTACAGATTATGCAACTATAGGATACTAACCATAATTTAATAACAAAATAGCAATGCATACATACAAGTTGAAAACAAGGTATTAGACTTGAAAAATAATGGGATTAACATGATCAAACCGCTTTTGTTTCTTGTGGGGTCAAGATATTCTTTGAGGATCAATAATGTTGTCAATGTGCCCTTCGGATCCTAACGAGAAGGCGAAAAAGAACCGATAAGAACGAAGAAAACACAAAGACTCTACAGCAAACTTTCTCCAAAAATTCTGAAAATTTACAGTAGCAAGGTACTGATTTATAAAGAATTTAGCAACAAAAATCAATTGATTTGGATTCTTAATGCCAAAGATATGACCAAAAGAAGGCCTTACGACTGTGCAGTGTCGAGGTGAACCTCGACCATGACATAGTCGTAGGAAGGCTTACTGTGGATATCATGGGAATATGCTCGAGATCTTAGGATGATGTGACAATTGGCAATGGTGTTTACGGTTTGTCGTTTCACGCGTTTTAAACAAAGCTACAAGCAATCTGACGAGCGGTCCGATTGGTCCTATGCAGTGATCGGTCCGATCGGCCTAATCGGCTCGGACCGCCACGCTGGGCTGGTCGGACCGGTATGTTCCTAAAGTGGTCAAATCGAGTGGGCCAAAAATAGGTGTTGTAGGCAAGTGAGGGATCCCAATGCACTTGGTCTCATAATTTTGGAGTCTCGATAAAGTTCTATTGGTTTAAAGTTTCCAGAAGGTTTCAGTTTTTCAAGGGTTGAATTTCGGCTAAGTCCCAAGGGGCGGTCCGACCGGCTCACAGGGAGCGGTCCGACCGGCCATGGGGCGGTCTGACCGGTATTGACTTGAACGTCGGCCAACATCGTGGCGATGTTGTTTTTTTAGGTCAAAGTCATTGGTATCGTGGCATATGGTTTGCATGATGCATGTTTTGACTAACATGGGTCAAGTTGTGAAGAACTTGTTCCTGAATACGTGTTTGTTTGTCTGTGGTTGTGCAGGTTGCTTGGTGGTCAACGACGGTCAACGGCGAGGAGGATCGGGACTAGACTTGGAGAGTTGAGGTCCAGAACGATTGACGATGCCGGGTGAGGTCAACGACTCAAGCATGACGCAAGATGGACAAGGGTGACCTTTTGGCAAATCCATGACGCATGGTGAAGCGGTTTAGGTCAAAAGGTTAAAGACGGCGCTTTGCGGCGTGCGTGTGTGACCCGTTTGTTAGTGGGCCTTAACGGGAGCCCAATTGAGTCAAACCCTAGAGAGTTCTAGGTCTCCACTATAAATAGGAGGAGGTGGTGGCTGCACCCCCTCGCTCTCGCTGTTTTTCACCTCTTTTGTCGCTTTCAAACCCTAATTGTCTTAGGGGGAGTTGAGGTGGAGGCTAGGGCTTTTTATGGTTTGAGGAGAATTTCGTGATCTTGGATTGACCACTGATCCATGATGGTGTGGGTGTAATCCAGCGACGATCACGTTCTTAATCTATGCAAGGTTTGCTTGAGATAAGTCTCTTTTCGTTCTTGCTTTCAATTTCGTGATTTTAGGGCTTTCTTTGATCCGTGAGTTTGTGATTGATTCTTTCACGTGAATTAGCTTGCTGTGATATGTGTGAATCTATCTAGCATCATCTTGATCATCAATCTCTCACGAACAAGCATTAGGATCAAGTTTTCGTTCTCGCCCGGTTTTAGACCTTCTGTTAATCAATTGGCAATTGCTCAGGATCTATCCAAGAATTATTATAATATTCGATTGGAATATGTTCTTAATAGCATATAGAAGGTGTGTGCAAAGTTTCATAAAGTTTGGAGTTGAGAATCAAAAGTTTGACCTAATTGCAACTTCGTCATCGGGCTGATTTCACCGCTGCGATCGGTTACGTAGTCGGTAAGTCGATCGCCCGCGTGCCACCTGGTCGATCGATTTTGGAGCGGTCCGATCGCTTGATAACAATGGTCGATCGCCGCGACAATCGGTCCAACCGATTGGGTCCAGTGATCGATCCGCCATGTGTTGTGATTTTACAATCTTAATTGCTTTTGTTATTTTGCTTAGTGGATTTAATTGGATTCAATACTAGTCTTCCGCTGTACTGGTATATTGATCTTCATAGCTTCATCATAGCTATTGGAGTGAAATTGTGTTGAATTCATATTTTGTGAAAAAGTGAGCGTGCTCCTATTCACCCCCCCTCTAGTCGCCTTTTCTGGTCCAACAAGTGGTATCGAGCCTCTTAGTTCAATCTTGATCTTAACCGATCACTGAACTTTAGCGATGGATAAGTTTTCTACTAAACCGCATATCTTTGATGGGCACGACTATGCCTATTGGAAGAATCGTATCTGCGAGTCTTTCTTGAGAGCGAGGACAAGCTATTTGGGATGTTGTTAGAGCCCACCGGTTATTCCCGAAATTGCTACACATACGCAATTCTTTTGGCTAACAACAATAAGGCTAAGAATCTTTTATATGGTGCACTTGGTAGACAAGAATATGGTAGAATTTGCAATCTTTCAACTGCGCATGAAATTTGGAACACTCTCGAAACATATCATGAGGGTTCGTCCCAAATCAAAAAGGTGCGCCAAAGAGTTTACAAGCGTGAATACAATAAATTCGAGATGCGTCCCGAGAGAGCATCGATGACATTTTCGATCGCTTTAATAAAGTAATTAATCAAATGAAAGTCGTTGATATTGAATATTCTCAATCTGAAAATGCCACCCATCTCTTGGCTGCAATCAACACCAAGGAGTGTGAGATGAAGGCTACTGCTATAGAGGAAAATGTGGATCTTTCAAGTCTTACTTTAGAATTGCTTTATAGTAAACTCAAGACTCATGAAATTAAAAGAGTTGATCATCCCAAGAAAGATAATTTAGCTTTGGTAGCAGATCCTCTCAAAAGGCTTTTGATGACTCTTTTGAATCTTCTTCTGGATTTTTATTTGCTTGTTTATCTGCTATTCATGAAGAGGAGCTTGAAAGTATTCCTGAAACAGAGTTAGCTCTTCTAGCTAAAAAATTCACACGGGCCTACAATAATGTGAGAAACAAAAGAGAGGTGGTCCCGTGACATGCTACGAATGTGGTGAGCTCAATCATATCAAGACAAATTGCCCCAAGTGAAAGGTAAGAGCAATCATAAGGAAGGAAAGCTACTTGGAAGAAGCCTCCTTTCAACAAATCAAGGTATGAGGCTAATAAGCTTGTGAAGGCTGCTCACCGGGTCCTTGCCGCTTTTGAGGATCAATCCTTGAGCGATGTGGATACCGGGAGTGAGGAGGACAAGGAGGAGGAGATGCCTCAAGGCAAAAAGAAAGGAAGGCCAAAGACTTCACTGGCATGTGCTTCATGGCTGACACGGACGACATTGATGATAATGAGGACTACCGTGGAAAGGGGAAGAACAGGTGGTTTGTCGACTCCGGATGTTCACGCCACATGACCGGAAACTCAAAATGGTTCACCTCTTTCACGCGGGCAACAGGTGATGACTTCATCACCTTTGGAGATGATACACAAGGGCGAATTGAAGGAACAGGATCAATTAGGGTGAACAACAAATTCATTCTAAAGGATGTGGCTCTTGTGGACAAGCTTAGGTATAATCTCCTTTCTGTTTCTCAGCTTCTTGATGATGGCTATGAGACTGTTTTTAAGAAAAATGCTTGTCGTGTGCTTGATTCTACTGGTGAGCTTGTGTTTGGAATTTCTAGAGTTGGTAGAATTTTTGGAGATAATTTTTCAGAATCTCTTGCTGGATCTCTTAAATGTTTGCTTACATCTTCTTCTGATTTCTGGCTTTGGCATCGACGTTTGGGGCACATTGGTTTTGATCATCTGACACGAGTTAGCAACCTTGATCCCATGAGAGGTTTGCCCAAACTCAAAGTCGCAAGGATCTTGTATGTGCGCCACAGTAGGCATGGCAAACAAGTTGCCGCCTCACACCCTTCTCGTGACTATGGTTATGGTAGCGGACCGGGACGCTTGCTTCATATGGATCTTGTTGGTCCTGCTAGAGTCCGGTCAGTCGGTGGAAAATGGTATATTCTTGTCATAGTCGGTGATCTTTCTAGATATACTTGGGTGTTCTTTCTTACTTCAAAAGATGAAGCCTTTGGTTATTTTCATGACCTTGTTCTTCGTTTGGCTTCGAGCTTCTCGGTGCTTTGAGAGCGATTCACGTGATAATGGCACGGAGTTCAAAATGCATCTTTTGCTTCTTTTTGTGCTGAGCGTGGTATTGAGCATCAGTTCTCTTCTCCACACGTCCCTCAACAAAATGGCGTGGTGGAAAGGAAGAATAGGACCTTTGTCGAAATGGCTAGGACGATGCTAGATGAGTATAGCACACCGAGGAGATTTTGGGCCGAAGCTATTGCTCTCGCTTGCCATATTGCAAATCGTGTCTTTTGAGACCTTCTTTAGGCAAGACTCCTTATGAGCTTCGTTTTGGTAGAAAACCCTCTGCTTTAGCATTTTCGAGTTTTTGGATCAAAATATTTTATTCTTAAGACAGACAACTTAGATAAATTTGAATCAAGAACTTTTGATGGGTTATTTCAGGTTATCCTGCTCATTCGAGGGTTTTGGGTCTTTAATATTGAGACTAACATTATTCAGAGACTTGTAATGTCACTTTTGATGAGACTAGCCACAGAGCTAGATCAATTCTTTGAGATGATTTACAGTGTGAGAGATCATTTTTGTGGAGGTGATGAGGACGGCTAATATCATTCCCTCATCTGCGCCATTGGCGCCCATATTGATACAAGAACACGCTACGTCTACTTCACCTTCGATTGAGGCTCTGCCGCATCATCATCATCAATGATACTGCGGAGGTCGAAGAAACAGTATCTCACCCGGCGCTCCACTTCGATTCAGAGACAAAGATCCTCCTGAATGGATAATAGGTAATCTACATGAGCGAGTCACTCGCTCGGTATAATGATCCAAATCTCTACTCTCATTCGGCTTTTGTTGCTTCTTTTGAACCCCGCGATATATCACATGCTTTATCTGATTCTAGCTGGGTAAATGCCATGCATGAGGAGTTAGAAAATTTTGAAAGAAACAAAGTTTGGAACCTAGTAGAACCTCCTAGTGGTCATAATGTTATAGGAACCCGTTGGGTGTTTAAGAATAAACAAGGTGAGGATGGTTACGTGGTTAGAAATAAGGCCGATTGGTAGCTCGGGGTTTGACCAAGTTGAGGGGTTAGATTTTGATGAGACATTTGCTCTGTTGCTAGACTAGAAGCCATTCAGATTCCGCTTGCATTTGCTGCATCAAAAGGTTTTAAATTATATCAGATGGATGTTAAAAGTGCTTTTTTAAATGGTTTCATAGATGAGGAAGTGTATGTTAAGCAACCCCCTGGTTTTTAGGATCCTAAATACCCAAATCGTGTTTTCAAGCTATCTAAAGCATTGTATGATCTTAAACAAGCCCCTAGAGCCTGATATGATAGACTTAAGACCTTCTTGCTTAAAAATAATTTTGAGATGGGTAAAGTGGATAAAACTCTATTCATTCTTAGACTTGTCAATGACTTCCTGCTCGCTCAAATTTATGTGGATGATATTATTTTTGGTGGTTCCTCTAATACTCTTGTTTCCAGCTTTTCTGACACTATGTCTAGGGAATTTGAGATGAGTATGATGGGAGAGCTTAATTACTTTTTGGGACTTCAAATCAAGCAATGCAAGGAAGGAACTTTCATCCATCAGACGAAGTACACTAAAGATCTACTCAAACGCTTCAACATGGGTGACTGCAAGCCAATTTCCACTCCCATGGCAACTTCGACTGTTTTGGATCCAGATGAGGAAGGAGAAGTAGTAGATCAACGCGAGTACCGCAGATGATCGGCTCCTTTCAGATTTGACCTCGAGACCGGACATTCACTTCACGGTATGCCTTTGTGCAAGATTTGAGCGTCTCAGAGAACTTCCCATCGCCAAGCCGTTAAGCGCATATTCGGTATTTACACTCTACCCTTTTATATGGCATTTGGTATTCTGCTCTTGACTTTGTCCATTAGAGGTTTTGATTTCGATTTTGCGGGTGTCGGTTAGATAGGAAGAGTACATCGTGCACTGTCACTTCTAGGCACTTCTCTTGTATCTTGGTCTTCTAGGAAGCGGTCTTACATTGCACAATCCATCACTTTGAGCGGAGTTTGTAGTCGCCGCTAGTTCTTTGAGCTGATTTTGTGGATGACGTCCACTTTGAAAGATTATGGGTTAAACTTTGCTAGTGTTCCTCTTTTCTGTGATAACACTTCTGCTATTAATATTGCTAAAAACCCAGTGCAACATTCTAGGACTAAACACATAGATATTCGTTTTCACTTCCTTAAAGATCATGTTGAAAAAGGTGATATTGTGATGCACTTCGTAGAGTCCGAAGCTCAATTGGCAGATATTCTTACCAAGCCTTTAGATCAAACCAGATTTTCCTCTTTAAGAAGCGAGTTAGGGGTAATTTATCCTTATGGGTTGGTTTGAGGGGGAGTTTGATCTTTTCTAAATCTTTCCTTGTTCTTTTGATATTTTATTGTTCTTTTTCTGAACTTAGTGATATTTTTGAGCTTTTTAGGTTTTTAGGCTTTTTAATTGCATCTCATTGTGTCATATTGCATTCATATGAAAAATCCAACAAGTGGTTACAACAAGTGGTATAAAAAAAAATCCAAAAAGATGCATTGTAATATAAGTTTTTCTGCTTATCTTTTAAAGTTGATGAAGCTTTGCCTATTACCCTTTGGAGCTCTTGTATTTCAACTCTTGCTCAATGTCATGTTTAGTTCTTTGACTTGCTAGAATTATCATGCTTTTACATGTGTAGATAAGTCTTTGCTATATGAGCTAGAACTTTTTAAACAACTCAAATTAAGAAATTGCAACTTGTGGATGTTTTAGCGAGTTGCGCAATTAGTGCTCCTCTTGTGACATTGGCCCTGTCAGAATTGCTTTGTTAGCTCTTTGATCTAAAATTGACCATTACTTGAGCTTTTGTGTTCTTGAGATTCTAAAAATGCTTATGAGAAAAATGAAAATCAAGATTGTCTTATGCTTAAATTGTGCCAAACTATTCTTACGAGACTGCTTGTCAAATGACATGAACTTGGAGATAGTTTGATGAACCAGACGATCTCATGGGGACTGCTTGTCAGAAATGACATGAACCTCAAGATTTGTCGCCTCGTAGAAGCTTAGAAAGAGTTTGTGGATGGCTCCTAGTCCAGGATCTTCTTTACTAAGATATACCTTTAATCAACTTCTGGTCGAAGCTTAGGATGAGTTTGTGGATGGCTCCTAGTCCAGGATCTTGTCACTAAGTTAGATCATTAGTCAACTTCAATATTCAAATGCATATGAAAAAAATGTTGACAAATGGGCGTTTACAAAATATTGAGCAAAATGATTCAATACAGGACCTGATTGACTCTTAATGTGGTCTTTGTTAGATTTTTGATCTCACTTTGACATTTTGACATGGCCAACTTCACTTTAGGATCCCTGTTGATGAACTTGCTGAATTTGAAGCGTTGCTTAAATTGACCAAATCTACTGCGTTACCTTTGAGCCTTTGTGCTTCGCTTTGATATACATATCTTACCATGATCTTGCTAGCGCTGTCAGGCTTGATATGATGTTTGTGCAATATTAGAAATACTGGCTAGCTCTTTTGGGTAATCTCCAAAGCTTCTTGTAATCAAAAATTGAAAAATACAAAAATGAAGCCACTCCATTACACTTCATGCATACTCCTCTTTATGCTTCTTTTGTTTCTGCTTCTTTCTTTATTATATATTTGTTATCTCTGGATGAGAGGAAGGCGTGATTCCTTGATGAATCCATTGTCAAAGGGGGAGAAGATGGGTTAAATAAGAAGAGAAGATGTGTTAATGAGAATATATTTCTTTGTTGGGGGAGAAGTTTATACAAAGGGGAGAAACTGAAAATTTGAAAATTGAGGATCATAGTGAGGGGGAGTTCTTGAATTGCATTCTTATTGTCTTATTGAATATTCTGAAATTGAATTGCATTCTTTTATCCTCACAATGATCATAGGTCAATTGAACAATTGTTTTTTTTCATATGGACCTCATGTGAGAATTTTGACCCTTTTCTGGAAATCAAAGTTTTTATGCTTTCTTTTGCCTTGTCTCACATGCCTATACTATTCTGATGCCAGCTTGGTCATTTACATTGCTTTTTCTTGCTTATGGACCAAGTTGTGCCTTTGTCTGCAGCTGCGAGTAAACTTCGTTTTCAAACCTCTTACTTACATTTTCTGAATAATTGCCAATGTGTTCATCAAGTGGGAGATTGTGGATATCATGGGAATATACTCCAGATCTAAGGATGATGTGACAATTGGCAATGGTGTTTACGGTTTGTCGTTTCACGCGTTTTCGACAAAGCTACGAGCAATCTGGGCGATAGGCGGTCCGACCGTCCTAGCAATGATCAGTCCGATCGGCCCCAATCGGTCGGACCGCCCAATGTGAAATGATCGGACCTTTGTGACCTAAAAGTGGTCAAATCGAGTTGGGCCAAAATAGGTGTTGTAGGCAAGTGAGGGATCCCAATGCACTTGGCCTCATAATTTTGGAGTCTCCAAGAAGAAGTTCTATTGGTTTAAAGTTTCGGAAGGTTTCGTTTTTCAAGGGTTGAATTTGGCTAAGTCCCAAGGGCGGTCCGACCGCTCACGAGGACCGGTCCGACCAAGATGGGGCGGTCGGCCAGCTCTCATGGAGCGGTCGACCGTGTATTGACTTGAACGTCGGCCAACCGTGGCGATGTTGTTTTGTTAGGTCAAAGTCATTGGTATCGTGGCATATGGTTTGCATGATGCATGTTTTGACTAACATGGGTCAAGTTGTGAAGAACTTGTTCCCGAATATGTGTTTGCTTGTCTGTGGTTGTGCAGGTTGCTTGGTGGTCAACGACGGTCAACGGCGAGGAGGATCGGGACTAGACTTGGAGAGTTGAGGTCCAGAACGATTGACGATGCCGGGTGAGGTCAACGATTCAAGCGTGACGCAAGATGGACAAGGGTGACCTATTGGCAAATCCATGACGCATGGTGAAGCGGTTTAGGTCAAAAGGTTAAAGACGGCGCTTTGCGAAGCGTGCGTGTGTGACCCGTTTGTTAGTGGACCTTAACGGGAGCCCAATTGAGTCAAACCCTAGAGAGTTCTAGGTCTCCACTATAAATAGGAGGAGGTGGTGGCTGCACCCCCTCGCTCTCACTATTTTTCACCTCTTTTGTCGCTTTCAAACCCTAATTGGCTTAGGGGGAGTTGAGGTGGAGGCTAGGGCTTTTCATGGTTTGAGGAGAATTTCGTGATCTTGGATTGACCACTGATCCATGATGGTGTGGGTGTAATCCAGCGACGATCACGTTCTTAATCTATGCAAGGTTTGCTTGAGATAAGTCTCTTTTCGTTCTTGCTTTCAATTTCGTGATTTTAGGGCTTTCTTTGATCCGTGAGTTTGTGATTGATTCTTTCACATGAATTAACTTGCTGTGATATGTGTGAATCTATCTAGCATCATCTTGATCATCAATCTCTCACGAACAAGCATTAGGATCAAGTTTTCGTTCTCGCCCGGTTTTAGACCTTCTGTTAATCAATTGGCAATTGCTCAGGATCTATCCAAGAATTATCATAATATTCGATTGGAATAGGTTCTCAATAGCATATAGAAGGTGTGTGCAAAGTTTCATAAAGTTTGGAGTTGAGAATCAAAAGTTTGACCTAATTGCAACTTCGTCATCGGGCTGATTTCACTGTTGCAGATCGGTTCTGTAGTCGGCCGGTCAGACCGCCCGTGCCCACCGGTCAGACCGATTTTGGAGCGGTCCGACCGCCATAATAATGTCGGTCGACCGCCGACAATCGGTCCAACCGATTGGGTCCAGCGGTCAGACCGCCCATGTGTTGTGATTTTACAATCTTAATTGCTTTTGTTATTTTGCTTAGAGGATTTAATTGGATTCAATACTAGTCTTCCGCTGTACTGGTATATTGATCTTCATAGCTTCATCATAGCTATTGGAGTGAAATTGTATTGAATTCATATTTTGTGAAAAAGTGAGCGTGCTCCTATTCACCCCCCTCTAGTCGCCTTTTCGGTCCAACACTTACGACTAGTTACCAGTCGTAGAGGATTCACGACCAGGTAGTGGTCGTAGAAAAACTTATGACCGTGACATAGTCGGGGAAAGACTTACGACTAGGTACAAGTCGTAGAGGAACTTACGACTGGGTACTAGTCGTAGACGGACTTACGACTAGGTGCAAGTCGTAGAAGTCGTAGAAGGACTTATGACCACGCCATAGTCGTAGCGAGACTTACGACTATGGGGGTGATTGTAGGAGAACTTACAATCACTTGGTAGGCCTCTCCCTTATAAACATAAGGGGTACTTCTGAGGACTACGGGACGTCATATTTACCCATCATAATACTGCATCTGGTCAGGGATGAGTGTCTAAAAGTTTAACGGTCCGACCGGCGGCCAGTACTGGTCGGAGTATGGCTACTACGGTGGTACGACCACGGAGTGCGGCCGAGTAGGTATATGGCTCGGGAGAACTCTCCGAACGGACAATACCAAAAGAACAACGAAAACACACCTAAGCTCCTATAAGGTAAGGTGAAACTACCTGAGCTGAAGAACGACCAGAGACCCACGGAGTGGCTCCGGCGACGAGTGACCGAACAGCGGCGGTAAGGTCCTCACTAGGCCACAGCGACCTGAGCAAAGAGAGAACCAAACCGAGTGAGGGTTAAGCTCCAGAGAGTAAAGGGGGACCACCTCCACCGAAACTCCCACTCAACAATGGCGGTCGAGGGGATTGCGAGGAACTGCAGCTCAAGCAAGTTGGTGAGTGCTAGCTGGAGTTGCGGAGGTGCTAAAAGAAGCTAAGGGTGAAGCAATGGAGTTTAAATAGAGCAATGGCAGAGAACAACGGCCGGGTTTTCCAGTCGGGTCAACACTGCCATGAGAGCACTTGAGAGCGATGGGAGCAGTCGAATCATGGCCTTCTGAGGGAGGAGCGCGACAGGCATTTAATGCGCGCAGAGCTAGCCGTTTAAAGGTGACCACAGAGTGGACTGCACGCTGCTTGCTTCCCCTCTGCGCACGCCATGGCTGCTGCTCACGCGCGTGCTGACGGAGGAAGGGGACGACTCGTCGATCGTTGGATTGAAATAGAACGGCTGAGTCAGATCGGGTAGGTTGAAACGTTTCCACCGTTCGGCTGGTCGAGGACCATTCGATGTCAATCCAAAGGCTCACGACCAGCGCACCCGATCGACCGCGCCGGTTCAATTAGTTAACTGGACCGAGTCCCGTGGCTCGAGCCCAAGGAACAGTGAAAACCAGTTAGGGTTGGAATTTGAATAACTAATTTTTGAGGAATTATTTAAGGTAGCAAACAAGCTCCAAAATTTATGAAATTTTAACTGGAGCTTGCTGACTGCAGGGGGAACCTCCTATAAAATTTTCAGAGATTTTCATACACTGAAACTTTCTCTAGAAATTCCAGAAGAAGGGAAATAGGGTTTGACCAATTTGACCTACCCCCAAAATTATCAAATAATTTCTAAGAATCATGAGATAATTCAGAGGTGTTGCCAAGCCTCCCTAGAACTCAGGAGAAATGATTTCCCAGGGTTTGGCACAAGATCTATGACAAGGAGGTTTTTGATTAGAGTCAAATGAGGATTTGAATTTGATTTTTCCATAATTCTTTTTAAAAGAATTACTAAAATGACCAAGGGCTTCAAGATGCAAGAAAAGTTTTAATTTCTTCTTATTTTCCTACATTTGAAACACAAACCCATTTTTGGGATGTTACAAAACCTCCCCCCTTACAAAAATCTCGTCCCGAGATTTGGCTCACTCGGTAAAGAAAGATGGATAGTCTGCACAGAGACGATCTTCCCTTTCCCAAGTAGCCTCATCCTCAGAATGGTTCGACCATTGAACTTTGAGGAACCTGATGGTTTTATTCATCGTTCTTCGTTCAGCCTCATCGAGTATGCGAACAGGACGCTCGCAATAGGTCAAATCTTCTTGGACATCGAGAGTTTCCAACGGAGCTTCCTTAGTTGGAACACAGATGCACTTCTTTAATTGGAACACATGGAAAACATCATGTACCCCCTCGAGTGCACCTGGCAATTCCAGCTTATAGGCAACAACTCCTTTCTTCTCGATAACACGGTAAGGACCGACATATCGAGGAACTAACTTGCCCTTGACGCCGAAACGCTGATGGCCCTTCAAAGGAGAGACTTTGAGATAAACAACGTCATTAGGCTCAAAGCTCAATTCACGATGACGGCGATCCGCATAGCTCTTTTGCCTGGATTGAGCTGTGCGTAAACGATCACGAATAAGCTGGACTTGACTCTCGGCTTCATTGATCGAGTCCGGGCCAAAGAAAGGTCTTCACGGCCTCGCACCAATTCAACGGGGTTCTGCACTTTCTCCCGTACAAGGCCTCGAAAGGTGCCATGCCGAGACTGCTTGAAAACTGTTGTTGTAGGAGAACTCGGCAAATGGCAAGCATTTCTCCCAATTCTTTCCATATGAGAGAACACAAGCACGGAGCATGTCTTCCAACACTTGGTTGACCCTCTCGGTCTGACCATCCGTTTGGGGGTGATATGCTGTGCTAAAGGTAAGACAGGTGCCCATAGCCTTTTGCAGACTATGCCAAAACCGAGAAGTGAACAGAGAACCACGATCAGAAATGATCGTCTTCGGTATCCCATGCAAACTTACAATTCTGGTGATATAGAGCTCAGCTAGGAGTCCCACGCGAAGCTGCGTCTTGACAGGAATGAAATGAGCCACTTTAGTCAACCGATCGATGACGACCCAAATGGCATCGTTTCCCTTGGGCGACCTGGGTAGACCGATGATAAAGTCCATCCCGATCGAATCCCACTTCCATTTAGGAATAGGCAAAGGCTGAAGCAGTCCTGCTGGATGCTGATGCTCGGCCTTGACACGACGACATACGTCGCACTCGGCAACGAACTTCGCAATTTTCCTCTTCATTCGGGTCCACCAAAATCCCTGACGGAGATCTTGATACATCTTCGTGGCCCTGGGATGAATCGATAAAGGCGAATCATGGGCTTCGCGGAGAATTAAATCCCGCAATTCTATGTCCTTTGGAACCACAAGGCGTTGCCCGAACCTTACAACACCATGCTCGTCCTCAGAGAAGCACTTGGCTGTTCCGTTCTTGATATTTTCCTTGATGCGGCTCACTCCAGCATCCGATTGCTGAGCGACCTTAATCCGATCCACCAAGGTTGGTTGCACAACCAAGGCAGTGAGGGAACCATGCTCAACCAACCCCAAGTTGAGACGCTGAAATTCCTCCAGAAGGGTGGGTTGAAACTCCTAGAGCAACAAGGCATGGCAATGTGCTTTGCGACTGAGCGCATCGGCAACTACATTAGCCTTGCCGGGATGGTAGTGAATACCCATGTCATAGTCCTTGATCAACTCCAACCATCTCTTTTGCCTGAAGTTCAGATCTGGTTGGGTGAACAAATACTTTAGGCTTTTGTGATCCGAATACACTTCGCAACGATTACCGATTAGGTAATGTCGCCAAATCTTAAGTGCATGAATCACGGCACCAATTCCAAGTCATGGGTAGGATAGTTGAGTTCATGAGGTCACAATTGCCTTGATGCATAGGCCACTACCTTGCCTTCTTGCATAAGGACACAACCGAGTCCTCGACGAGAAGCATCGCAAAAGATGTCGAAGCTTCGGTGAATATCGGGAAGAACGAGGACGGGAGCGGTGGTCAAACGCTTCTTAAGTACTTGGAAGCTTTCCTCACAAGCATCGGACCACAAGAACTTCTTGTCCTTCTTGAGCAACTCCGTCATCGGCCACGATCTTGGAGAAGTTCTCGATAAGCGGCGATAATATCCCGCTAAACCAAGAAAACTCCGCACTTTGTTCTCAAGTAGGTCAACCCATGAAAGAACATCGCGACCTTGCTAGGATCAACGGCTCGCCTCCGCTGAAAGAACATGACCCAAGAAGGCCACTTCCTTCAACCGAATCGCGACTTGTTGAACTTCGCATACAATGGTGCTCACGGCTTGCCTAACACAAGCCTCGGATGCTCATCATGTTCCTCATCATCCTTGGAATAGATGAGAATATCATCGATGAAGACCACGACAAACTTATCCAAATACTCCATGAATACCGAATTCATGAGGTTCATGAACAAGGCAGGAGCATTAGTTAAGCCAAATGACATGACGGTGTACTCATACAAGCCGTAGCGAGTAGAGAAAGCCGTCTTTGGAATATCTTCGGGTCGTATTCGAACTTGATGATATCCCACTCTCAAATCAATCTTGGAGAATACTCGAGCTCCAGTTAATTGATCAAAGAGATCATCAATGCGGGGCAATGGATACTTGTTCTTTACCGTTACCTCATTAAGCGGACGGTAATCAACGCACATACGCAAAGTATTGTCCTTCTTCTTCACGAAGATTGCAGGACAACCCCGTGGAGATGAGCTAGGGCGGATGAAACCTTTTTCTTGCAGCTCATTCAGTTGTTTCTTCAATTGCACCAACTCGTTCGGTGGCATCCGATAATGCCTCTTGGAAATCGGGGCAGTACCGGGAACCAACTCAATGACAAACTAGAGGTCTCGAACTGGTGGCATCCCTGGAAGATCTTCAGGAAAGACATCAATGAAGTCACGAACCGTTGGGACTTCACTAATATCTAGAGAGGGCTTCGCTTCAAGCGCGAAGAGATGCGGACCTAGCAGCTTCGGCGAAAAGCGAACCTGCTCGCCCGAAAGGCTAGATAGAGACACACTTTTTGGCGCAGTCGATTTGTCCCTTATGCTGAGACAACCAATCCATACCAAGAATTACATCTAGACTTGCTGAATGAAGGAGGATAAGATTCGCGAAGAATCTTACTCCCTCGATCTCCATAGGAACGTCCCTACACTCTGATTCAGCTCTCAACTCCGAACCCGGAGAGCGAATGAGCAATGGGACCAACAAGGGAGTAAAAAGGAGCTCACTAAAAGCAGCAAAAGACTCAGAAACAAAAGAATGAGATGCTCCTGAATCAAACAATACAGTAGCAGAATGAGAGTTAACAGAAAGTGTACCCAGCACGACGTCGGGTGCCTCCTGTGCCTCCTCTGCTGAGATGAGGTTGACTCGACCACTACCCATACCTTGGGTAGCAGGGACTATCTTTCAAGTCCTGAGAAGAACCACCTCCTGGCCCGCGTCCTCCATTGGGACGAGGGGCTGCTCCTGTCTTCTTAGGGTATTGGTTCGCATAATGCCCCTTCTGGTTGCAGGCGAAGCAAGTGACTCGGCACCGGGTTATGGGCCACCTGGCGACTCGCAGTGCACGTGATTGGGACACGGCCGTGAAGGACGAAGAACAGTCTTGACGGCCTCGGTCTTTGGCTCTTGTGCGACCCACCCGAGACGCCGAAGCGGGGATAGCCGGCCCTAGAGGACTTGTGGGCCTCCCACTTACGCTTGCGGGAATCCACAAGCGCTCTCCCTGAGTGCTCAGCGACGATGGCCTTGTCCACCAAGGCCTGAAAATCCAGGAAGTCGACGATAGATAGCTTGTCCCAAGCTCCTCGGACAAACCATCCTTGAACTTCTCTTGCTTGGCCTCATCGGTGGCCACCTCTTCCGAGCATAACGAGCCAAATGGTTGAACTCGTCATGTGTACTCGTGGCGAAAGCGCCCTTGTCGAGCAACAAGAACTCCTTCTTCTTGACCTCATCGGTGGAAGGAATGTGACTCGACGGAAGGCGGTCGGAACTCCTCCAAGTGTGACGTGTGACCGTCAGCCGCATGGCGAAAGCTCTCCCACCAAGACAAAGCCGCACCTTCCACCGGTGCGATGCGAACGGCGTCTTCTCGTGCTCCACGCATGCGCTATCCGGCTTTCGCTCAACCGCACGGCCAATCGCTCAAGGTCAGCGGGTCCTCGGACACGAGAAAGTGAAGTGGAGTGCGAAGAAACTCCGCGAGTCCCCACGCGGTGATACCCACTCCTTGCCCGAATCTCGAAGCACCGGTAAGGGCGGAAGTGTTGCGCCGCAATGACGCGTCGTAAGAACCCTCCGCCTTACGCCTTGCTGCTCCTATCGAAGAAGGACCTCGCCATGGTCGGAGGAGGAGGAAGATCCTCGTCGGACCGGTGGCCGCCTTGGCGACTACGAGTGCACCCGGCCATCCTGTTACAAGAAACTTGGGTTAAAAACTAGACCAGAAAATCAAAGCCGAAAGGAAGCAAAAAGCTAACGACTAGGGAAATGGAATACCCCCTAATCGAAAGCCAAAAACAACCAGTGTATAAACTTAAACCGGCTTATAAAAAGAGTCGAAAACAACAATGAATCACTCAAAACCAAAGCTCAACTTCCCAATGCAACTAACCCGTATTGAATGAACGAGTAATTGATTGAGAAGATAAAAATCAGAAGATTAAGGTAAGATCCAATACCACTAAAGAGTAAGATTAAATCAGCGAAGCTTGCGTTAGATACATAGCTAACTAGTATCACATCTTACCCTCCTATTCCCACAAGTTTTAGTTGATTAATTCCTTCATTTTCTACCCCATTTAGAACCTCTGAGCTTGATGTCCGGAAATTGAAAGATCGCTGTCCAGGTTTTGCATCCAAGCTTCTAGTCGCAATTTATCCATTCCAGAAACTTCAAAACCTTGTAGAGGGCAACCACCACTTCAATTTGCCAAGCTCATTAATTCCCAAAACCCAATTAAACGATAACACAATTTTTGAAGGAAGGAGAGGTAAACCATTTTTAAACTCAAATTAGAGTAAGATGAGAGGAGAAAGCTAAGATAGGTAAGGAGTAAAATTTGAGAATTACCTAAGCTTTCATAAACCATTTGATACTTTGAAAATAAGATTTTCCAAAATATCCTAAAAAGACGACCAAACTTGGGTTACTACGGTCAGTATGGCTCTGATACCAAACCTTGTGAGACCCCGGTTTATTGGGCTTGTAATGCTTAACCATCCATTTGGTCCTAGCATCACAAATCGAATAAACCGAGACTCGAGACATGTATACTTCCCAGAAATGCAGTATACACACCTCTTTACAAAATTCGTGCATCAATCCCATTCATTCACATAGAACCGAAGCAAAGCAACAACCAGAAGATAACATAAATAAAGGATAGTTATTACAAAAGAGAGGCCGACCGGCCAAAAGACAGGTACATATAGAAAATGAACAGCGGAAGCCAAAGTGCCATAAGATGGCCATAAACAAAAGAGCCAATCAGTGTGCCTTTAACCCATAAGGCAACCGACCGGACCGCCAAGCTAGTCGTCGAATCCACAGCACATTTAACAAAAGTGAGGCCCTTGGGGCTCACCTTCTTTCCCTGTAACAAAGAGCCCCGCAAAGCCAGGTGAGTACTTGGAATGTACTCGCAAGACTTACGTGTAGAGTAACAGACCTGTACATAAACTATATGTAAGCTTTTTGAGTAGAGACTATATGTTTCATTTTCAGCATAAAGCAAACTTTATTTGCAATAATGTAGTACATTTAAAAGCAAGTTGACAAATCTGTTTTTACTGTTCAAATAACCGAAAAAGACAACAATATAACAGTAGATAAAAGACAACAACAGTCCTGGAAGTGACTAAACCCTTAGTCACCACAACAATAGCATGAATTACCCATTCATGCCAACCATGTCAAATTTTAGTTAAAAAGGTTGTAGTCTAACTCTTGGAAGACCTCCCCAAGCGTGTCCATAACCTAGGACGAGGCTATTCGAATAGTTTTATACCCTGCAGGGGTGTACCAATGTACCCACACGCCAGACCGCCTTTTTGCCAAGCAATTAAGCACACTCCCTTAGGTATGCCGGCACAGCTAAGTCCTACGACACATTTCCAATATTGTGAATTAACCCACGAGCCGCCCGTATGGATAGAAACCCATACGTTGTGTAGGAGTCATTGTAAAGCCTCGGTCAACTACCCGTCTCAGGTAAAGCCTTGGACAACTACAATGCTCCTCGAGGTGGAGAGCCTACCCGGAATCTCCACCACCGCACACCCAACACAAGGACACGAGAACACATATCATGTTTCACACAACACCCTCCTGCGACTCGGAGATAACCCACGCCAAAGTACTAAGTCAAGAGAGGTCTCATATCCCTCTTGCGTGGTTAGCACGCAAAAATGCTTGGTTTAGTGTAACAAAATGTTCGGTCCTTGTTGACTTAGGCAAGACATCCACAAACCCAATAACCCACCATTCGACCACTTGCCCAAGTCCAAATCAGTTTTCCTTTTTCAGATTTTGACTTTACAAAATAACCAAGCACAAGTGCTGGACATAATGGTATAATAAATAAATGTGTGATCAAGATCACCGACTACAATCGATGATCGCCCATTACTACCGAGACTAGGCATTTCTAAGCAATTTCAAATCGAAAGCTACTAAGTGACAAGAGTCCATCCATCGGACTCCGACCACAGTCAATAACCTAAGCTCATGGTAGTAGAGGATAAACAAGTCCTACAGATTATGCAACTATAGGATACTAACCATAATTTGACAACAAAATAGCAATGCATACATACAAGTTGAAAACAAGGTATTAGACTTGAAAAATAATGGGATTAACATGATCAAACTGCTTGCCTGTTTGCTGTGGGTCAAGATATTGCTGAGGATCAATAATGTTGTCAATGTGCCCTTCGGATCCTAACGAGAAGGCGAAAAAGAACCGATAAGAACGAAGAAAACATAAAGACTCAACAGCAAACTTTCTCCAAAAATTTTGAAAATTTTACAGTAGAAAGGTACTTATTTATAAAGAATTTAGCAATAAGAACCAATTGATTTGGATTCTGAATGCCAAAGATATGACCAAAAGAAGGCCTTACGACCAGGTACAGGTCGTAGCTGAACCTACGACCATGACATAGTCATAGCAAGGCTTACGACTAGTTACCAGTCGTAGAGGATTCACGACCAGGTAGTGGTCGTAGAAAAACTTATGACCGTGACATAGTCGGGGAAAGACTTACGACTAGGTACAAGTCGTAGAGGAACTTACGACTGGGTACTAGTCGTAGACGGACTTACGACTAGGTGCAAGTCGTAGAAGTCGTAGAAGGACTTATGACCACGCCATAGTCGTAGCGAGACTTACAACTATGGGGGTGATTGTAGGAGAACTTACAATCACTTGTTCGAGCGCGAGTGTTGTGAGTCGTTGGATCGACATCGAACGGCTCACGATCGCGTGAGCGTTCGGACCATCGAGCAGCCGATCCATTTGAGCCGTTGGATTCTAAAGGAGGGTTCACGATCGCGTCAGCGTTCGGACCGTCCGCGCATTTGCGCCACGCGACCGTAGGATCCAAATCAGCGGTCGAGGATTGAGTGGCGTTTGAATCGTTATTATCGACCCGTTCTTTTCGGTAGTTCGATTTCAATCCAGCGGTGGCGGCTATCGTCTACCTCCGTCGCTCGCGCTCGCCATAGTCGCGATAGTGGGTGAAATTTCAGGCGTGGCGTCGGGTCACTTCTCCTTCGCCAGCGGCTCTTCGCATTAATGCTTCCGTCCGCCGCCTCCATAGTCGCCGTCGCCTGTTGTCACTTGCTCCGTCGCCCTCGGTCGGCCTCAACACGAGCCCCACCATTTTCTTCCGTTGCTTCTTCCTTGCTCCTTGGCTATAAAACTCCCGGTGGCTTCCTTAGCATCCTTTGAACACTCTTGAGCTCCGGCACCGCTTTGTAGTGCGTTGCTCGAGCTCCATTCAAATTTGCTCTGCGCCATTGTTGGAGCTTGGTCCTTCGGTGAAAGTGGTGTTAGGGCATTCTCTTTCAAAACCCTTGATTCCTCGGCTTCTTAGCCTCTCAGCGAGTTTTAACCCTCATCAATTTTGCTTTTGGCGAGAAGAGAGCGAGATCAATTTAGTTCCCAAGTCGGCCGGCTATTATTCTTCACCCGAGCCATTCGATTCTCCTCGGTGCCTTCTTTGGGCTCAGTTACCTTATTAGTCCTTAGTTGTTTGGCACCGCTCCTTGGACCGCAGTTGAGCTCATTTATGCGTTTTTCGTTTTCGGTCATTTTGAGTCTTCTCGGTCATCTCAAACTTGTTGGCGTTCTAAACCGCTGCGACCAAAATTGTTGGTACCTTTGGGTGCGCAAGGTTGTTAGGAACTCATTTTAGGCTTTTGCTCGACTTTTGGCCTGGCGAGTCGCCGTGGCGAAGCAATCTTCCGTCAAATTTTGTCGGACGAAATCGGTTGAAGTTGAACTTGAGTGCGTTGCGGACCGTCGATCTTTGGATCTCGGCCCAAGATTGCGCTTTTAGATTTGAATTAATCACGCCTAATCGGTGGACCGTTGGATCCAAGATCAGCGGTCGGATCTGAATGAGCGTTCGGACCGTCCGAAAGGTTCGATCCGCGTGGACCGTTGGATCCAAGATCAGCGGCTCTATGCGTGTGAGCGTTCGGACCGCCTCGACGTCTGGTCTGACGTGGAACCGTTGGATCCGATCCAGCGGTGGCGTTTAAGAAGTGTGAATCCCGCAGCGCGTTAGCACCTGAGCGCCGCCGTCGGATCTTTGATCGGCGCTCTCGTTGACCACGTCGTTTTAATTCTGATTTCCGAAAGGATTTATTTGTCAATGAAAAATATGATAACTTGTAAAATGCATAACTAATTCATTTCAAATCCTTTTCGGTTGATTCAAATTTTGTTGATTATGTTTTTAACTAGACTTTAATTTAGAAATGTTTTCAAACTCAGTATAGCTCGAGAAAATTTACGCTAATGAATAGTAGCATTTTGATTTATAAAAGCCGAGCAAAATGGTTTTGGCCATATCTTTTGCATTAAGAATCCAAATCAATTGGTTCTTGTTGCATTAGTTCATAAAATCATGCTCTTTCTACTGTAAAATTTGAGAGCTTTTTGTTGAAGTTGACTGTTGGATCTTTTCGGTTTCTTTTGCCTTATTGGTTCTTTTTGGTTCTTTCGATAGGATCCGAAGAGCGCATTGATACCGAGAGTGATCCCGACAACATCTTGACCCACAACAAGCGGGCAAGCGGTTTGATCATGTTAATCCTATTATTTTACAAGTTTAATATTTTGAATTCAAGCTGTATGTATGCATTGCTACTTTGTGTTAAAATATGGTTAGTTGATCCTATAGTTGCATAATCAGTAGGATGTTGGTTATTCTCTACTACTTGAGCCTAGGTTATTTGCTGCGATTAGAGTTCGATGGATGAACTCTTGTCACTTAGTAGAATCTGAATCTTTGTGCTTAGCCATGCCTAGTTCGGTAGCTTTGGGCGATCATCGACTTAGTCGATGGTCTTGATCACTAAAAATTATTATTCTTCCATTATGTCCAAAGACTTTGTGCTTTGTTAATTTTGTAAAGTCAAAATTCTGAAAATGGAAAAATTGATTTGGACTTGGGCAAGTGGTTGGATGGTGGGTTATTGGGTTTGTGGTTGTCTTGCCTAAGTCAACAAGGACCGAACATCTTGTGTCACACTCTCCAAGCATTTTGCGTACTAACCACTTGTGAGGGGATATGGGACCTCTCTTGACTTAGTACTTTAGGCGTGGGTTATCTCCAGTCGCGGAGGAGGCGTTGTGTGTGTTGTGTGAAAAAGAATTGTGTTCTTGTGTTGGGTGTGCGGTGGTGGAGTTTAGGGATGGACTCTCCACCTCGAGGCGTCCTTGATTGTCAGAGGCTTTACAGTGAGGGAGTAGTTGTCAGGTTGGGCCACGACCCGACACAGCGTATGGGTTTCTATCCATACAGGCGACTCATGAATAATTCACAATATTGGAAGCGTCTCGTAGGACTTAGCCGTGATGCGGCATACCTAAGGAAGTGTGCTTAATAGCTTGGCAAAAGGCGGTGCAGGCGTGTGGGTAAAATGGTACACCTGCGGGGATAAAACTATTCGAATAGCCTCGTCCTAGGTTATGGACACGCTTGGTTAGGTTTTGCAAAGTTAGACTTCAACCTTTTAAATTAAAATTTGACATGGTTGGTATGAATGGGTAATTCATACTATTGTTGTGGTGACTAATGGTTTAGTCACTTCGAGGATGTTGTTGTTCTTTACCTCTGTTATATTATTGTGCTTTCGGTTATTTAAACATTAAAAGCAGATTTGTTAAATTGCTTTCAATCTATTATATTATTGCAAATGAAAACTTGCTTTATGCTAAAATGAAACATCTGACCTATTGTTGTTTAAGCTTGCATGTAGTATATATCTGGGTTTGTTATTCCACATATAAGTCTTGCAGTACATTCAAAGTACTCACCGGCTTTTGCAGTTGCTTTTTATTCTTGAGGGAAGAAGGTGAGCCCCAAGGGCCTCACTTTTGTGAGATATGCTTGGTTTGGCGACTAGCTTGGCGGTCCGTCGGTTGCCTTGTGGGTTAAAGGCACTGTGATTGGCTCTTTTATTTATAGCCATCTTATGGCACTTTTGCTTCATTGTTTAATTATTGTTGTCTCTTTTATTGTTGGCGGTTGGCCTCTCTTTTATAATATTTCGATTTAATATTATTAATACTCTGTTACATTACGTGTTTGGTTCTATGTGGATGAATGGAATTGATACACAAATTTTGTGATAAGGTGTGTATCTTTTTCTGGGAAGTATACATGTCTAGTCTCGGATTATCTGCTTTGTGATGCTAGGACCGAATGGATGGTTAAGCATTACAAGCGGGATAAACAGTCTCTCTAAAGGTTTAGTATCGAGCCATCTTGACCAAGTAATAACAAGTTGAGTAAATCTTTAGGATATTTTGGAAAATCTTATTTTCAAAAGTATCAAATGATTTAATAAAGCTTGGAATTATGGGTTTTATTCCTTACCTATCTTAGCTTTCTCCTCTCATCTTACTCTAATTTGAGTTTTAAGAGTTGTTTTCCTCTCATCTCCTTTTCAAAGATAATGTTATCGATTAAATGGGTTTTAGGAACCAGAGTTTGGCAAATTGAAGTGCTTAGGGTTTTGAAGTTTACGGGTGAAGGTTTGGCTAGAGGCTTGGATGCGGAATCTGGACCACACGCTTCAAATTTCGAACAATGACTCAATGGTTTACGATGGGACCGTTGAGCTTGCAAATTGAAGTGTGCGATTTTGAAGTTTCTAGAATGGAAGACTTGGTAGGGAAGCTTGGATCTTGTCCTTCTGACAACCTCAATTTCGGACAGCAAGCTCGATGGTTTCTAATGGGGTAGAAAATGAGAGTTTAATCAACTAAAACTTGTGGGGTTAAAGAAGGGTAAGATGTGATACTAGTTAGCTATGTATCTAACACTATTTTAGCTGATTTAGCCTTGATCTTAAGTGGTATTAGATCTTACCTTAATCTTACGGTTTTATCTTCTCAATCAATTACTCGTTCATTCAATTGGGCTAGTTGAATTGGGGAGTTGAGCTTTAGTTTTATGATTCCTTGCTTGTTTTGGAGTCTTTTCATAAGCCTTTTTAAAGTTTATATATTTCTTTGTTTTTGGCTTTCGGTTAGGGTGATATTCCATTCCCCTAGTCTCTAGCGTTTTGCTTTTTTCTTTGGCGAGGCGTGGAATTTGATACTAGCAAGGTCGATGTTCTTTCATGGGTTATTGCTATACGGTGGCAGTCACGGAGTTTTTCTCGGTTTAAGCGGGGATATTATCGCGTTTTATGAGAATTTCTCCAAGATCATGGCCAGATAGTGAGGTTGCTCAAGAAGGACAAGAAGTTCTTGTGGTCCGATGCTTGTGAGAAAGTTTCCAAAGTACTTACAAGCGTTTGACCACGCTCCGTCCTCGTCCTTCCGATATCCGCCGAGGCTTGATATCTTTTGCGATGCTTCTCGGCGAGGACTCGGTTGTGTCCTTATGCAAGAAGGCAAGGTAGTGGCCTATGCATCAAGGCAATTAAGGACTCATGAACTCAACTATCCTACCCATGACTTGGAATTGTTCTTTTGATTCATGCACTTAAGATTTGGCGACATTACCTAATCATTGTCGTTGTGAAGTGTATTCGGATCACAAAGCCTAAAGTATTATTCACTCACCGAGATCTGAACCTCGAGCAAAGAGATGGTTGGAGTTGATCAAAAGATTATGACATGGGTATTCACTACCATCGAGCAAGGCTAATGTCGATGCCCGATGCTCGTCATAAAGCGCATTGCAATGCCTTGTTGCTCGAGGGATGTCAACCCACCCTTACGGAGGAATTTGACGTCTCAACTTAGGTTTGGTTGAGCGTGGTTCCCTCATTGCCTTGGTTGTGCAACCAACCTTGGTAGATCGGATTAAGGTAAGCTCGACAATCGGATCTTGGAATAAGTCGCATCAAGGAAAATGTCAAAGCGGAACAACCAAGTGCTTCTGCGAGGATGAGCATGGTGTTGTAAGGTTCGAACGCTTGATGGTTCCAAAGGACATGGGCTGCGGGATTTGATTCTCCGCGAGGGCCATGATTACCTTTGTCTATTCATCCGGGGCCACAAAGATGTATCAAGATCTCCGTCGGAGATTTTGGTGGACCCGAATGAAGAGGAGAGATGCGAATTCGTTGCGAGTCTCTTGTAAATCGTGTCAAGGCGTCGGCGTCGGCGGGGCTGCTTGACCTTTGTATTCAAGGAAGTGGATTCGATCGGGATGGATTTTATCACGGTCGCCTAACATCAGGGCAAGAGACCCCGAGTTGTCATCGATCGATTGGCGGTAGCCTTTACGCGATTCGGACAAACCTATTGAGTCTACTCGCGGACCTCTATATTCCGTATCGTGCGCTTGCATTGCGATCGTTTGGATGGCTTTTCACGCCAGTTTTAAGTGTTTGCAGAGGCTATGGAACCCGTCTCATTTAGCACCGCATAACCCCCAATCGGACCGAAAGGGTCAACCAAGTGTTGGACATTCCCGTCTCTCCTATGGAAAGAATTGAAAACTTGCCATTTGCGATCCTACAACAACGGTTCGAGGCGATTCGGCATGTCAAAGGCCTTATCACGGGAGAAAGTGCAGAACCCGTTATTGGAGGCGGGTGACTTTTCTTTGGCGGACTCGATCAATGAGGCAAAGTCCTGCTTAGTCGTGATCGTTTGCGCTGACTCAATCCGAGCAAAAGAGATGCGGATCTCGTCGTGAGTTGAGCTTTGAGCCCAATGAATTTGTTTATCTCAAAGTCTGCTTTGAAGGGCCATGGATTAGTCTTAGCATATATCGGCCTTCCTGTTATCGAGAAGAAAGTTTGCCTATAAGTTGGTGCCGGTGCATTGAAGGGGTACATGATGTTTTCCATGTGTCCCAACTTGTCTCCGTGTTCCAGCGCTCCGTTGGAAACTCTTGATTTGGAGAAGATTTGACCTTTGCATCCTTGAGAGAATGAGCGAAGAACAAGGAATAAAGCCGTTCGGTCCACTCAGAGATGAGGCTACTTGGGAGTCAAGATCGTCTCGTGCGAACTATCCATCTTTCTTTCTGAGTGAGCCAAATCTGGGGCAGATTTTGTAAGACAGAAAATTGGTTTGTGTTTCAAATGTAATAAAAATGAGGAGTTAAAACTTTTCTCGAAGTCAGTTCCATAATTTTTGGGAATTATGAATCAAAAATGCCATTCACCAACACAAGTCTCCTTCATGAAAATCTTGTGCCCAACCTCATTGAACCTAGGGTGATGTTTAACACCTCGCAATTATTTCATAATTTTAGGATAATTTTTGAGAAGTCAAACATTAGTCAAACTTAAATTAGCCTACGGAATTTGAAAAATGCAGTGCATAAAAGTCTCTGAAAATTTTATATAAGGTTCATCATACAATCTCCATTTAAAATTTCGGGGTTTGTTTGCTACCCCAAATAATTCCTCAAAAATCAGCTATTCAAATTCAAACCCTAACGGTTTCCTCCTCGGGTTGGATCGGACTGGGCTCGAGCCACTTGATTTGGTCAACCAACTAACTGCCTCGGGGCGTTGAGGCGCGAGTTTGTGAGTCGTTGGATCGAATCAGCTACCGATCGCGTGAGAATCCGTTAGCGATCCATTTGACTTGGATTCGGAGGGTTCACGATCGCGTGAGCGTTCGGACCGTCGAGCATATGCTTCCAAATCAGCGGTCGAGTTGAGTGGCGTTTGAATCGTTATTATCGACCCGTTCTTTTTGAATTTCAATCCAGCGGTGGCGGCTATCGTCTCTCCGTCATAGTCAGCGATGTGGGTGAAATTTCAGGCTGGCGGCGTCGGGTCACTTCTCCTTCGACCAGCGGCTCGTTAATGCTTCCGTCCAGTGCATAAAAGCGAAAATTTTATATAAGGTTCGAGTAGGTATATGGCTCGGAGAACTCTCCGAAGCGGACAATACCAAAAGAACAACGAAAATCCAGAGAGCGCATTGATACAAAGTGATCCTAAGCAACACACCTAAGCTCCTATAAGGTAAGGTGAAACTACTCTCCACCTCGAGGGGCGCTTGATTGTCAGAGCTTTACCCGTGAGGGAGTAGTTGTCCGAGTGGGCCACGACCCGACACAGCGTATGGGTTTCTATCCATACAGGCGGCTCAAGAACGAAAATGGTACACCTGCGGGGATAAAACTATTCGAATAGCCTCGTCCTAGGTTATGGACACGAGACCCACGGAGTGGCTCTGACCTATTGTGACGAGTGACCCATGACTCGATTTAATATTATTAATACTCTGTTACATTACGTGTTTCGTTCTATGTGGATGAATGGAATGATAAGGTCCTCACTAGGCTCCACAGCCGACTGAGCAAAGAGAGAACCAAACCGAGTGAGGGTCATTCTTAAGCTCCGAGTAAAGGGGGACAATACCAAAAGCAGAGGGGCAAAGACTTGAAGCGTGAAAAGGTCCTCACAGACCGCCTCCACCAAACTCCCACTCCTCCCAATCAAACTCCCACTCAACAATGGCGGTCGAGGGGATTGCAAGCTGGTGAGTGCTAGCTGGAGTTGCGGAGGTGCTAAAAGAAGCTAAGGGTGAAGCAATGGAGTTTAAATAGAGCAATGGCAGAGAGCAATGGCCGGGTTTTCCAGTCGGGTCAACACTGCCATGAGAGCACTTGAGAGCGATGGGAGCAGTCGACTCATGGCCTTCTGAGGGAGGAGCGCGACAGGCATTTAATGCGCGCAGAGCTAGCCATTTAAAGGTGACCACAGAGTGGACTGCACGCTGCTTGCTTCCCCTCTGCGCACGCCATGGCTGCTACTCACGCGCGTGCTGACGGAGGAAGGGGACGACTCGTCGATCGTCGGATTGAAATCGAACGACTGAGTCAGATCGGGTAGGTTGAAACGTTCCCACCGTTCGGCTGGTCGAGGACCGTTCGATGTCGATCCAACGGCTCACGACCAGCGCACCCGATCGACCGCCCGGTGCGATTAGTTGACTGGACCGAGTCCCGTGGCTCGAGCCCAAGGAACAGTGAAAACCAGTTAGGGTTGGAATTTGAATAACTGATTTTTGAGGAATTATTTAAGGTATCAAACAAGCTCCAAAATTTATGAAATATTAACTGGAGCTTGCTGACTGCAGGAGGAACCTCCTATAAAATTTTCAGAGATTTTCATGCACTGAAACTTTCTCCAGAAATTCTAGAAGAAGGGAAATAGGGTTTGACCAATTTGACCTGCCCCCAAAATTATCAAATAATTTCTAAGAATCATGAGATAATTCAGAGGTGTTGCCAAGTCTCCCTAGAACTTAGGAGAAATGATTTCCCAGGGTTTGGCACAAGATCTATGACAAGGAGGTTTTTGATTAGAGTCAAATGATGATTTGAATTTGATTTTTCCATAATTCTTTTAAAAGAATTACTAAAATGACCAAGGGCTTCAAGATACAAGAAAAGTTTTAATTTCTTCTTATTTTCCTACATTTGAAACACAAACCCATTTTTGGGATGTTATAGATTGATTAAACACTCTACAGAGGTTGTACACTTTATCCACAAGATACAATTAGTGTAGCCAGCACAAACCATAACAAAACCTTTCAGAAACTTCATCTCCACATTGACACTCCCGATGTGCTTTACTGTCGTCGAACTGATATACACAGCGTTTGAATAAGAGACACACTGTTGGACAGGGATGCGGCGAACCGTCCCGCGATGTGATAAACCCACCTCCAGCCCATCACACAGCTTAACCTACAACCTGAGTTGTCAATGGTAAGATTCCATAACCTACTAAGTTAGGCCCGTCCCAGACTAGGCATGTGGTTGTACAATAAGGCTCAGTCCAATGGCGCACAAAGTTAAGTCCTTAATTGACAAAGGCAAGACTTTCAATTTTCTAACTAAGTCCCACAGTTTATCATTTCCAGCACACAGCTCCAGCAATAACACAGAATCCACCACTTGCCTCAGTCTAAATCTTTTCCCACACTATTGATTAAGTTCAACACATGCCGTCAACGAGTAATAGCACACAGCACGCACAGTTTCATCACACAGTTCCATAATCACTTAGTCAAGTTTATATTTGCAACTCACATGAAATGATGACTCGTGGCATGGCTAAGCAATCTAGTTGTATCTAACCAACCCATGTTGGTGCTACAATAATACCAACTAATAATGAACCAACCTAGGGTGAAAAAAGATCATAGCATAACAATAGACAAGGTGGACATAATAATTTGGATTAATAACTAAACCCAAAAGCATTTAAACAATTACTTGAAATAGAATGCAATACATGGAAACAAAGTAATTTTGAAAACTGGGTGTAATATGATCAAAGGTATAACTTGCCTTGGAATAGTTCTAGGTACTGATGTTGGTCTTGAGGCACTCCTTCTTCTTCAAAAGTTCCCGAGGAATTAACGTCTACACGTAAACGAAACAAATTAATAAAAGAGGAAAAACAAACTCCAAAAATTAAATAAAAATCATAATTAAATAGATCTCGAATATATATAAATTTAGAAATTTTAATGGGCTCAATTGGAGTTCAGATGCAAAAGATATGGGCTTTGGTAGTTGAAATTTCATAAAATACCCTAAATTGGATTTTCCAGTATTTCTGAATTATTTTTCTAAATAAAAATTGGATTATTGCACAATGCTGACGCCAGCGAAGGAATTTTCAGAAATAAATGAATTAAAGGAAAATCTGACATGTGGGACCCAGATGTCAGTGAGATGGCTCACGGTGGACTAATTCTACCGAGCCACGGGAATCCGGAAGCGGTGGACCGTGCCACTTACGTGCTGACGAAGTAGCCACATACGCGACACGAAGGCTCGGGTGCTGATGCTGGCGCTGAGGTGGCGGCGAAGTGGACAACGGCGAGGAGCGGCGCTCGGGACCCGATGGTCACCAGCGAATGGCGGTGATCTACCGGCGGTGAGTGGTACCAGGAAATAGCTAGCGCTATTGCGCACTCAGGGGTGCACTTACGGGCAACTGGGAATGACGGTGGCGACCGGCGGTGAGCTCAGAGCGGGGGAGACTTTCTGCTTTTATCGGACGGAGGCTCCGGCGATGAGGAGGGGCATACGAGGTAGCCTGAGCTATGTTGATCACAATGTTGCAGTCGGCGAGGCAAGGGCGGCAACAACGGCGGCACAATTCACCGGAGAAGAAGCTCGGCCAAAAACCCTAAATCGCTAATTGCGACGGCGCTAGAGCAATCGGGGCGACGAGGGTGGCGGCTCTGGGTTGCAGAGGACCGGGAGAACTCCAGGGTGGCTTTTATAGGCATCGGAGGGCTCGGGATAAGGAATCCCCAAATCGGGTTGATTCGGACTCCTGTTTGAAAACAGAGATAGAATCCGTTTTGATCCCGATTGACAGCAAATTAGGGTGTGGGAGAATTGGCGATACGATTTGGTGAAAAAAACTCGGAAGATTTAGTTGGGAAATCGCTGTTGCCGTTTTGAGCTCGAGCTCTGGCAATGGCAGCGAGAACGAAGGCGTGAGGTTAACGACAACGCGGTGGAGAGGAAGCGGTGGGACCCACTTGGGAGCGAGGTGAAGCGGCGTGGGCGCAGGAGAGAGAGAGACTGGCAGGTGGGGACCACCGTCAGCGAGAGGCGACACGTGTGGGGGCGCCGGGCCGCACAGTGCTGGGCCACGCGAGAATAGTGTTGGGTTTCAGCCTGACACTGTTCCAGAGGATTTTAAATAGATTTTCTATTTTATAAAATACAGAAAATCCAAATAGCAATTAGAAAATAGCAAATGAACTTCGAAATTTTTTAGAAAATTCTAGATAAAATATCTAAGCACATAAAATCCAAATAAAATAGTTTTGACAATTGTTGATGTTGGAATTAACCCTATTAAATTATTTTGTCATGAAAGTCCATATTAAGCTGTTAATAAAATTCAATAGAAATTCAAATGGTGAATTTTCCAACAAGCAACCAATTAAGAGATTTTTAAAACTCGGAAAATTGGGATGTTACAAACCTGCCCCCTTAAAGGAATCTTGTCCCCGAGATTCAGGCTAGCTAGAGAAGAGGCTAGGAAACTCGGCTTTCAACTCTTCTTCACATTCCCACGTTGCTTTTCCTTCTTAGTGGTTGCTCCACTGAACCTTGCAGAAACGGACGGTCTTGTTCCTAGTACGACGCTCTGCGACATCTAAAATCTTGACTAGCTACTCTTTGTAAGTGAGATCTTCTTTCAACTCAGTTGCATCTATCGGAGTTTGTTCTTCTAGCACACGAAGACACTTCTTCAACTGAGAGATTTGAAAGATATCATGCACTCCTGCCAGCGACTGCGGTAACTCCAACTGATAGACAACTTCTCCATGATGTTCTAAAATCTTGAACGGACCAACATACCTAGGGGCAAGTTTTCCTTTGGCATGAAACCGTTTGACACCTCTTAATGAACCCGAAGGTCCTTGTTTGTTGTCCCGATCTTTCGATGAGAGGATAAATTCGGTAGAAGTCGCTCAACTCTCACGATCTTGGCTGTGAACTCACAAGGCCCAAAATCACGCAATCGCTGAACTGCTCGACAAGTCGTTATCAACCGTGCACGAATACCCGGATGACCTGATCACGAAAATCGATTCCTGCATACACCGAAGAAGCACGCAAGAACAAGGTAAAACACAATCTAAATTGCAAATATATGATTGAGTTCAAAAGGTAGGATTCTGCAGAGGTCCTTTATGGTTGGTCTAGTCGATACAAGCGAAGAATTAGAGTTTTCACAATGGAGAAATTAATCAAACGAAATTCAAGGAAATTAGAGGGGTGCGACCTCCTTATATAGGGAAGGGGAAGCCGCACATAGCTAACAAAATAGGGGGTGGTACTATTTATATACTATTCATGGAAGTACTACTGTTCACGTGAACAGTATGGGCCCCATTAGGTGCCTAGCTAGCGCATAGGCCAATTCCGGTACAATTACAAGGCCCAAATCGGACCAAATTGGTGATATACCATGTTCTTTTGACGATTCCAAAGGTCTCATAAGGAATTTGGAGGTGAGGCTGGATCCGTTCGAAAAGTCTTGGAATAAGCTTTTCAACAAGCCCAAGAACACCCGATCGGACTCTGTTTGCAAAAGTTATGTGTATTTAAAGTCGGTGTTGTCTCCGGAGGCCGAATTGTATTCCAAACCGTGCTTAGCTCGAACTCTTACTTAGCTTGAACAAAAAGTGATATGATGCTGCAAAAATATACAGTTTCATTATTAGGTAGCATCATATAATTCATATAATATAAATACACTCGTAAAAACAAGCTCACCTGATAATCTAAGTGAAATGTACGAGCTCTTGTAATTGGAACAGCGAGCATAGCAAATGTGGTTATATCCATAGGGGTCATGTCCTCATCATCCTCCCCTTCTTGAAAACAAAGCCGTCCTCGGCTTTTGATAAGCTGAAAATAGGGTAATAAAGAAGCCAAGGTGTATGCATGGTATATGTATATGTCATCTGTTTTAACTGTTCTTCGTTATTGCACAATTAATGTTATAAAACAACAACGATCATAAAAACTCATTGTATTATTAGCCCAAGAATAATCATATATGTTAATGAGCAAAACAAAATTTCTCACACAACAATTATTACAACTAGTTTTGCAAATGTAAGTGAAGCATTTATACAATTCAAATCTATGAATTTGTAAACTTGTAGTGGTAGCACATATGGGCAAATCTACAACATTTAGAATCAAACAAAGTTTATCCATATAATCATATTTCAATTGAGCGTTAGCAAATTCATCTAGCAAGGGTGAAAAGATTTAAAAGTTCTTCCATACTTCAACATTATTGTGCAGATTGTCAATACTAGATGGTGCAATAAGAGATGAACACATAGGCATTGGATGATCACTAAAGTTTATTTTCCTCTCATAATGAACAAGATTCGGTACATAAGAATTGTTGTTCAAAACAGTAAGCTTCAATTTATCTATGTGATCACAAGTTATGCATATTGGATACAAATGAAATTGATTATCTACGCCATAATATCCAATCAAATTAAACTTATATCCAGGGGTGTACGCACTAGACAAGGATTTCAAACATGTGATTTCAGAAACTTTCTCCATAGCATGTGTGAGGACCCCTGGGTTATCTCCTTAAGACCGAGACTAAGCATGGTCTTAGGGACATAACTCTGGACCTCAAGTAAATGGATTCCAACTTAACTCCATCCAAGCTAAAGACTCAACCGCAACTAGAGCCCCAACGATCATGAGCGCTGCTCCTCTGCGAGCGCTACAGGATTGTCGGTTCTCCAACAGGCCAAGCCCTCCACTTAGTGTGTTAAATGGGAAGCCACGAACAGTGAGCATGAGCTCATATTGGCTCCTAAGATCAGCGACCAATATGCTCATACTCTCATGCAACGTTGATTACATCCATACAACAATCATACATTAATAGTCCAAAAGACATACGACATAATAGTTAAGGTCTACGACTATTACAAATAGCTGACCGACCAAATTCAAATAAGAGTATTAAGTAGCAGCGGAAACAAAGAAATAAACCAAAAGACCAGTAGTGGTATGGCCATATCCCACCGGCAACCGACTGGGAGTTAAATGAAAGCATTACTCGTCAGCGTCGCCAAAATCGGCGCTAACAAGCTCAACAGGCTCATACTCTTCCTCACCTGAAATTGCAGCAACCGGGTTGAGTACAAAGGTACTCGCAAGTCTTACACAAATAAAAATTAGTATGCTAAAGGCTGTTTCAAAGGATGGCTCATATTGGCTTAGTTTTGCAAAAGAGACGCAACATTTAACAACCTACACATACTAGTTTTTCAAGTGCCAATTCTAAATCAGATTTGAAGTAGGAATAAAGCATGTGAATAAGTAATAAATTGAATGACAAATGAATCATACAAATATCAAAGTGGCGGTCCACTTTGATACAACAATCAGTGCACAAATAACAAAGTGGCGGTCCACTTTGCTACAGCAACAAATATGAACATCCCATTCATGACAATACCAAGTTTTACCACAATTTAAATATATCAAAGTTTAACAATAAGCAGCCACAGACTCAAGCGATGTCCATAACCACGGACACGGCTATTCGAATAGATTTATACCCGTAGGGGTGTACTACTTTACCCACATGACTTGATTAGCCCGTATGCTTCCAGATGCCTCCGAAAATAGTATACTTCCTAAGGTATGCCGGCCGGGTAAACCAAGACTCGGTATTTTTCAGCAAGTTGATATTATTGAGTTGAATCGCCCATGCACGACATGATCCTACTTAGGGTAGGTTACACCACCCACCAACCAAATGGGCACGCAAGTTGTGCCGGGAACACCGACCCAATTGATAAAGCTTAAATAGTGTTACCCACATAATAAAAGGATTGCAATCGGCGCCCTACGAAACATATATGCGATGGAACACTTATACGTCCTCACACCACCTGTCATCAACTCAACAACACCGACCCCTTACTTAACCAAGCAGTGCCCATACACTGCGTGTGGTAGCACAAGTTTTGCTTGGACCACAGGTACCCAAAGTTCGGTCCTTAATTGTCCAAACAAGTACAACACTTACTCGAACTCGTGCGCAATTGCACCTTCACTAGCATCCACTTGTCCAGACCAAAACTCATTTCAAATGACAAAATTCTAACTCATAAAACATATATGAAGATCTGAAATAAATCAAAAAGTTATTAAGTTTGTGTTTCCCACAATTGTCGGGTTAGTCCCGACAATCAAACTACCGTTCTAGATTTGCATGGCTAAGCAAACACATACCACGTAAGTCACACAACTTATCTTAAGCATCTCAGTACTGGAATAATCCATGGATAACCACAATGACGAGATAATAGGAGGTATTTAACTATTCATCATAAAAATAGCGACATTTAACAAAATAACATGCAAGCAATTAACATTGCACTAACTTAACGAAATCTGGGATCAAATATGATGCAAAAGAAAGTTCAAATGATGCTTGCCTTGTTGGTATGCTAGCTGATGTCCCTCAGTAGCGTATGAGTCAATATCGATAGGCTCGGAATCTATATAAGTACAATACCGAATAAACACTAGGAAATACTCAAAAATTCAAAGTACTAAAAAATATATGATTTTTCTACAGTAGCTAAGTCATTATTTTATATGAATTTAGGTGAAAGGTTAACTCCATTTGGATTTAGCATGTGAAAGTTATAAGGGTTTGAAGTTCAGTTTTTCAGAAAATCCAATTTTAATATAATCTGTCACTGTTCATTGAACTTGAATATTTGGGCCAAATTTGTAGCTCAGTAGTGAGTATAATGATTACATAAATAAAAAGGTAATATTAACACAAGTCCAAAACAGTTGAGTTTGACTCATTTTGAGTTTCCATGATTTAGTTATGCATTTATCAAGTTATGAGCGTTTTCCTTTGTAACAATAAAGTTTTTAATAGTTCATTTTCCAAAATAATACTCTCTGTTACAGAGACATGCCTGAAACCAATTTTAATATTAAGTTCATCAAAAATGAAAAATATCAGAAGTGGTTTCATCCATTTTGTATTTAAAATGAATTAGTTATGTGTTTTTAAAGTTACACATATTTTTTCAGTGTATATTCAATTCATTCTCGGATTTTCTTAAGTCTTTAAACCTTTCCTCACCGAAGCCAGGTTAGCCCCAGACGCCGCTGGGACTCGCAGCTCCACTCCCTACCGCACCTGTGCGCTGACAAGTGGGCCCGATGAACAGCGGCCCACCGTGAGGCGCGGTGCGCGCGGATCCTAAGTCACGCTCGCGAGCCGTTGGATTAAAATCAAATGGTCCACAGCTGAGGCGCGTTTGGAGTGGTCCGAACGGCCCAACTCATCTGGATCGTCTATTTCACATCCAATGGTCCACAGCTGAGGCGCGTTCGGAGTGGTCCGAACGGCCCAACTCATCTGGATCGTCGATTTCACATCCAACGGTCCATAACAATTCAAGTGCATAGTACATCATTCTTTTAACTCCCAATTTTAAACTCAGTTCTGACATGTGGGACCCTCGTCGCTGACCCGTCCATCGGACTCGGTTTACTTGCGTGCGTGCATAGTGCACGGTGCTTACGGCTTTGGCCCACAAATAAGTGAGACATTATCTCGTTAAGACAATCATTTAAAGCTCATGATTACCGTTTAATCCATAAGCACGTTGCTACAGTTCTGGTCCGCGTCCAACAACGCGACCGTGGGATTTCCCGGTGGCTCGCTGGCGCTACGCGCGACGGTGGAGACGGCCAAGGCCTGCGTTAGCTTCGCATTACTGCTGCGCATCTATGAGCGGTGGTGGTGACACCAGAGGTGGCCCGCAACGGCGGTTAGCCAGAGCTAAGCGGCGGCACAACAATGCCAACATGCAACCAGCTAAACGAGCTCCGCAGCGTTCAAGTAAGCAGGTGCCTGAGCATCTAGGGCTAAGAGAGAGCTACCTGAGCGCTGGAGAGAGGTGGGAGTGGCTGGAGGTAGCTCGACGCCGGAGGTGTCCACGGCGGCGACAATCTCCACGTGGAGAGTACAACTGGAGCAGAATGGTGACTAAAGAATAGTCGGAGTAGCTTCAGCATTATATGACAACGCTACAAGAGCAATGAATCGACAAAAGCCTTACCGGATCAAGGTGGGAGACGAAAAGGCAGTTCCTCGGCCGAAGACAATACTTTCTTCAAATCAACGAAGTCCTGTCGTGCATTGGTGAAATAAGTTGAGGGGTTATGATCGACGGTCTAAAACACGTAAGGTGACGTGCTAAAGAGAGCATAATACTCACCGGAGATGGTGTTGGCTCAGTGGTGCCACTCGGGTGCGCGCTTTGGACACGACAGAGAACTCGAAGATGCACTGAGATCTACAAGCAATTGCGCGAGCCGAGGTTAGCCAAAATGGGAAGGGCATCGACCACAGAAGCGAGAAGAACCATGCGGAGGAAACTTACCTGAGTAGAGAGCTCAAGCAAGCCCCCCTCTCCTCGGTCAACAGAGGAGAAGTGAGCTGAGTTCAAGGGGGTAGAGGGGGTATTATTCTCGGGGAGATGACGGAGTGGAGGCGGCGTTAGATGGAGAAGCTCCAGGAGTGGCCAACGGACGCAGTGGATTGACGGCGTTGACGGAACGCGGAAGGAATCGCCGGCCGCGTGGCGAGGGATTCCTGCGTGAGCATCAGCGATAGGTAGGAGATGGATCTGACGAGTGGGCCCCCTTCGTCAGCTTCTCAAGCGCGCGCGAGAGCCCGCGTTAAGTGAGTTCACGCGGACCGTTGGATCTGGATCGAACCATCAGCATTGAGTGGAAAGGTTCGGACTGGCCGAAGGGTTACGTAATCTGGGTCGTTGATATCTGATCGGATGGCTCCCACGCGGAACACTTAGGGGGTTCGATCGAGTCGGTTCGCCGGGTCGGACTCAAGCCCTAGGAATAGTGCTGTCAGTTAGGGTTAAGGGTTTGACTGAGAATTAAAATACTTTCTCCACTTTGACTAGGGTGCTAAAAATAGAAATAAATTTCCTAAAAATGTGAAATAAATCACAGGGGTTCCTGGGAAGGTCTAGTATTTATAAAAATTATTGAACCTGATTGTTCATGTTATAACTTGTATGATTTAAATTCAAACTTAAAGTAGGTCTTTAAAATATGTTTAATTTTCTTTGAGTTTAAACCCATCCCAAAATTTTGGAAAAATTATATTCACTCATAATAATTAATATAGTATTTGAATAAAATTATTTCAGAGGATGTTCATACGTTTATGTCACTATTTTCTTTAGTGTTTGTTTTTCATAAGCATGGGTTTATATATTAGGATAAGATTTTCCTAATGCATTGTAAAATGTAAATACTTGAAAATATGATGCATGCTAATGAGCTGCATAGTAAACCTCTGAAGGACAGAAATGGCAACAGAGGGGGGTGAATGGTGCCTTAAAAATTAAGATCTTCCCCTCTTAAGTATTCATACTGATAAACAATACCCTCAGATAATCAAGAGAAGAGAAATTAACCAAAACCAGAAAAGGAAAAGAAATCTGGGCTGTTCTGTTGGTAATCGGAAGTTCCGATTATCCCTGCGGTAGTTCCGCACTGCGGAAGTTCTGGTATTCCAGTGCGGAAGTTCCGCACGCTGTAGTTCCGCCGTGTAAAATGCGGAAGTTCTGATTGTCCCAGACAGAAGAACAGAACGAACTAAAATTTTCCAAAAATCTGAAATACTCACAAATTGCTACTCTTCTCGGGTCAAGTCTCACAGGACATCATCCTAAACAACACCTTGACCTCATTGAGAAGGAATCGCAGACAAAGATCCATTAATCAAAGCAAAATCGGATTTCTTGAATATTTGGCAAGAGAGACCAAAAACCAAAATTCGCAAGATTCTTAGATTCTTGGCTTATGAAACTTTGAGGATATGTTAGCAATATCCATAAGACTCTAGATATCAAGTTTCATGCCATCTCACAAGAGAAATCAAGAATTTTACCAAAACCCTAGGTATTCAAAACAAGAACAGAGACAAGAAAAGAGGCATACTCAAAGAAACAAACATCAGAGATTTCATTTCTTGGAATCAAAGATTACAGAGGCACACACAGAGAAATGATTACAAGAAACTCAGTTCATCCTTTCCCTCTCCATCTCAACAACTAAAGCCACAAAGCAAAACAATCTCTCCAAAGGCTCTTTAGAAAAAGCTAACCCTAATCCTCTTTTTCAAAAGTCCACAAAACAACCAGGCCTTCACCTCTATTTATAGCCCTTGGCTAACGGGTCTCCAACCCGTTACGCCGGCTAAACCCTAACGGATCCCGCTTCCACTTGTGCCGCCTTGCGAAATTACCCTTTCGCCCCTCGTGCACCTTCTGGAAGGTCCCGCATTCCTTGTTGTCCACGACTCGCAACCACCTCGAGTGCACGCCGTCTTCGACACACCTTGACCGTTCTGACCTCAACGCCGCCTGCGTCTAGTCCGGTCTTCCACGTGTCTCGCCACGACTCCGCCTCGGCGCCCCGCAATCAAAGACAGCATAAGAGACACATCACATAGCATTGCTCTAGATACAAGAATCAACATTTGCATTAGACTCAAAACCATTCATGAATCACACAACTCAAAATCAAAAACTATGCACTTACTGCTCTGTTCTGCGCATAAACGGGAGTTCCAATTTCTCCAAGGCGGAAGTTCCGAAGATCGGTACTTCCGCATTCCCAGGGCGGAAGCTCCGCACAATACCAAATCACAACACACTGCTCAGGTCAATCGGAAGTTTCGCTTTCCCAGGGAGGAAGTTCCGATGATCGGTACTTCCGCATACCCGGCGGAAGTTCCGCACAGAACAGAAACAAAGCAGCAGTGAACCAAATCACAAACTTGTCAACAAAAGTGTCAAATACTCATCACTCACTTGAGGACACCTCTTACATTGTCTCTCAATCTCCCCCTTGATGAGTATATTGACAAACACCGAAAAAGCATAAAGTTGAGTTTGTGATGATGATCAAACACGGTCTAAAGTAGGAATCAAGAAAGCTCAAGACCATGTTTGACAAAAGAGAAAGACTGGAGCTAGAAAAGAAAGAGCAAATTTTTCTGTAAAGCTCCAGAAGACTTTTTCTCTCCAAAATTCTCCCCCTTTTGGCAATAAACACATCAAGATGCATGAAAGAGAGAAAATGACTATATGTTATTCATTTTAAGCATTTGGAGCTATGAAGATTACCCAAAATGACCATTAGAGTATTACACCAAGCCATAACACATAAGAATGCTATCAAGATCATGACAATTGATGTATAGAGTAGCTAAAACAAGGAAGTCATAATATGATAATTGGTCCAATTTCTTAGCATGTCAAATCAACCAAGATTATAGTCTAGCTAAAGGTATCCAAGGATGATACAAGCCATGTCAAATACTCTAAGTGGAACCAAGAAGTAAATATTGAACAGTTTAGAGAGATACCAGTTTTAAGAATGACTCATTTGATCAAGGACTTGGTCTGTTTGAAGAGAAACAAAATTAGCACTTTTTTTTTCTTTTTCTGGAAATCATTTATGGCTTTATCTTAGTAAAGCAAGTCCTGCACTAGGAGCCATCCACAACTGCCTCCTAAGCTTCAACCATTTTTCAAATCTTAACCATGTGCTAGATCTCAAGCCTTATGCGATCACTCCAAGCAACAGACTTAAGGAAGTGATCTTAGGTCATCCAAGACTCCCCTTGAGTTCATGCCTAGTGCAATGGTAAGCAGTCCCATGAGAAAGAGTTGGTGAGATCAGTTCTTTCGCACAAAAGAGATCATTTTTGCTTTTGATGTTTTAGACCAAAGATTTAATGACAAGTCATGCTTCTTAATGAACTGACATAGCCCAGTCTAAAGCTCAATAGAGATTCAAGACTCCACTCAGCCTACTTGACATGGCGAGAATCATAAAGGGATAACTATAACAGACTAGTCTCAAGAGCTATCATGACAAGATTTTAATTTAAGTTGAGCATTTTAGTCACCTTATCATGGCAAAGACTAGACTACACATAAAAAGTCATGATAAATCTAGCAGTTTAGCACAAATCATGGCAAGATGTAAGATATTGAAAACAGATCATAAGGGATAATAATCAAGGCTCCATGTAATTATATTACAATGCAGAAAGAAATGCAAGAAAATCCAAAACCCCTTCAGAATAAGATGCACTTTTAATTCAGGTTGAGTTATGTCAATTTTAAGAACTATAAGATCCAAGATAAACTCCCCCTGAACCAAAGGAACAAAAATGAGAAGCTGGCAAAAGAAACAGAAAAGGCAGTCCTTAGAGCATAGATAAGATATAGAGGATACTATGGCTCAAACTGATTCTCATCTACCCCATATGATTCCAGGACTATCAGCTGGTCGACTAACACACTAAGGAGCAAACACTATCCCTGTCTACCCAAGGGTGGCCCGACCCTCGCTAGAACCTATAAGAAGTGAGTGAGCTCAACCTAGTGAGAAGAGAGACAGCTAATAAGCAGCCTCCTAGAAGCACAATATAAGAATAAGCAAGCTAAGCAACTCGGCAAAAGAACCACTCTAACATATGCTGGAAGGACTTAGACCCCATACACCCAAATGCAATGCAACCAGAAAGGAGTAAGAGCATAATAAAATATAATACAGTAGTAAAGCACAAGCTCCCCCTCACAACAGTCCATAAGGACAAACCACCCCAAGCTCTCCCCGCAGAGCTGAAAACCGAGAGCTGTCTAAAGGCTTGGTGAATATATGAGCCAACTGGTGGTCACTCTCCACAAACTGGAGCACGATGTCACCCTTCTCTACATGGTCTCGAAGAAAGTGATATCTGATATCAATATGCTTGGTCCGAGAATGCTGCACTGGGTTCTTGGCAATGCTAATCGCAGACGTGTTATCACAAAAGAGTGGAACACGGCCGACATTAACCTAAAGTCCCGCAGGTCGAGGCCATCCAAAGCACTTGGCTACAACAATCGGCCGCAAAGAACGCATCGACCTCTGCGGTGGATTGTGCAACACCGATCGCTTCCTCAAGACCAGAGATTTGAGAGAAGTGCCAATGAATTGGCAAGTGCCAGAAGTTCTCTTCCTATCTATCCTACAGCCAGCAAAATCTGCATCGGAGTAAGCTCTAAGGGGTAGACAAGAAGAGGAAGAGTACCAGATACCATAGTCAATGGTAGCTCGAAGATACCGAAAGATGCGCTTCACCGCCTGGCGGTGAGATACGCGAGGAGAAGCCTGAAACCGAGCACAAAGACACACGGAGAAATGTATGTCTGGTCTCGAGGCTGTGAGGTACAAGAGAGAGCCAATCATGCTTCTGAACTCCTTTTGATCAACTGTCTCGCCGTCTTCATCTGGGTCAAGTGAGGCTGTAGAGGCCATTGGAGTTGACACTGGCTTGCCATCACTCATGTCAAAACGTCTCAGGAGATCACGAGTGTACTTGCCTTGGTGCAGAAAAGTATCTTCCCGAGTCTGTTTGATTTGGAAGCCAAGGAAGAAACTCAACTCGCCCATCATGCTCATCTCAAACTCCGAGCTCATGACATTTGAAAACTGGAAAATAAGAGCATGCGAGGAGCCGCCAAAGATGATGTCATCCACATAAATTTGGACGAGCAGAAGATCAGTGCCATGACGACAGATGAATAAGGTCTTGTCTATTTTACCCATCTCAAAATCATGACTCAACAGATAGGACTTAAGCCTTTCATACCAGGCTCTAGGAGCTTGCTTAAGTCCATACAAAGCTTTGGAAAGCTTGTAGACATGATTAGGGTACGTGGGGTTCTCGAAACCTGGAGGCTGTCTGACATAGACTTCTTCCTCAATAAGTCCATTGAGAAAGGCACTTTGACGTCCATCTGGTAAAGCTTGAAGCCCTTAGAAGCTGCAAAGGCAAGCAAGATTCTAATAGCTTCAAGTCCGCTCTGAGGGCAAAAGTCTCCTCAAAATTGAGACCCTCAACCTGGGAGAAGCCCTGAGCTACCAGTCTAGCCTTGTTTCGAATGACTATCCCATCTTCACTTTGCTTGTTTTTGAACACCCACTTGGTCCCAATGATATTGTGACCTCGAGGGGGCTCAACAAGCGACCAGACATTCTTTCTTTCAAAGTTTTCCAATTCCTCATGCATGGCATTAATCCATGACTCATCAGAGAGAGCATGACAAACGTCTTTGGGCTCAAATGAGGCAACAAAGGCAGAATGGAGACAGAAAAGAGACATGCCAGATTTTGAACGAGTGACTCGCTCAAAAAGATCTCCAATGATTTGCTCTGAAGGATGGTCCTTTTGAATGTGTCTAGGAGGTCCAGGGTGAGATGAAGAAGTGGCCTCTATCTCATGAGCAGATGAGATAGGAACAGAGCCACTAGCTTCAGAAGAAGCAGAAGGCATAGGCTGATCTCCTCGAGGTGCGGTGGAAGAATGTACCTCAAGAGGAGGAGAAAGAACTGGATCGGGTAGACAACCCTCATCTCCGTCCTCCTCATCATCCACAAAGATGGACTCGGACTGCTCTAGAGAACCTGAGATATCAGGCCTAGTCCCCAGACTGGCCTCATCGAAGGTCACCTCACTGTGTTTCTTCTATTTTGCTAGACTCAGCCTGCACTTCTATAGGCACGAGAGGAAGTCGAGTAACCTGTAAAGATCCCATCACAAGATCGTGACTCGAACTTATCTAGGTTCCCAGACTTCATAATAAAACACTTGCAACCAAACACATGAAAATGCGAGACACTGGGCTTTCGCCCATATCTCAACTCATAAGAAGTGCGATGCAAGAGTGTCCTAAGAAAAACTCTGTTTGAAACATGACATGCAGTGGCGATAGCCTCAGCCCAAAACTTCCTAGGTGTAGAATTTTCATTTAGCATCGTCCTGGCCATCTCGACCAAGGTACGGTTCTTCCTCTCCACAACGCCATTTTGCTGAGGGACGTGCGGAGAAGAGAACTGGTGCTCTACACCTGTCTCACCACAGAAACTCTCAAAGTAGGAATTTTTGAACTCTGTATCATTATCACTGTGAATTGCTCGTAATGCACCCGGGAGCTCAACAGAAAGCCTACTAAAAAGACCACGAAAATGTGTAAACTTCTCATCCTTCGAGGCTAAGAAAAACACCCAAGAGTACCTCGAGAAGTCATCGACCACAACAACATACCACTTCCTCCCGCTGATCAGACTCGAGCCGGGCCAATCAGATCCATGTGGAGCAATTGTCCCGTGCATCGGTCATTGTCACTGTGACTGGAGAATGAGAAGCGGCAACCATCTTGCCGTGTCGGCATGGAGCACAAACTAGATCCTTGACCATCTTGAGTTTCGGCAAACCACGAATGAGATCGTGGCCGCTAACTCGGGTCAAATGATCAAATTCTATATGACCAAGTCTTCTATGCCAGAAGGTCAAATCACAGGATTCAGAAGCAATTAAACACCGGAGAGGATCAACAGAAGACTCAGAAAAATCAGCACGAAAGATACTCCCATAACGAGAAATCCCGCAAACCAGACAACCCGAAGAATAAAAATTTTTGCAATTGTTTTTCTTAAAACTCACCTCAAAATCATCATCGGTGAGCTGAGAGACTGAAAGCAGATTATACTGCAGCTTACTCACTAAGGCAACATCTTTTAGAATAAATGAATCATTAATGCGCACAGCTTTAGCGATGATGCGCCCAAACGAAGCATCTCCGAAGGTGATCATCTCATCACCTGGAGCACGGGCTAGGGAAGAAAACCAACGAGAATCTCCAGTCATATGGCGAGAACAACCAGAGTCTACAAGCCAAACCTTTCCCTTCCCTGCCCGGCGAACCTGAGTCAAACAGAGAGTAAAGTCTCATTACTGGGGTGAATCAAAAGTGATTTTGGCACCCAATACTGAGTAACACGTCGAACAGATGAAGTAGTCAAGTAAGACTGACCTCTATCTACCCTACGCTCTCTGTCACTCAACAAGCCGTAAGGTCTGCGTATGCGGACAGGCATCGTTTGCCGATCCGATCGCTATGGAAGAGCGAGTCGGAATGCTCGCAACATGCTGATCTCGTCGCGGGTAGCCATCTCGAAAGGGAAAACGAGATCTACCCTCAAAACAACGAACGTCACGACCAAAGGGAGCATGAGGACAAAAACCAGAAAGCTCGAAAAAACCAAGTCCTTGATGTGCCCAAAACCATCAGCTGGAGCAAGCCTAGACCTTGTGTTGGTCTTAGATGGACTCAAGGTCTAGGGCTGACCCTGAATGCGCCTAAGAGACTCAACACGGTCTCTACTCGTGATCTTAGCGCGCCTGAAACAATGATCAAACAAGTGTCTATCCTTCCGATGAGGTGCAATGATACTCGCCTTTTGAGAGGCCGAAGTTGCAGGTGGAATCACCTTGCTGTCAGTGATCCCTTGGACAAGACATGCCGACTTAAAATTGACTTTCTCAGTACTAGGCTTAGTCTTGATCACACCTGGTGCTATGGTTCTGAGCACGACAGGTGGATGCTTTCTCATATCCTCATGGAAATTGTATCCTAGACCTTGATTAAATCTGCAAATCTTAGATTGATCTAGAATGAGGTTGAGCTTCTTCTTGCCTCCTAGAAACCTCTCGAGAGTGTTCATAAGATACTGACACTCCCGAAAGAGAGAGGTGCAAGGAGAGCAGGGGGAAGAAGGAACAACAGAGGATAAGGGAGCAGAAGAAGAACCAACAGCAGAGGAAAGATTGGTTTGTGCATGCACAGCCGACTCTGAGGGAACAGTCCTACTACTAGCCAGTTGGTTTACGTCGCTAGGCGTCTCTACCAAACCCTCATGCTTCTTCCCAGCACACACATTACAAGCAGATGCTTGCTTCTCTAGAAGGTCCTTAGTTAGCTTCACACATTTTTCATCCAGAACAATCAATTCATATTTGAGTTTTTCACAGTTACTGCATGGTGAGCTAACAGGGTCCTTAGAAGTAAATTTGGCCAATTTGTTATTGTCATCAACTAGTTCTTGAAACTATTTGGAGACAGATTCAAGTTCAGCAGTAAGTTTGGGACAATTCACACATGAGGCAATAGGCTCAAGAAGGAAAGCTTGTAATTCAGTAATTTTATGGTCTGCCCGTTTTAGATTCATCTTCAGATTATTACAGCTTTCACAAATCTCAGGCAGATCAAGCAACATGGTATAAAGACCTTTAAAAGCATTGTCCTTATCCTCACATGAGGTGCAAGAAGTAGTCTCTACAATAGTCGATGAAATAGGTGCTACCCTACTCATTTCTAGTTCAGTAAGCATACTAGCATTCTCCACTTTAAGTTTATCAAGCTCAGAAGTCAGACTATCATGCGAGATTCTTAATTTCTCCATGTCACCAATCAAGACACAGCACGTATCACAATCATCACGGGAGGAAGGAGATCTAAGTGAAGTAAGCTCCCGTGATAGTCTATCTACTTCCTTCTCAAGATCAACAACCCTAGCTCTAGATCTAGCATAGAACTTTCCAAGCTTAAGAAATGCATCATTGAGCTGGTCGTAGGAGGGACCTACCTCATCGGAGTGGCTGTAGAACTCGCTGTCGCTGACGTCGGTTCCGTTGGCCATGAAGCACATACCGATGAAGTCGTCACCGTCCTTGGGATTTTGATCATCCTTGCCTTCGTCGTCGCTCCATCCCTCCACGTCGCTGAAGTTGAGGTCGTCGAAGGCGGTGAGGACGCGATGGAAGAGCTTCTTGGCCTTCCCAAAGTTGCGGAACTTCTTCTTGCCTTGAGCAGGTGCTGAGGGCTTCATGTTGCGGTTCTTGTCGATGTAGTCGTTCTTGCTCGAACCGCCGTAGTCGCCTTTGCCCTTCCTCGGCTTAGGCGCTTTGCTCGGATGTGGTTGGGGCCACCACACTCAAGCAAATCACGGTCCTCCTATTTTTCCATCCTCCTTCTCTTGTAAACATGGGAAAATTTCCGAGCTAGGAGGGCCAACTGCTTATCCGCAGTCGCTTCTAATCGATCATCGCTATGTCACAGAGCAAACTAGGAGAAACCGCAAAGCGACTCAGAAGAAGATCGAGAAGTGGGATCGGTGACTAAGGCCATCGACTGTGACTTCGACCTTCGAGAGACTATGTCAATCTCGTGAGTCTTGAGGCGTGAGTAAAGTGCGTCAAGAGTCAAAGTCGAGAGGTCTGTGGTATCCTTGATGGTAGTCACCTTCATCTCCCAAACGCGCAAATCAACAGCTGCGAGCATCTGACGAGCATTGTCCGAGTAAGGGTATGTGAGACCGACCGCTCGGAGGTTACTCAAAATCTTGTGAAAACGCGCAAAGCACTCATCAAGGGACTCGCCAGCGAGCATTTCAAACTTGTTGTAATCTCGCTTGAACTGGTCCTGTCGAACTGTCTTGATCTGGGTGGTACCCTCATGGTAAGCGTCGAGGGTCACCCAGATGTCGAAAACCGACGTCAGATGAGAGATGCGATCAAACTCGCTTCGGCTCAACCCTTGGATTATAATGTTCCTTGCTTTTGCATTGGCCTCAACATCGGGCATGTTCCCCACATTGATATTTTCATCGGCAGGAATAGGGAATCTGACCTTCACCTTCCGCCAGATGGCATAACCCTGAGCCTGGATGTATGTTTCCATTCGGATCTTCCAGAAAAGGTAATCCAGGCCATCAAAGATGGGAGGCTTGGTGGAATACTTATCCGTTGTTACGGCCAATGAGGCGGTTAAAGATCTATCGAGAAGAGCTAACCGGCTCTGATACCAATTGAAGGACCGAAATGGCAACAGGGGGGGGTGAATGGTGCCTTAAAAATTAAGATCTTCCGCTCTTAAGTATTCATACTGATAAACAATACCCTCAGATAATCAAGAGAAGAGAAATGAACCAAAACCAGAAAAGGAAAAGAAATCTGGGCTGTTCTGTTGGTAATCGGAAGTTCCGATTATCCCTGCGGTAGTTCCGCACTGCAGAAGTTCTGGTATTCCAGTGCGGAAGTTCCGCACGTGGTAGTTCCGCCGTGTAAAATGCGTAAGTTCCAATTGTCCCAGACAGAAGAACAGAACGAACTAAAATTTTCAAAAAATCCGAAATACTCACAAATTGCTACTCTTCTCAGGTCAAGTCTCACAGGACATCATCCTAAACAACACCTTGACCTCATTGAGAAGGAATCGTAGACAAAGATCCATTAATCAAAGCAAAATTGGATTTTTTGAATATTTGGCAAGAGAGACCAAAAACCAAAATTCGCAAGATTCTTAGATTCTTGGCTTATGAAACTTTGAGGATATGTTAGCAATATCCATAAGACTATAGATATCAAGTTTTATGCCATCTCACAAGAGAAATCAAGAATTTTACCAAAACCCTAGGTATTCAAAACAAGAACAGAGAGAAGAAAAGAGGCATACTCAAAGAAACAAACATCATATATTTCATTTTTCGGAATCAAATATTACATAGGCACACATAGAGAAATGATTACAAGAAACTCAGTTCATCCTTTCCCTCTCCATCTCAACAACTAAAGCCACAAAGCAAAACAACCTCTCCAAAGGCTCTTTAGAAAAAGCTAACCCTAATCCTCTTTTTCAAAAGTCCACAAAACAACCAGGCCTTCACCTCTATTTATAGCCCTTGGCTAATGGGTCTCCAACCCGTTACGCCGGCTAAACCCTAACGGATCCCGCTTCCACTTGTGCTGCCTTGCGAAATTACCCTTTCGCCCCTCGTGCACCTTCTGGAAGGTCCCGCATTCCTTGTTGTCCACGACTCGCAACCACCTCGAGTGCACGCCGTCTTCGACACACCTTGACCGTTCTGACCTCAACGCCGCCTGCGTCTAGTCCGGTCTTCCACGTGTCTCGCCACGACTCCGCCTCGACGTCCTGCAATCAGCACAGACAAGAAACACATCACATAGCATTGCTCTAGATACAAGAATCAACATTTGCATTAGACTCAAAACCATTCATGAATCACACAACTCAAAATCAAAAACTACGCACTTACTGCTCAGTTCTGCGCATAAACGGAAGTTCAGATTTCTCTAAGGCGGAAGTTCCGAAGATCGGTACTTCCGCATTCCTAGGGCGGAAACTCCGCACAATACCAAATCACAACACACCGCCAGTCAATCGGAAGTTCTCGCTTTCCTGTATGGAAGTTCAATGATCGTATTCTCAAGATACCCAGGCGAAGTTCCGCATGTAATAGAAACAAAGCAGCAGTGAACCAAATCACAAACTTGTCAACAAAAGTGTCAAATACTCACCACTCACTTGGGGATACCTCTTACATGATATCTCAACCTCTTTATTAAACGGGGATGTGACAAAGATGTGTCAATTTCAACGGTGGCTTGAACATAATGTAATATAAAGAATTAGTAGGAGAAATTCTAGTCAAAACTTCTTTATGTCTAACCAATTCCACATGATCATTATATGTGATTGACTCATCATATTAATTGCTCAAAATGTAAGGCAATTTAATTATGTTATCATATGGTGTACTCAAGACAACAAGTAAATCAACAAGTTTATCACATGGCGCACTAAAATTATTGGACCGAAAAGGCGACTAGAGGGGGGGGGTGAATAGGAGCACGCCACTTTTCCCAAATAATGAATTCAACATAATTTCACTCCAATAGCTATTAGGAAGCTATGAAGATCAATATACCAAGACGAATCACATTAAATCCCCAAGCAAAATAACAAAATCAACTAAGATTACGTAATCACAAAGCACGGTGCGTCCGACTGGACCCACCGGGTTGGACCGATTGCGGACGATCGGACCGCTATTATCTCGGCGGTCGGACCGCCCAAAATCGGCTCGACCGGTGATGATGGGCGGTCGACCGGCAAAGCTCCAACCGATCCAAACGGTAAAATCACCCGATGACGAAGTTACAATTAGGTCAAACTTTTGATTCTCAACTCCAAACTTTACGAAACTTTTCACACACCTTCTCTATGCTATTGAGGACCTATTCCAATCGAATATTATGATAATTCTTGGATAGATCCTGAGCAAATTCCAATTGAATAACAGAGGGTCTAAAACCGGGCAAGAACGAAAACTTGAACCTAATGCTTGTTCGTGAGTGATTGATGATTAAGATGATTCTAGATAGATTCACACATATCACATTAAGCTAATTTACGTGAAAGAATCAATCACAAACTCGTGGATCAAAGAAAGTCCTAAAATCACGAAATTGAAAGCAAGAACGAAAAGAGACTTATCTCAAGCAAACCTTGCATAGATTAAGAACGTGATCGTTGCTGGATTACACCAACACCATCATGGATCACGAAATTCACCTCAAACCATGAAAAGCCCTAGCCTCCACCTCAACTCCCCCTAAGCCAATTAGGGTTTGAAAACAACAAAAGAGGTGAAAAACAGCGAGAGGGAGGGTGCAGCCCCCACCTCCTCCTATTTATAGTGGAGGCCTAGAACTTTCTAGGGTTTGACTCAATTGGGCTCCCGTTAAGGCCCACTAACAAACGGGTCACACACGCACGCTTCGCAAAGCGCCGTCTTTAACCTTTTGACCTAAACCACTTCACCATGCGTCATGTATTTCCCAATAGGTCACCCTTGTCCATCTTGTGTCACGCTTGAGTCGTTGACCTCACCCGGCATCGTCGATCGTTCTGGACCTCAACTCTCCAAGTCTAGTCCCGATCCTTCTCGCCGTTGACCGTCGTTGACCACCAAGCTACCAGCACAACCATAGACAAGCAAACACGAATTCGGGAATAAGTTCTTCACAACTTGACCCATGTTAGTCAAAACATGCATCATGCAAACCATATGCCACGATACCAATGACTTTGACCTAACAAAACAATATCGCCACGAAGTTGGCGGACGAACAAGTCAAAACCGGTCCGACCGCTCCATGTGAGCCGGTCGGACTGTAACATCCCAAAATGGATTTGAGTTTCAAGTGTAAGAAAATCAGGAGGAATTAAAACTTTTCTTGCATTTTGAAGCCATTGATCATTTCCGTAATTCTTGGTTTAAGGAATTATGGAAATCACAACCAAATCTCCTCTCGACTCTAATCAAAGACCCTTGTGGCATAGATCTTGTGCCAAACCCTGGGAAATCTTTTCCCTGAGTTCTAGGGAGGCTTGGCAACACCTCGGAATTATCTCATGATTTTTAGTAATTATTTGATAATTTTTGGAGGCAAGTCAAACTGGTCAAACCCTATTTTCCTCCCTTCTGGAATTTCTGGAGGAAGTTTCAGTGCATGAAAACCTCTAAAAATTCTATGTGAGGTTCCTCCTGCTGTCAGCAATCTCCAGTTGAAATTTCGTAATTTTTGGAGCTTGCTTGCCACCTTAAATAATCCCTCCAAAATCAGTTATACAAATTCAAACCCTAACTGGTTTGCACTGTTCCGTAGGTTCGAATCAGACTTGGGCTCGAGCCACTTGACTCGGTCCAGTCCACTAGTTGTGCCAACTCGGTCGTTCGGGCGCTAGGGTCGTGAGCCGTTGGATCGGTATCGCACGGTCTTCGACCAGCCGAACGAATGGAGTCGTTGTGAACCGTTCGATCTGACTCAGCCGTTGGATCGACATTGAACGGTCTTCGACCAGTCGAACGCTGGGATCGTTTCAATCCACTCGATCTAGCCCAGCCGTTTGATTTCAATCCGACGACCGACGAGTCGCTCCTTCTCCGTCTGCTGAGCTCGCCATGGCGTGCGCAAGGGGGGGGGAAAGTAGTGGCGTGCAGTCCACTCTATGTTCACCTTTAAACGGCTAGCTCTGAGCGCATTAAATGCCTGTCGCGCTCATCCCTCAGAGGGCCATGACTCAACTCTCCCATCGCTCTCAAGTGCTCTCATGGCAATGTTGACCCGACTAGAAAAATCCGGCCGTTGCTCACTGCCATTGCTCTATTTAAACTCCTTTGCTTCACACTTAGCTTTCTTTAGCACTTCGCAACTCCAGCTAGCACTCACCCTCTTGCTTGAGCCGCAGCCCTCGACTCTCTTCGATCGACATTGTCGAGTGTGAAGCTTCGGTGGAGGCGGTGCAATGGGGTTTTCTTCTTCAAGTCTTCGCCTCTCGCTCCCCTTATCGCTTGGAGCTTAACTCTCACGCGTTTGGTTCTCTCTGTGCCTGTGTCGCTGTGGCCTAGCGAGAACCTTACCACCGCTGCTCGATACTGTCACGGAGCCACTCCGTGGGTCTATGGTCGCTTCTTCTACTCAAGAAAGTCCGTATTGCCTCAGAGAAACTCAGACGTGTTTCGTTCTTCTTTTGGTATTGTTTGTTCGAGTCCCCGAGCCATACCTTCTCGGCCGCACTCGTGGTCGCACGCCAGTAGCAGTGACTATACTCCGACCAAGATCGCCACGGCCGAACCCTTTAACTTTTGGGACACTCATCCTCGCCTTGGTCGGCGCCATTGTGGTCGGATATCGCCGCCGAGCCACCGCAAAGCGCAAGGAGGCGTTACCTAGTGGTCGGATTTCACCGCTTACCTAGCTTGGTCGTAAGCTCTACTACGATGTATAAATGATTGTAGGTCTTATTACGACTATGCCAGGGGCATGAGTCCTTCTACGACTAGTACCCAGTCGTAAGTTCCATTACGACTTGTACCTAGTCGTAAGTTCTTCTACGACCCTTAACTGGTCGTAAGTTCTTCCACGACTGGAACTTAGTCGTAAGACTTGCTACGACTACGTCATAGTCGTAGGTTTCTTTTACGACCACTACCTGGTCGTAAGACTTTCTTTCGGTCGTAGTTTTGGCATTAAGGATCCAAATCAATTGGTTCTTGTTGCTAAATTCTTTATAATTCAGTGTCTTGCTTCGGTAAGATTTTCAGAATTTTTGGAAAAAGTTTGCTGTTGAGTCCTTGCATTTTATTCATTCTTATCGATTGCTTTTCGCTTTCTCGTTAGGATCCGAAGAGCACATTGACAACATAAGTGATCCCTGCTACATCTTGATTCATGAAGAAGCGAAAAGCGGTTGATCATATTAACCCCATTATTTTTCAAGTCTAATATATTGATTTCCAACTCGTATGTATGCATTGCTATTTTGTTGTTAAAATTATGGTTAGTATCCTATAGTTGCATAATCAGAGGACTTGTTTATCCTCTACTACCATGAGCTTAGGTTATTGGTCGTGGTCGGAGTTCGATGGATGGACTCTGGTCGCTTAGTAGTTTTCGATTGGAAATTGCTTAGAAATGCTTAGTTCCGGTAGTTCTGGGCGATCATCGATTTTTAGTCGATGATCTTGATCACACATTTAAGTATTAGGTCATTACGACCAGCACTTGTGCTTTGTTATTTTGTAAAGTCAAAATCTGAAAATGGAAAACTGATTTGGACTTGGGCAAGTGGTCGGATGGTGGGTTATTGGGTTTGTGGTTGTCTTGCCTAAGTCAACAAGGACCGAACATCTTGTGTCACACTCTCCAAGCATTTTTGGCGTACTAACCACGCGAGAGGGATATGGGACCTCTCTTGACTTAGTACTTTGGCGTGGGTTATCTCCGAGTCGCAGGAGGGGGTTGCGTGTGTTGTGTGAAACCTTATATGTGGTCGTGTTCTTGTGTTGGGTGTGCGGTGGTGGAGATTCCGGGTAGGCTCTCCACCTCGAGGAGCGTCGTAGTTGTCCAAGGCTTTACCCGGAAGGGTAGTTGACCGAGGCTTTACGATGACTCCGACACAACGTATGGGTTTCTATCTATACGGGCGGCTCGTGAATAATTCACAATATTGGAACTGTCTCGTAAGACTTAGCCGTGCCGGCATACCTTCAGAAGTGTGCTTAATAGCTTGGCAAAAAGGCGGTCTGGCGTGTGGGGAAATTGGTACACCCTGCAGGGATAAAACTATTCGAATAGCCTCGTCCTAGGTTATGGACACGCTTGGTTAGGTTTTGCAAGAGTTAGACTTCAACTTTTTAAACTAAAATTTGACATGGGTGGTATGAATGGGTAATTCATGCTATTGTTGTGGTGACCATCGGTCGTGGTCACTTCCGTGATTGTTGTTGCTCCTATCTCTTGTTATATTGTTGTCTCATTATGATTATTTGAACATTAAAAACAGATTTGATTAACACTGCTTTCAATCTATTACATTATTGCAAATGGAAATTGCCTTATGCCAAAACCAAAACATACAGCCTCCACTGCTATGAGCTTGCATGTAGCATATGTACAGGTTTGTTACACCATCTGTAAGTCTTGCGAGTACATTCAAAGTACTCACCGCTTTTTTTACGCTTTTGTTTGCGGGGAAGAAGGTGAGCCCCAAGGGCCTCACTTCTGTGAAATGTGCTGTGGTTTCGACGACTAGCTTGGCGGTCCGGTCGGTTGCCTTGTGGGCTAAGGGCACACTGGTCGGCTCTTTTGTTTATAGCCATCTTATGGCACTTTTGCTTCCGCTGTTAAACTTCCTTATGTATATGTCTTTTGGCCGGTCGGCCTCTCTTTTGTAATGACTATCTTCTATTTATGTTATCTTATGGCTTGTTGTTTTTTTTGCTTGGTTCTATGTGAATGAATGGAATTGATGCATGAACTTTGTAAACAGTGTATATACGTGATTGAAGTATACATGTCTCGAGTCTCGGATTATCCGCTTTGTGATGCTAGGACCGAATGGATGGTTAAGATTACAAGCGGATAAACCGGGTCTCACAAGTTTTAGTATCGAGCCATACTTCGACCGTAGTAACCCAAGTTGGTCGCCTTTAGGATATTTTGAAAACTTAATTTCAAAGTATCAAATGATTTTTGAAAGCTTAAGTAAGTTCTCGATTTTATTCCTTACCTATCTTAGCTTTCTTCATCTCATCTCACTGATTTGAGTTTTAAAGTTGTTTTCCTCTCATCTCCTTTTCACAGATAGTGTTGTTGATTAAAGGGATTTTGGGAACCACTGAGTTTGGCAAATTGAAGTGCTTAGGGTTTTGAAGTTTCTGGACTGAAGATTTCAGCTAGAGGCTTGGATGCGGAATCTGGACAACACGCCTCGCTTTCAGACAATGAGCTCAATGGTTTCGATCGGACCATCGAGCTTGGCAAATTGAAGTGTGCCGATTTTGAAGTTTCTAGAATAGAAGACTTCGATCGAAGCTTGATGCAAAATCACTACGGCAACCTCAATTTCCGGACAGCAAGCTCAAAGGTTCTAAATGGGGTAGATGGGTAAGATGTGATACTAGTTAGCTATGTATCTAATACTATTTTCGTTGATTGAACCTTACTCTTTAATGGTATTATATCTTACCTTAATCTTCTGGTTTTTATCTTCTCAGTCAATTACTCGTTCATTCAATACGGGTTAGTTGCATTGGGAAGATGAGCTTTGGTTTTATGATTCCTTGCTGTTTTGGAGTCTTTTTATAAACATGTTTAAGTCTATGCACTTACTGTTTTGGCTTTCGGTTAGGGTGATATTCCATTCCCCTAGTCGTCGGCTTTTCGCTTTCTTTTGGCTTTGAATTTGGAGTCTAGTTTGACCAAAGTTTCTTGTAACAGGATGGCCGGACGCACTCGTAGCGGCCAAGGCCAGTCAGCTGGTCCGGACGAGGATCTTCCTCCTCCTCCGACCATGGCCGAGGTCCTCCTTGAGATCGAGCGCAACCGTGCAGAGGACAGGAGGATCCTTCTGGACGTCATTGCGCGCAACACTTCCGCTCTTACCGGTGCTTCAGGATCCGGGCAAGGGAGTGGACACCAGCCGCGTGGGGGACTCGCGGAGTTTCTTCGCACTCACTTCTACGCTCTCCGTGTCCGAGGACTCGCTTGACGCAGCATTTATTGGCTTCGTTCGTTGAGCGCAAGCCAGATAGCGCAGCGCCGGAGCACGAGAAGGCGTTGTTCGATCGCACTAGCCGGAGGGTGCACCTTGTCTTGGTGGGAGAGTTTTCGCCATGCGGACGGCGGTCACACCGCCACATGGGAGGAGTTCCGCATCGCTTCCGTCGAGTCACATTCCTTCCAAATCGATGAGGTCAAGAAGAAGGAGTTCTTGTCGCCGCACAAGGACGCTTCTCGCCACGGAGTACCTGCACGAGTTTAACCATTTGGCTCGTTATGCTCCGAAGAGGTGGCCACCGATGAGGCCAAGCAAGAGAAGTTCAAGGATGGTTTGTCCGAGGAGCCGCAGGACAAGCTATCCGCCGTTGACTTCCGGACTTCCGTGCCTTGGTGGACAAGGCCATTGTCGCTGAGCACTCAGGGAGAGCGCATGTGGATTCCCGCAAGCGTAAGTGGGAGGCCCGCAAGTCATCTGGGGCCAGCTATTCCCGCTTGATCGGGCCTCGGGGTCGCGTCCACGAGCTTCAAGACTTCGAGGCCGCCGGCTGCTTCTTCGTCCTTCGCAGCCGTGCCCCAACCACGCACTGCAAGTCGCCAGGTGGCCCCGCAACCCGGCTGCCGGAGTCACTTGCTTCGCCTGCAACCAGAAGGGGCACTATACGAACCAATGCCCTAAGAAGACAGGAGCAGCCCCTCGTCCTAATGGAGGACGCGGGCAAGGAGGTGGTTCTTCTCAGGACCTGAAGATGGTCCCTACTGCCCAAGGCTTGGGTAGTGGTCGCGTCAACCTCATCTCAAAGAGAGGAAGCACAGAGGCACCGACGTTGTGTTGGGTACGCTTCGTTAACTCTCATTCTGCTACTGTATTGTTTGATTCAGGAGCATCTCATTCTTTTATTTCTGAGTCTTTTGCTGCTATTAGTAAGCTCCTCTTTACTCCATTGTTGGTCCCGTTGCTCATTCGCTCTCCTGGTTCGGAGTTGAGAGCTGAATCTGAGTGTAGGGATGTCCCAATTGAAATTGAGGGAGTGAGATTCTTCGCGAATCTTATCCTTCTCCATTCAGCAAGTCTAGATGTAATTCTTGGTATGGATAGGTTGTCTCAGCATAAGGGACAAATCGATTGTGCCAAGAAGTGTGTCTCTCTATCTAGTCTTTCCGGCGAGCAGGTTCACTTTTCGCCGAAGCTGCTAGGTCCGCATCTCTTCACGCTTGAAGCGAAGCCCGCTCTAGATATTAATGAGGTCCCCACGGTTCGTGACTTCGTTGATGTCTTTCCGGAAGCTCTTCCAGGGATACCATCAAGTTCGGATACGACCTGAGGATATTCCAAAGACGGCTTTCTCTACTCGCTACGGCTTGTATGAATACACCGTCATGTCATTTGGCTTAACCAATGCTCCCGCCTTATTCATGAACCTCATGAATTCGGTATTCATGGAGTATTTGGATAGGTTTGTCGTGGTCTTCATCGATGATATTCTCATCTATTCCAAGGATGATGAAGAACATGATGAGCATCTGAGGCTTGTGTTAGGGAAGCTTCGTGAGCACCAGCTGTACGCGAAGTTCAGCAAGTGCGCATTCTGGTTGAATGAAGTGGCCTTCTTGGGTCATGTTCTTTCAGCAGGAGGAATAGCTGTTGATCCTAGCAAGGTCAGCGATGTTCTTTCCTGGATTCAGCCTACTTCGGTAACCGAGGTGCAGAGTTTTCTTGGTTTAGCGGGATATTATCGCCGTTTTATCGAGAACTTCTCCAAGATCGCGAAGCCGATGACAGAGTTGCTTAAGAAGGACAAGAAGTTCTTGTGGTCCGATGCTTGTGAGGAAAGCTTCCGAGTACTCAAGAAGCGCTTGACCACCGCTCCCGTCCTCGTTCTTCCCGATATCCATCCAGGCTTCGATATCTTTTGCGATGCTTCTCGTCGAGGGCTCGGTTGCGTCCTTATGCAAGAAGGCAAGGTAGTGGCCTATGCATCAAGGCAATTGAGGCCTCATGAACTCAACTATCCTACCCATGACTTGGAATTGGCTGCCGTGATTCATGCACTTAAGATTTGGCGACATTACCTGATCGGTAATCGTTGCGAAGTGTATTCGGATCACAAGAGCCTAAAGTATTTGTTCACCCAACCAGATCTGAACCTCGCATAAAAGAGATGGTTGGAGTTGGTCAAAGATTATGACATGGGTATTCACTACCATCCGGCAAGGCTAATGTCGTTGCCGATGCGCCATCATAAGCGCATTGCAATGCCTTGTTGCTCCAGGGGCGTCAGCCCACCCTCCTGACGGAATTCCAGCGTCTCAACTTAGGTTTGGTTGAGTATGGTTCCCTCGCTGCCTTGGTTGTGCAACCAACCTTGGTGGATCGAATTAAGGTCGCCAAAGAATCGGATGTTTGGGGTGAGCCGCATAAAGGAGAATGTCAAGAACGGAACAGCCGAGTGCTTCTCTGAGGATGAGTATGGTGTTGTAAGGTTCGGGCAACGCCTTGTGGTTCCAAAGGACATGGAATTGCGGGATTTGATTCTCCGCGAAGCCCATGATTCGCCTTTGACTATTCATCTCGGGGCCACAAAGATGTATCAAGATCTCCGCCGAGATTTTGGTGGACCCGAATGAAGAGGAGATTGCGGTTCGTTGTCGAGTGCGACGTGTGTCGTCGTGTCAAGGCCGAGCATCAGCGTCCAGCAGGACTGCTTCAGCCTTTGCCTATTCCTGAATGGAAGTGGGATTCGATCGGGATGGATTTTATCACCGGTCTACCCCGAACATCCAAGGGCAAGGATTCCATCTGGGTTGGCATCGATCGATTGACGAAGGTAGCCCATTTTCTGCCAGTACGGACGAACCTCAGTGTAAGTCTACTCGCGGACCTCTATGTCTCCCGCATTGTCTGCTTGCATGGTGTACCAAAGACGATCATTTCGATCGCGGTGCGCTTTTCACCGCCAGATTTTGGAAGTGTTTGCAAGAGGCTATGGAACTCGCCTCACCTTTAGCACAAGATATCACCCCCAACCGATGGTCGACCAAAAGGGTCAACCAAGTGTTGGAGGACATGCTTGCGCTTGTGTTCTCTCCTATGGAAAGAATCGAGAAATGTTTGCCATTTGCCGAGTTTTCCTACAACAACAGTTTTCAAGCTAGTCTCGGCATGTCACCTTTTGAAGCCTTATACGGGAGAAAGTGCAGAACCCCGTTGAATTGGTCTGAGACCGGCGAAAGACCTTTCTTTGGCCCGGACTCGATCAATGAGGCCGAGAGTCAAGTCCAGCTTATTCGTGATCGTTACGCACGCTCAATCCAGCAAAAGAGCTATGCGGATCGCCATCGTCGCGAGTTGAGCTTTGAGCCCAATGACTTTGTTTATCTCAAAGTCTCTCCTTTGAAGGGCCATCAGCGTTTCGGCGTTAAGGGCAAGTTGGCTCCTCGATATGTCGGTCCTTACCGTGTTATCGAGAAGAAGGGAGCTGTTGCCTATAAGTTGGAATTGCCAGCTGCACTTGAAGGGGTACATGATATTTTCCATATGTCCCAATTAAAGAAGTGCCTCCGTGTTCCAACAGAGGAAGCTCCGTTGGAAACTCTCAATGTCCAAGAAGATTTGACTTATCGCGAGCACCCTGTTCGCATACTCGATGAGACTGAACGAAGAACAAGGAATAAAACCATTAGATTCTTTAAAGTTCAGTGGTCAAACCATTCTGAGGATGAGGCTACTTGGGAAAGAGAAGATCGCCTCCGCGCGTAATATCCATCTTTCTTTATCGAGTGAGCCAAATCTCGGACGAGATTTTTGTAAGGGGGGGAGGTTTTGTAACATCCCAAAATGGATTTGAGTTTCAAGTGTAAGAAAATCAGGAGGAATTAAAACTTTTCTTGCATTTTGAAGCCATTGATCATTTCCGTAATTCTTGGTTTAAGGAATTATGGAAATCACAACCAAATCTCCTCTCGACTCTATTCAAAGACCCTTGTGGCATAGATCTTGTGCCAAACCCTGGGAAATCTTTTCCCTGAGTTCTAGGGAGGCTTGGCAACACCTCGGAATTATCTCATGATTTTTAGCAATTATTTGATAATTTTTGGAGGCAAGTCAAACTGGTCAAACCCTATTTCCTCCCTTCTGGAATTTCTGGAGGAAGTTTCAGTGCATGAAAACCTCTGAAAATTCTATGTGAGGTTCCTCCTGCTGTCAGCAATCTCCAATTGAAATTTCGTAATTTTTGGAGCTTGCTTGCCACCTTAAATAATCCCTCCAAAATCGCTTATACAAATTCAAACCCTAATCGGTTTGCACTGTTCGTAGGTTCGATCGACTTGGGCTCGAGCCACTTGACTCGGTCCAGTCCACTAGTTGTGCCAACTCGGTCGTTCGGGCGCTAGGGTCGTGAGCCGTTGGATCGGTATCGCACGATCTTCGACCAGCCGAACGAATGGAGTCGTTGTGAACCGCCCGATCTAACTCAGCCGTTGGATCGACATTGAACGGTCTTTGACCAGTCGAACGCTGGGATCGTTTCAATCCACTCGATCTAGCCCAGCCGTTTGATTTCAATCCGACGACCGACGAGTCGTCTCCTTCCTCTGTCCGCGCGCGCGTGAGCTCTGCCATGGCGTGCGCAAGAGGGGGGGAAAGCAGTGGCGTGCAGTCCACTCTATGTTCACCTTTAAACGGCTAGCTCTGAGCGCATTAAATGCCTGTCGCGCTCATCCCTCAGAGGGCCATGACTCAACTGCTCCCATCGCTCTCAAGTGCTCTCATGGCAGTGTTGACCCGACTAGAAAAATCCGGCCGTTGCTCACTGCCATTGCTCTATTTAAACTCCTTTGCTTCACCCTTAGCTTTCTTTAGCACTTCTGCAACTCCAGCTAGCACTCACCCTCTTGCTTGAGCTGCAGTCCCTCGCACTCTCTTCGACCGACATTGTCGAGTGTGAAGCTTCGGTGGAGGCGGTGCAGCGGGGGTTTTCTTCTTCAAGTCTTCGCCTCTCTGCTCCCCTTTATCGCTTGGAGCTTAACTCTCACGCGGTTTGGTTCTCTCGTGCCTGTGTCGCCGTGGCCTAGCGAGAACCTTACCACCGCTGCTCGGATACTCGTCACGGAGCACCCGTGGGTCTATGGTCGTTCTTCGGCTCAAGAAAGTCCGTATTGCCCTGTAGGAACTCAGACGTGTTTTCGTTCTTCTTTTGGTATTGTTTGTTCGGGAGTCCCCCCCCCCCCGAGCCATACCTTCTCGGCCGCACTCGTGGTCGCATCGCCAAAGCAGACTATACTCCGACCGATCGCCGCGGCCGAACCTTTAACTTTGGGACACTCATCCTCGCCTTTGGTCGGGCGCCACTGTGGTCGGATATCGCCGCCGAGCCACCGCAAAGCGTCGCGGAGGCGTTACCTAGTGGTCGGATTTTCACCGCTACTCCTAGCTTGGTCGTAAGCTCTACTACGATTTATAAATGATCGTAGGTCTTATTACGACTATGCCAGGGCATGAGTCCTTCTACGACTAGTACCCAACAGAAGTTCCATTACGACTTGTACCTAGTCGTAAGTTCTTCTACGACCCTTAACTAGTCGTAAGTTCTTCCACGACTGGAACTTAGTCGTAAGACTTGCTACGACTACGTCATAGTCGTAGGTTTCTTTTACGACCACTACCTGGTCGTAAGACTTTCTTTCGGTCGTAGTTTTGGCATTAAGGATCCAAATCAATTGGTTCTTGTTGCTAAATTCTTTATAATTCAGTGTCTTGCTTCGGTAAGATTTTCAGAATTTTTGGAAAAAGTTTGGTGTTGAGTCCTTGCATTTTATTCATTCTTATCGATTGCTTTTCGCTTTCTCGTTAGGATCCGAAGAGCACATTGACAACATAAGTGATCCCCAGTTACATCTTGACCCGCAGCAAACAGGCAAGCAGTTTGATCATATTAACCCCATTATTTTTCAAGTCTAATATATTGATTTCCAACTCGTATGTATGCATTGCTATTTTGTTGTTAAAATTATGGTTAGTATCCTATAGTTGCATAATCTGTAGGACTTGTTTATCCTCTACTACCATGAGCTTAGGTTATTGGCTGTGGTCGGAGTTCGATGGATGGACTCTGGTCGCTTAGTAGTTTTCGATTGGAAATTGCTTAGAAATGCTTAGTTCCGGTAGTTCTGGGCGATCATCGATTTTTAGTCGATGATCTTGATCACACATTTAAGTATTAGGTCATTACGACCAGCACTTGTGCTTTGTTATTTTGTAAAGTCAAAATCTGAAAATGGAAAACTGATTTGGACTTGGGCAAGTGGTCGGATGGTGGGTTATTGGGTTTGTGGTTGTCTTGCCTAAGTCAACAAGGACCGAACATCTTGTGTCACACTCTCCAAGCATTTTTGGCGTACTAACCACGCGAGAGGGATATGGGACCTCTCCTGACTTAGTACTTTGGCGTGGGTTATCTCCGAGTCGCAGGAGGGGGGTTGTGTGTGTTGTGTGAAACATGATATGTGGCCGTGTTCTTGTGTTGGGTGTGCGGTGGTGGAGATTCCGGGTAGGCTCTCCACCTCGAGGAGCGTCGTAGTTGTCCAAGGCTTTACCTGGGAAGGGTAGTTGACCGAGGCTTTACGATGACTCCGACACAACGTATGGGTTTCTATCCATACAGGCGGCTCGTGAATAATTCACAATATTGGAACTGTCTCGTAAGACTTAGCCGTGCCGGCATACCTTCGGATGTGTGCTTAATATCTTGGCAAAAAGGCGGTCTGGCGTGTGGGGAAATTGGTACACCCTGCAGGGATAAAACTATTCGAATAGCCTCGTCCTAGGTTATGGACACGCTTGGTTAGGTTTTGCAAGAGTTAGACTTCAACTTTTTAAACTAAAATTTGACATGGGTGGTATGAATGGGTAATTCATGCTATTGTTGTGGTGACCACTGGTCGTGGTCACTTTCAGGATTGTTGCTGTTCCCTATCTACTGTTATATTGTTGTCTGTTGCGATTATTTGAACATTAAAAACAGATTTGATTAACACTGCTTTCAATCTATTACATTATTGCAAATGGAAAATTGCCTTATGCCAAAACCAAAACATACAGCCTCCACTGCTATGAGCTTGCATGTAGCATATGTACAGGTTTGTTACACCATTTGTAAGTCTTGCGAGTACATTCAAAGTACTCACCGGCTTTTGCCGGCTGCTTTTGTTTGCAGGGGAAGAAGGTGAGCCCCAAGGGCCTCACTACGTGAAATGTCTTTGTGGTTTCACGACTAGCTTGGCGGTCCTGGCTCGGTTGCCTTGTGGGCTAAGGGCACACTGGTCGGCTCTTTTGTTTATAGCCATCTTATGGCACTTTTGCTTCCGCTGTTAAACTTCCTTATGTATATGTCTTTTGGCCGGTCGACCTCTCTTTTGTAATGACTATCTTCTATTTATGTTATCTTATGGCTTGTTGTTTTTTTTTTGCTTCGGTTCTATGTGAATGAATGGAATTGATGCATGAACTTTGTAAACAGGTGTGTATACTGCATTTCTGGGAAGTATACATGTCTCGAGTCTCGGATTATCTGCTTTGTGATGCTAGGACCGAATGGATGGTTAAGCATTACAAGCCGGATAAACCGGGGTCTCACAAGTTTTTGGTATCAGAGCCATACTGACCGTAGTAACCCAAGTTGGTCGTCTTTAGGATATTTTGAAAAACTTAATTTCAAAGTATCAAATGATTTTTGAAAGCTTAAGTAAGTTCTCAGATTTTATTCCTTACCTATCTTAGCTTTCTTCATCTCATCTCACTCTGATTTGAGTTTTAAAAGTTGTTTTCCTCTCATCTCCTTTTCACAGATAGTGTTGTTGATTAAAGGGATTTTGGGAACCACTGAGTTTGGCAAATTGAAGTGCTTAGGGTTTTGAAGTTTACGATCAAGATTTCACTAGAGGCTTGGATGCGAACTGGACAACACGCCTCGCTTTCAGAGGCAATGAGCTCAATGGTTTCTGATCGGACCACTGAGCTTGGCAAATTGAAGTGTGCCAGATTTTGAAGTTTCTAGAATAGAAGACTTCGACTGGAAGCTTGGATGCAAAATCACTACGGCAACCTCAATTTCCGGACAGCAAGCTCAAAGGTTCTAAATGGGGTAGATGGGTAAGATGTGATACTAGTTAGCTATGTATCTAATACTATTTTCGTTGATTGAACCTTACTCTTTAATGGTATTATATCTTACCTTAATCTTCTGGTTTTTATCTTCTCAGTCAATTACTCGTTCATTCAATACGGGTTAGTTGCATTGGGAAGATGAGCTTTGGTTTTATGATTCCTTGCTGTTTTGGAGTCTTTTTATAAACATGTTTAAGTCTATGCACTTACTGTTTTGGCTTTCGGTTAGGGTGATATTCCATTCCCCTAGTCGTCGGCTTTTCGCTTTCTTTTGGCTTTGAATTTGGAGTCTAATTTGACCAAAGTTTCTTGTAGTCAGATGGCGGACGCACTTTCGTAGCGGCCAAGGCCACCACCGTCCGACGAGGATCTTCCTCCTCCTCCGACCATGGCCGAGGTCCTCCTTGAGATCGAGCGCAACCGTGCAGAGGACAGGAGGATCCTTCTGGACGTCATTGCGCGCAACACTTCCGCTCTTATCGGTGCTTCAGGATCCGGGCAAGGGAGTGGACACCAGCCGCGTGGGGGACTCGCGGAGTTTCTTCGCACTCCGCCCCTACGTTCTCCAGGTCTGAGGACCCGCTTGACGCAGACGATTGGCTTTCGTCGTTGAGCGCAGCCGCGATAGCGCAGCGCGAGGAGCACGAGAAGGCGTTGTTCGCATCGCACTAGCTGGAGGGTGCAGCCTTGTCTTGGTGGGAGAGTTTTCTCGCCATGCAGCCTGACGGTCACACCGTCACATGGGAGGAGTTCCGCACTGCCTTCCGTCGGAGTCACATTCCTTCCAGTCTGATGAGGCTGAAGAAGAAGGAGTTCTTGTCGCTCAGACAAGGACGCTTTCGCCATTCTGAGTACCTGTACGAGTTTAACCATTTGGCTCGTTATGCTCCGGAAGAGGTGGCCACTGATGAGGCCAAGCAAGAGAAGTTCAAGGATGGTTTGTCTGAGGAGCTGCAGGACAAGCTATCTGTCGTTGACTTCCCGGACTTCCAGGCCTTGGTGGACAAGGCCATTGTCGCTGAGCACTCAGGGAGAGCGCATGTGGATTCCCGCAAGCGTAAGTGGGAGGCCCGCAAGTCATCTGGGGCCAGCTATTCCGCTTCGATCGGTCTCGGGTCGCGGCCACAGTGCTTCAAAGACTTCGAGGCCGTCGGCACTGCTCTTCGCCGCCGCAGCCGTGCCCCAACCACGTGCACCTGCAAGTCAGCAGGGTGGCCCCCGCAACCCGGCTGCCGGAGTCACTTGCTTCGCCTGCAACCAGAAGGGGCACTATACGAACCAATGCCCTAAGAAGACAGGAGCAGCCCCTCGTCCTAATGGAGGACGCGGGCAAGGAGGTGGTTCTTCTCAGGACCTGAAGATGGTCCCTACTGCCCAAGGCTTGGGTAGTGGTCGCGTCAACCTCATCTCAGCAGAGGAAGCACAGGAGGCACCTGACGTTGTGTTGGGTACGCTTTCTGTTAACTCTCATTCTGCTACTGTATTGTTTGATTCAGGAGCATCTCATTCTTTTATTTCTGAGTCTTTTGCTGCTATTAGTAAGCTCCTCTTTACTCCATTGTTGGTCCCGTTGCTCATTCGCTCTCCTGGTTCGGAGTTGAGAGCTGAATCTGAGTGTAGGGATGTCCCAATTGAAATTGAGGGAGTGAGATTCTTCGCGAATCTTATCCTTCTCCATTCAGCAAGTCTAGATGTAATTCTTGGTATGGATTGGTTGTCTCAGCATAAGGGACAAATCGATTGTGCCAAGAAGTGTGTCTCTCTATCTAGTCTTTCCGGCGAGCAGGTTCACTTTTCGCCGAAGCTGCTAGGTCCGTATCTCTTCACGCTTGAAGCGAAGCCCGCTCTAGATATTAATGAGGTCCCCACGGTTCGTGACTTCGTTGATGTCTTTCCGGAAGCTCTTCCAGGGATACCATCAAGTTCGGATACGACCTGAGGATATTCCAAAGACGGCTTTCTCTACTCGCTACGGCTTGTATGAATACACCGTCATGTCATTTGGCTTAACCAATGCTCCCGCCTTGTTCATGAACCTCATGAATTCGGTATTCATGGAGTATTTGGATAGGTTTGTCGTGGTCTTCATCGATGATATTCTCATCTATTCCAAGGATGATGAAGAACATGATGAGCATCTGAGGCTTGTGTTAGGCAAGCTTCGTGAGCACCAGCTGTACGCGAAGTTCAGCAAGTCGCGATTCGTTGAAGGAAGTGGCCTTCTTGGGTCATGTTCTTTCAGCAGGAGGAATAGCTGTTGATCCTAGCAAGGTCAGCGATGTTCTTTCCTGGATTCAGCCTACTTCGGTAACCGAGGTGCAGAGTTTTCTTGGTTTAGCGGGATATTATCGCCGTTTTATCGAGAACTTCTCCAAGATCGCGAAGCCGATGACAGAGTTGCTTAAGAAGGACAAGAAGTTCTTGTGGTCCGATGCTTGTGAGGAAAGCTTCCGAGTACTCAAGAAGCGCTTGACCACCGCTCCCGTCCTCGTTCTTCCCGATATCCATCCAGGCTTCGATATCTTTTGCGATGCTTCTCGTCGAGGGCTCGGTTGCGTCCTTATGCAAGAAGGCAAGGTAGTGGCCTATGCATCAAGGCAATTGAGGCCTCATGAACTCAACTATCCTACCCATGACTTGGAATTGGCTGCCGTGATTCATGCACTTAAGATTTGGCGACATTACCTGATCGGTAATCGTTGCGAAGTGTATTCGGATCACAAGAGCCTAAAGTATTTGTTCACCCAACCAGATCTGAACCTCAGACAAAAGAGATGGTTGGAGTTGGTCAAAGATTATGACATGGGTATTCACTACCATCCGGGCAAGGCTAATGTCGTTGCCGATGCGCTCGATCATAAAGCGCATTGCAATGCCTTGTTGCTCGAGGTCGCCCCACCCTCCTGACGGAATTCCAGCGTCTCAACTTAGGTTTGGATGAGTATGGTTCCCTCGCTGCCTTGGTTGTGCAACCAACCTTGGTGGATCGAATTAAGGTCGCTCAGCAATCGGATGCTGGGGTGAGCCGCATAAAGGAGAATGTCAAGAACGGAACAGCCGAGTGCTTCTTTGAGGATGAGTATGGTGTTGTAAGGTTCGGGCAACGCCTTGTGGTTCCAATGGACATGGAATTGCGGGATTTGATTCTCCGCGAAGCCCATGATTCGCCTTTGACTATTCATCCCGGGGCCACAAAGATGTATCAAGATCTCCGTCAGAGATTTTGGTGGACCCGAATGAAGAGGGAGATTGCGAGTTCGTTCTTAGAGTGCGACGTGTGTCGTCGTGTCAAGGCCGAGCATCAGCGTCCAGCAGGACTGCTTCAGCCTTTGCCTATTCCTGAATGGAAGTGGGATTCGATCGGGATGGATTTTATCACCGGTCTACCCCGAACATCCAAGGGCAAGGATTCCATCTGGGTTGGCATCGATCGATTGACGAAGGTAGCCCATTTTCTGCCAGTACGGATGAACCTCAGTGTAAGTCTACTCGCGGACCTCTATGTCTCCCGCATTGTCTGCTTGCATGGTGTACCAAAGACGATCGTTTCGAATCGCGGTGCGCTTTTCACCGCCAGATTTTGGAAGTGTTTGCAAGAGGCTATGGGAACCCGCCTCACCTTTAGCACAGCATATCACCCCCAAACTGATGGTCAGACCAAAAGGGTCAACCAAGTGTTGGAGGACATGCTTCGTGCTTGTGTTCTCTCCTATGGAAAGAACTGGGAGAAATGTTTGCCATTTGCCGAGTTTTCCTACAACAACAGTTTTCAAGCTAGTCTCGGCATGTCACCTTTTGAAGCCTTATACGGGAGAAAGTGCAGAACCCCGTTGAATTGGTCTGAGACCGGCGAAAGACCTTTCTTTGGCCCGGACTCGATCAATGAGGCCGAGAGTCAAGTCCAGCTTATTCGTGATCGTTTACGCACAGCTCAATCCAGGCAAAAGAGCTATGCGGATCGCCATCGTCGCGAGTTGAGCTTTGAGCCCAATGACTTTGTTTATCTCAAAGTCTCTCCTTTGAAGGGCCATCAGCGTTTCGGCGTTAAGGGCAAGTTGGCTCCTCGATATGTCGGTCCTTACCGTGTTATCGAGAAGAAGGGAGCTGTTGCCTATAAGTTGGAATTGCCAGCTGCACTTGAAGGGGTACATGATATTTTCCATATGTCCCAATTAAAGAAGTGCCTCCGTGTTCCAACAGAGGAAGCTCCGTTGGAAACTTTCAATGTCCAAGAAGATTTGACTTATCGCGAGCACCCTGTTCGCATACTCGATGAGACTGAACGAAGAACAAGGAATAAAACCATTAGATTCTTTAAAGTTCAGTGGTCAAACCATTATGAGGATGAGGCTACTTGGGAAAGAGAAGATCGTCTCCGTGCAGAATATCCATCTTTCTTTACCGAGTGAGCCAAATCTCGGGACGAGATTTTTGTAAGGGGGGGAGGTTTTGTAACATCCCAAAATGGATTTGAGTTTCAAGTGTAAGAAAATCAGGAGGAATTAAAACTTTTCTTGCATTTTGAAGCCATTGATCATTTCCGTAATTCTTGGTTTAAGGAATTATGGAAATCACAACCAAATCTCCTCTCGACTCTATTCAAAGACCCTTGTGGCATAGATCTTGTGCCAAACCCTGGGAAATCTTTTCCCTGAGTTCTAGGGAGGCTTGGCAACACCTCGGAATTATCTCATGATTTTTAGCAATTATTTGATAATTTTTGGAGGCAAGTCAAACTGGTCAAACCCTATTTCCTCCCTTCTGGAATTTCTGGAGGAAGTTTCAGTGCATGAAAACCTCTGAAAATTCTATGTGAGGTTCCTCCTGCTGTCAGCAATCTCCAATTGAAATTTCGTAATTTTTGGAGCTTGCTTGCCACCTTAAATAATCCCTCCAAAATCAGTTATACAAATTCAAACCCTAACTGGTTTGCACTTGTTAAAGAGTTCAATCGAGACTTGGGCTCGAGCCACTTGACTCGGTCCAGTCCACTAGTTGTGCCAACTCGGTCGTTCGGGCGCTAGGGTCGTGAGCCGTTGGATCGGTATCGCACGATCTTCGACCAGCCGAACGAATGGAGTCGTTGTGAACCGCCCGATCTGACTCAGCCGTTGGATCGACATTGAACGGTCTTTGACCAGTCGAACGCTGGAATCGTTTCAATCCACTCGATCTAGCCCAGCCGTTTGATTTCAATCCGACGACCGACGAGTCGTCTCCTTCCTCTGTCCGCGCGCGCGTGAGCTCTGCCATGGCGTGCGCAAGAGGGAAGCGATGGCGTCTGATCCCTCTATGTTCACCTTTAAACGGCTAGCTCGGCGCATTAAATGCTGTCGCGCTCATCCCTCAGAGGGCCATGACTCAACTGCTCCCATCGCTCTCAAGTGCTCTCATGGCAGTGTTGACCCGACTAGAAAAATCCGGCCGTTGCTCACTGCCATTGCTCTATTTAAACTCCTTTGCTTCACCCTTAGCTTTCTTTAGCACTTCTGCAACTCCAGCTAGCACTCACCCTCTTGCTTGAGCTGCAGTCCCTCGCACTCTCTTCGACCGACCTTGTCGAGTGTGAAGCCGGTGGAGGTGCAATGGGGGTTTTCTTCTTCAAGTCTTCGCCCCTCTGCTCCCCTTTCTTGTTTGGAGCTTAACTCTCACGCGGTTTGGTTCTCTCTGTGCCCAGGTCGCTGTGGCCTAGCGAGAACCTTACCACCGCCGTTCGGATACTCGTCGCGGAGCCACTCCGTGGGTCTCTGGTCGTTCTTCGGCTCAAGGAAGTCCGTATTGCCCCTGTAGGAACTCAGACGTGTTTTCGTTCTTCTTTTGGTATTGTTTGTTCGAGTCCCCGAGCCATACCTTCTCGGCCGCACTCCGTGGTCGTGCATCGCCAAAGCAGACTATACTCCGACCAAGATCTTGGCGGCCGAACCCTTTAACTTTTGGGACACTCATCCACGCCCTTGCCGCCGCTGGTGGTCGGATATCGCGCCGAGCCACGGCAAAGCGTGTGGGGCGTTACCTAGTGGTCGGATTCCGGCCGCCACCTAGCTTGGTCGTAAGCTCTACTACGATGTATAAATGATCGTAGCTCTTATTACGACTATGCCAGGGGCATGAGTCCTTCTACGACTAGTACCCAGTCGTAAGTTCCATTACGACTTGTACCTAGTCGTAAGTTCTTCTACGACCCTTAACTGGTCGTAAGTTCTTCCACGACTGGAACTTAGTCGTAAGACTTGCTACGACTACGTCATAGTCGTAGGTTTCTTTTACGACCACTACCTGGTCGTAAGACTTTCTTTCGGTCGTAGTTTTGGCATTAAGGATCCAAATCAATTGGTTCTTGTTGCTAAATTCTTTATAATTCAGTGTCTTGCTTCGGTAAGATTTTCAGAATTTTTGGAAAAAGTTTGCTGTTGAGTCCTTGCATTTTATTCATTCTTATCGATTGCTTTTCGCTTTCTCGTTAGGATCCGAAGAGCACATTGACAACATAAGTGATCCCCAGTTACATCTTGACCCGCAGCAAACAGGCAAGCAGTTTGATCATATTAACCCCATTATTTTTCAAGTCTAATATATTGATTTCCAACTCGTATGTATGCATTGCTATTTTGTTGTTAAAATTATGGTTAGTATCCTATAGTTGCATAATCAGAGGACTTGTTTATCCTCTACTACCATGAGCTTAGGTTATTGGCTGTGGTCGGAGTTCAATGGATGGACTCTGGTCGCTTAGTAGTTTTCGATTGGAAATTGCTTAGAAATGCTTAGTTCCGGTAGTTCTGGGCGATCATCGATTTTTAGTCGATGATCTTGATCACACATTTAAGTATTAGGTCATTCTGATCAAGACTTGTGCTTTGTTATTTTGTAAAGTCAAAATCTGAAAATGGAAAACTGATTTGGACTTGGGCAAGTGGTCGGATGGTGGGTTATTGGGTTTGTGGTTGTCTTGCCTAAGTCAACAAGTACCGAACATCTTGTGTCACACTCTCCAAGCATTTTTGGCGTACTAACCACGCGAGAGGGATATGGGACCTCTCTTGACTTAGTACTTTGGCGTGGGTTATCTCCGAGTCGCAGGAGGGGGGTTGTGTGTGTTGTGTGAAACATGATATGTGGTCGTGTTCTTGTGTTGGGTGTGCGGTGGTGGAGATTCCGGGTAGGCTCTCCACCTCGAGGAGCGTCGTAGTTGTCCAAGGTTTTACCCGGGAAGGGTAGTTGACCGAGGCTTTACGATGACTCCGACACAACGTATGGGTTTCTATCCATACGGGCGGCTCGTGAATAATTCACAATATTGGAACTGTCTCGTAAGACTTAGCGTGCGTCGCATACCTTCTAAGTGTGCTTAATAGTTTGGCAAAAGGCGATGCAGCGTGTGGGAAATTGGTACACCCTGCAGGGATAAAACTATTCGAATAGCCTCGTCCTAGGTTATGGACACGCTTGGTTAGGTTTTGCAAGAGTTAGACTTCAACTTTTTAAACTAAAATTTGACATGGGTGGTATGAATGGGTAATTCATGCTATTGTTGTACGGCTGGTTAACAAGGACCGTGAGCAACTGAAGCTCTGATACCACCTGATACGGATCCACCTTGTTGGACCGTAAAGGCGACTAGAGGGGGGGGTGAATAGGAGCACGCTCACTTTTTCACAAATTATGAACTCAATACAATTTAACTCCAGTAGCTATAAGAAAGCTATGAAGATCAATATACCAGTACAGCGGAAGACTAGTATTGAATCCAATTAAACCCCTAAGCAATATAACAAAATCAACTAAGATTACCAAGACTCACAGCACGGGCGGTCTGACCGTTATACTCAACCGGTCGGACCGATTGCGGCGGTCGACCGGCGTTGTCTTTGGCGGTCGGACCGCTCAAAATCGATCGACCGGTGATGATCGCGATCGACCGCCGACTCGAACCGATCCGCAATAAAATCAGCCGATGACGAAGTTGCAATTAGGTGAAACTTTTGATTCTCAACTCCAATCTATATGAAACTTTGCACACACCTTCTATATGCTATTGAGGACCTATTCCAATCGAATATTATGATAATTCTTGGAACGATCTTGAGCAATTGTCAATTGATTAACAGAAGGTCTAAAACCGGGCAAGAACGAAAACTTGATCCTAACGCTTGTTCGTGAGAGATTGATGATCAAGATGATGCTAGAAAGATTCACACATATCACAGCAAGCTAATTCATGTGAAAGAATCAATCACAAACTCATGGATCAAAGAAAGCCCTAAAATCACCAAATTGAAAGCAAGAGCGAAAAGAGACTTATCTCAAGCAAACCTTACATAGATTGATTTCGTGATTGAAGTGGATTACATCCACACCATCATGGATCAGTAGACAATCAAGGATCACGAAATTCACCACAAACCATCAAGAGCCCTAGCCTCCACCTCAACTCCCCTAAAGACAATTAGGGTTTTGAAACATAAAAAGGCGAGAGAGAGAGGTGCAGCCACCATCTCCTCCTATTTATAGTGGAGGCCTAAAACTCTTAGGGTTTGACTTAATTGGGCTCCGTTAAGGCCCACTAACAAGCGGGTCACACACGCACGCTCGCATAAGCGCGCCTTTAACCTTTTGACCTAAACCGCTTCACCATGCATCATGGATTTGCCAATAGGTCACCCTTGTCCATCTTGTGTCACGCTTGAGTCGTTGACCTCACCCGGCATCGTCGATCGTTCTGGACCTCAACTCTTCAAGTCTAGTCCCGATTCTCCTCGCCGTTGACCGTCGTTGACCACCAAGCTACCGCACAACCACGGACAAGAAAACACGTGTTCGGGAACAAGTTCTTCACAACTTGACCCATGTTAGTCAAAACATGCATCATGCAAATCATATGCCACGATACCAATGACTTTGACCTAACAAATCAACATCGCCAAGTTGGCCGACGTTCAAGTAGAAACGGTCTCGACCGCTCCAGTGAGCGGTCGATCGCTTCTGGCGGTCGGACCGCTCCAATGTGAGCGGTCGGACCGCCTGGGACTTAGCCAAATTAAACCCCAAAATCCAAACCTCTCGGAAACTTTAAACCAATAGAACTTTTATTGGAGACTCCAAAATCATGAGACCAAGTGCATTGGGATCCCTCACTTGCCTACAACACCTATTTTTGGCCCGGCTCGTTTTGAACACTTTTGGTCATCGCCGGTCCGACCGCCCCACATGGTCGGTCCGACCGATTTAGGACCGGTCGGACCGCCGTGCAGGACCGGTCGGACCGCCTCTGACGATAAGCTCAGAACTTTGTCGAAAACGCGTGAAACGACAAACCGTAAACGCCATTGCCAATTGTCACATCATCCTAAGATCCGGAACATATACCCATGAAATCCACAATCTCCCCTTGATGAACACATTGGCAATTATCCGAAAAATGTAAGTAAGAGGTTTGAAAACGAGTTTACTCATGCAGCTTTAGCACAAAGGCACAACTTGGTCCATAAGCAAGAAAAAGCAATGTAAATGACCAAGCTGGCATCAGAATAGTATAGGCATGTGAGACAAGTCAAAAGTAAGCATAAAAACTTTGATTTCCAGAAAAGGGTCAAAATTCTCACATGAGGTCCATATGAAAGAACAATTGTTCAATTGACCTATGATCATTGTGAGGATAAAAGAATGCAATTCAAGTTCATAATATTCAATAAAACAATAAGAATGCAACTCAAGAACTCCCCCTCACTATGATCCTCGATTTTCAAAAACTTTCAACTTTTCAGTTACTCCCCCTTTGTTTAATCTTTTCCCCCAACAAAGAAATATCTTCTCATTAACACATCTTCTTCAAATAAAAATAGCAAAGAAATATAACACATCTTCTCCCAAAGAAATATCTTCTCATTAATTAACACATCTTCTCCCCCTTTGACAATGGATTCATCAAGGAATCACGCCTTCCTCTCATCCAGAGATAACCAATAGATGATAAAGAAAGAAGCAGAAATAAAAGAAGCATAAACAGGAGCATGCATGAAGTGCAATGTAGTGGCTTCATTTTTGTATTTTTCAATTTTTGATTAAAAGAAGCTTTGGAGATTACCCAAAAGAACAATCTAGTATCTCTAATATTGCACAAACAAGATATCAAGCTGACAGCTAGCAAGATCATGGTAAGACATATATATCAAAGCTAAGCACAAAGGCTCAAAAGTAAAGCGATAGATTTGATCAATTTAAGCAACGCTTCAAATTCAAAGAAGTTCATCAACGAGGATCCTAAAGTGAAATTGGCCATGTCAAAATGTCAAAGTGAGATCAAAAATCTAACAAAGACCACATTAAGAGTCAATCAAGTCCCGTATTGAATCATTTTGCTCAATATTTTGTAAACGCCCATTTGTCAACATTTTTCTCATTTGCATTGAATATTGAAGTTGACTAATGATCTAACTTAGTGACAAGATCCTGGACTAGGAGCCATCCACAAACTCATCCTAAGCTTCGACCAGAAGTTGATTAAAGGTATATCTTAGTAAAGAAGATCCTGGACTAGGAGCCATCCACAACCTCTTTCTAAGCTTCTACCAGGGCGACAAATCTTGAGGTTCATGTCATTTTTGACAAGCAGTCCCCATGAGATCATCTGGTTCATCAAACTATCTCCAAGTTCATGTCATTTGACAAGCAGTCTCGTAAGAATAGTTTGGCACAATTTAAGCATAAGACAATCTTGATTTTCATTTTTCACAAGAGCATTTTTAGAATCTCAAGAACACAAAAGCTCAAGTAATGGTCAATTTTAGATCAAAGAGTTAACAAAGCAATTTTGACAGGGCCAATGTCACAAGAGGAGCACTAATTGCGCAACTCGCTAAAACATCCACAAATTGCAATTTCTTAGTTTGAGTTGTTTAAAAAGTTCTAGCACATATAGCAAAGACTTAGCTACACATGTAAAAGCATGATAATTCTAGCAAGTCAAAGAACTAGACATGACATTGAGCAAGAATTGAAATACAAAAGCTCCAAAGGGTAATAGGCAAAGCTTCATCAATTTTAAAAGATAAGCAGAAAATCTTATATTACAATGCATCTTTTTGGATTTTTCATACCACTTGTTGTAACCATTTGTTGGATTTTTCATATGAATGCAATATGACACAATGAGATGCAATTAAAAAGCCTAAAAACCTAAAAAGTTCAAAAAGATCACTAAGTTCAGAAAAAGAACAATAAAAGATCAAAAGAACAAGGAAAGATCAGAAAAGATCAAACTCCCCCTCAAACCAACCCATAAGGATAAATAACCCCTAACTCGCTTCTCAAGGTGGCAAACCTAGTTGGGTCTAAAGATTTGGTGATGATAAAAACAAGAGACAAGATAAGTGACTAGTGGGTGACAAGCGCCTGAGGTACTCTTCCTATCTAGCCGACAGCCCGCACAATTAGGATAAGAAAAACCCCCGAATGGACAAAGATAAAGAACAGGAATATCAAATGCCATACAAAGAGAGTAGAGTGTAAGTACCTGAATAAGAGCTTAACGGCCTGGCGATGGGAAGTTCTCGGAGATGCTTGAGACCCGTCGACCGCGTGAAGGAGGTGAACCATCTTGAGTCTCCGGCAATATGATGTGAACAGTCGGAGTCGACAAAGCACGTGCCCTTCCTCTTTCCGCGGCAATCACGAAAAATCAAGGCACGGAAAGAACGATGTGTCTCGATCTTCAAGTTAGTTAAACAAGACTTGGGAACCCGATCTTGAGACACACGTCTGCGAATAGTATGCAAAGCGAAGTGTTATCCTTGACTTCATCTAAAATTCTGTTATGAGCAATGTTTAAGTTAACATGGGAATTAAAGCGTCGGCGATCGACCGGCGTTGTCTTTGGCGGTCAGACCGGTGACCAAATCGGTCAGACCGGTGACCACCACGTGATCGGGCCGCGACTGAAGAACATGAGAATTAGGATATGTAGAAGCATGATGATTAGCATGTGAGAAAATCCTAATCCGAGTTTATTCCTTTCGGTGTTACCATGTCTCATAAAAGCTCTAGGTTGCTGAATGAAATTCTATCAAGATTTTTCCTATTATTTTTCAACCTCACGCCAAATTCAATCAAATGCCCACCTTTCTTGCAATAAGTGCAATGGTACTTGGTACCACTAGAAGAAGCACCATTTGAATTAATACAAGGTTGGGCAAAACTGCAGATTTAAAAGATGTTTTTGCAAAGTTGGGTTTTGAATTCAATTAAACCTTTTCCAAAACTTGAATGACTTTTGGGTTTGAATTGTCTTGAAAAGAATTGAATCCTAAACCTTGCTTCTTATAAGGAGTTTTAGACTTGTCAAGAATCATGTTTAATTGTTTCTTACCTTTAGAAAATTTCTCTAATGTATCATGAAGGTAAGCATTTTCTTTTCTCAAGTTAACACAAGCATCACAAGTTTTATCCATAGATTTCTCCTTGTACAAAGCAATTTCAAGCTTAAGAGCGGAACATGAAGCACAAGTAGTATTTTCAATATTGTCCTTAAGCTTAGCATATTTGACTCTAGCGACTTCTAAGATATCTTTGATTTCACGTTCTTTTCTAAGCATGAAGTGCAAGGGCTAGAATCAATCACATCGAAGCAATCAACTTGCTAGACTCTAAGCATTTTTCACAAGGAGCGATTTAATTTCAATTAGCTCGGTTCTAGCATTTTCAAGTTGTTGTAAAGCAATATTATGAGCAGATTGTAAATTAGTAATTTCTGAATGCATAGCATGACAAGATAAACATTCATCAGGTTCAAGAGTCTTAACATTTGCAAGTTCTAGTTTCAGTTTACCAATTTTTGACTCTAGTTTCTTATTTTTAGTCATGACAAATTCTAGCGCTTCATCTTGACTAAGCACTTGCTCAACTATAGAATTATATTTAGCAAGAAAGCTCATCATAAGAAAAAGATACCTCATCATTATCAATGTCGTCGGTGTCAGCCATGAAACACATGCCAGTAAAGTCCTTGGCCTTCCCTTTCTTTTCCTCTTCGCTCCCGTTGTCCACATCACTAACGGATTGCTCTCCAAAAGCGGCAAGGACCCGGTGAGTGGCCTTTATGAGCTTGACAACATCATACTCAGAGTTGTTCTCATGAGGCTTCTTCCAAGCTGTCTTCTCCTCCCTGTGCTTACCCTTACCTTTTAGCTTGGGGCAATTGGCCCGGATGTGGTAAAGCTCTCCACACTCATGGCAAGTAACATGACCACCTCTCTTTTTATTTCTCACATTATTGTAAGCCCGTGTGAATTTTTTAGCTAAAAGGGCTAACTCAACCTCAGGGATATTCTCAAGCTCCTCTTCATGAATAGCAGATAAACAAGCAAATGAAAATCCAGAAGAAGATTCAAAAGAGTCATCAAAAGCCTTTTTGAGAGGATCTGCTACCAAAGCTAAATTATCTTTCTTGGGATGATCAACTCTTTTAATTTCATGAGTCTTGAGTTTACTATAAAGCAATTCTAAAGTAAGACTTGAAAGATCAACATTCTCTTCTATAGCAAGAGCCTTCATCTCCCACTCCTTGGTGTTGATTGCGGCCAAGAGGTGGGTGGCATTTTCAGATTGAGAATATTCAATATCAACGACTTTCATTTGATTAATCACTTTATTAAAGCGATTGAAAATGTCATCGATGCTCTCTCGGGACGCATCTCAAATTTGTTATAATCACGCTTATAGATTGTTTGGCGCACTTTCTTAATTTGAGACGAACCCTCATGATATGTTTCGAGAGTGTTCCAAATCTCGTATTGCAATGCAAAATTGCAAATCCTATCATATTCTTGTCTACCAAGCGCACCATATAAAAGATTCTTGGCCTTGTTGTTGTTAGCCAAAAGAACCACGAAGGGGAGTTTCAACCTCGGGAATAATGGCGCGGGATCGAACAACGTCCCACAAAGCTTGTCCTCACTCTCAAGGAATACTCGCATCGATTCTTCCAATAGGCATAGTCTTGTCCATTGAACATATGCGGTTTTGTAGTGAATCTATCCATCGCCAAAGTTCGGTGACGGTTAAGATCAAGATTGAACTAAGGGCTCGATACCACTTGTTGGACCGTAAAGGCGACTAGAGGGGGTGAATAGAGCACGCTCACTTTTTCACAAATTATGAACTCAATACAATTTAACTCCGGTAGCTATTAGAAAGATATGAAGATCAATATACGATCAGTGGAAGACTAGTATTGAATCCAATTAAACCCATAAGCAATATAACAAAATCAACTAAGATTACCAAGACTCACGGACGCGGCGGTCGACCGTTATACTCAACCGGTCGGACCGATTGCTCGGCGATCGACGGCGTTGTCTTGGCGGTCGGACCGCTCAAAATCGGTCGACCGGTGATGACGAGCGATCCGACCGGCCGACTCGAACCGATCTGCAATGATAAAATCGGCCGATGGCGAAGTTGCAATTAGGTGAAACTTTTGATTCTCAACTCCAATCTTTATGAAAGTTTGCACACACCTTCTATATGCTATTGAGGACCTATTCAATCGAATATTATGATAATTCTTGGAGCGATCTTGAGCAATTGTCAATTGATTAACGAAGGTCTAAAACCGGGCAGAACGAAAACTTGATCCTAAAGCTTGTTCGTGAGAGATTGATGATCAAGATGATGCTAGAAAGATTCACACATATCACAGCAAGCTAATTCACGTGAAAGAATCAATCACAAACTCGCGGATCAAAGAAAGCCCTAAAATCACCAAATTGAAAGCAAGAACGAAAAGAGACTTATCTCAAGCAAACCTTGCATAGATTGATTTCGTGATTGAAGTGGATTACATCCACACCATCATGGATCAAGAGACAATCAAGGATCACGAAATTCACCACAAACCATCAAGAGCCCTAGCCTCCACCTCAACTCCCTAAAGACAATTAGGGTTTTGAAACATAAAAGGCGAGGAGAGAGAGTGCAGCCACCATCTCCTCCTATTTATAGTGGAGGCCTAAAACTCTTAGGGTTTGACTTAATTGGGCTCCGTTAAGGCCCACTAACAAACGGGTCACACACGCACGCTTCGCAAAGCGCCGTCTTTAACCTTTTGACCTAAACCGCTTCACCATGCATCATGGATTTGCCAATAGGTCACCCTTGTCCATCTTGTGTCACGCTTGAGTCGTTGACCTCACCCGCATCGTCGATCGTTACGGACCTCAACTCTTCAAGTCTAGTCCGATTCTCCTCGCCGTTGACCGTCGTTGACCACCAAGCTACTGCACAACCACGGACAAGAAAACACGATTCGGAACAAGTTCTTCACAACTTGACCCATGTTAGTCAAAACATGCATCATGCAAATCATATGCCACGATACCAATGACTTTGACCTAACAAATCAACATCGCCACGAAGTTGGCGGCGTTCAAGTAAAGCCGTCCGACCGCTCGGGTGAGCGGTCGGACCGCTTATGGCGGTCGGACCGCTCCACGTGAGCCGTCGGACCGCCTGAGACTTAGCGAAATTCAACCCCAAAATCCAAAACCTCTGGAAACTTTAAACCAATAGAACTTTTCTTGGAGACTCCAAAAATCATGAGACCAAGTGCATTGGGATCCCTCACTTGCCTACAACACCTATTTTTGGCCCACTCGTTTTGAACACTTTTGGTCATCGCCGTCCGACCTTCCCACAGGCCGGTCCGACCGATTTGGGACCGGTCGGACCGCCGTGCAAGGACCGGTCGGACCGCCCCTGAGCAGTAAGCCTGTAACTTTGTCGAAAACGCGTGAAACGACAAACCGTAAACGCCATTGCCAATTGTCACATCATCCTAAGATCTGGAATATATACCCATGAAATCCACACACCTAGTTGATTAGATGAATCCTGATTGTTGGCCCAATCTTTCACGGTACGCTCGAAGATCAGTAGCAATCTCACAAACCAATTCGGTGAATTGAATTGTAAGAAAATCAATATACTCACAAACCAATCTAATAGATTGAATTGCAAGTAGTAGCGTTAGGTGAATAGAACTTCGAAACAAGAGATAGATATCTTGATCTTGCTCTCAATTTTTCTCCCTCAATCTCTCCAACTCATATCACGACTCAAGAACACACGATATGCGCCAAAACGACTTTTCTGATTTTTTTATTATCTAAATCATAACTTGTCCTCCATATGGTGCGACCATGGGGGGTTTATATAGCCTCCCACGCAAGCACAAAAATCGGATGAACAGTGTCCGAGTTTGCTACAATAACCGTATCCGATACTGTTCACATGAACAGTACCGAACAAAAAAATGCTTTCTTTAATTAGAATTTAAACTATTCTAGTTTTGGAATAAAATATTAATCACCAATTGGCTGTTTGAATTGGATCCAAACTGAACCAACCCACATGCCATGTTCCTAACGTCCTCTCCATGCATGGCCAAATCTCCCTCTTGGTTTCCCTTGTGTTGTGGATATGGCCGTATCAAACGGTGAACGTAGGAGTCGCGCGCGCTGTGCTCTGCGCGCGTGGGCCATTGTATTTCGATTATACGGCTTAGATTCGCGTGAACGTTCGGACTGGTCGAAGGTTCCTTCGTTGTGAGCCGTCCATCTCTCGATCAACGGCACACATCTATTTGAACGTTCAGACCGTCCGAACGTCTCCAACCACGTGGACCGTTGGATCTAAATCCAACGGCAGGGTTTGTGAGCCGCTGGAGCGTGCGCTGTCCCGTGGAATTGGACCGTTGGATCCAAGATCAACAGTCCAAGTTCGTCCAAGTCGTTTTAATCTCAGATTTTCCCGAGAGGATTATTTGTCAACTATAAAATGAAATTAACTTGTAAAATGCAAAACTATTTTATTTTAATTCCTTTTCGGTTGATTCAAATTTTTTTAGTTATGTTTTTAACTGAACTTTAATCTAAAAATGTTTCTAACCTCATTATAGCTCCAGAAATTTTTGCTAAGATTTTAGTTGCATTGAATAGTAGCATTTGTGATTTATAAGGCTGAGCAGATTTGTTTTGCTCATATCTTTTGCATTAAGAATCCAAATCAATTGGTTCTTGTTGCTAAATTCCTTATAAATCATGATCTTGCTGCTGTAAAATTTTCAAAGCATTTGAAAAAAGTTTGCTGTTGAGACTTTTTGTTTTCTTTGTTCTTATCGATTTCTTTTTCGCTTTCTCGTTAGGTTCCGAAGAGCACATTACTAACGAGAGTGATCCTCACCAACATCTTGAACCTCAGCAACAAGGCAAGCAGTTTGATCATGTTAATCCCAGTATTTTTCAAGTCTAATATATTGATTTCAATTTGTATGTATGCATTGATATTTTGTTGTTAAATTATGGTTAGTATCCTATAGTTGGATAATCTGTAGGAATTGATTATCCTCTACTACCTTGAGCCTAGGTTATTTGCTGTGATTTGAGTTCGTTGGATGAGCTCTTGTCACTTAGTAGATTGCGAATTGAAATTGCTTAGAAATGCTTAGTTTCGGTAGAAATGGGCGATCATCGATTTAGTCGATGATCTTGATCACACATCAAATTATTATTCCTTTATGTCCAGCACTTGTACTTTGTTATTTTATAAAGTCAAAATATGAAAATGAAAAATTGATTTAGACTTGGGCATATTGGTTGGATGGTGTGGTTGTTTGGGTTGTGGTTGTATGCCTAAGTCAACAAGGACCGAATTACTTGCACCAACGTACTGAGTAATTTGCGTGCTAATCACACGAGAGGGATATGGGACCTCTCTTTACTGAGTACTTTGGTGTGTGTTATCTCCGAGTCACAGGAGGGGGTTGTGTGTGTTGTGTGAAAAAGGATATGTGTTCTTGTGTTGGGTGTGCGGTGGTGGAGATTCCGGGTAGGCTCTCCACCTCGACGAGCATTGTAGTTGTCCAAGGCTTTACCTGAGATGGGTAGTTGACTGAGGCTTTACGATGACTCCGACACAACGTATGGGTTTCTATACATACGGGCAACTCGTAGTTAATACATAATATTGGAAATGTCTCGAAGGACTTAGCTGTGCCGGCATACCAAAGGAAGTATGCTAATCATGTGGCAAAAAGGCGGTCTGACGTGTGGGTACATTGGTACACCCCTGCGGGGATAAAACTATTTGAATAGCCTTGTCTTCGGTTATGGACACGCTCGGATACGCCCCGTGAGAATTAGACTACAACCTTTTCAATAAAATTTGACATGGTTAGTATGAATGGGTAATTCATGCTATTGTTGCGATGACTAATGGTTTAGTCACTTCTAGGATTGTTGTGGTCCTCTATCTATTGTTATTATTGTTGTCGCTTACTGTTATTCGAACATTAAAAATAGATTTGTCAATTTGCTTTTAAATGTACTAGATTATTGCAAATAAAGATTGCTTCATGCCGAAAATGAAACATACAGCCTCCACTTAAATAAGCTTGCATGTAGCATATGTATAGGTCTGTTATTCTACACGTAAGTCTTGCGGAGTACAATTTTTGTACTCATTTGCTTTGCTTAACTATTTGTTGCAGAGGAGGAAGGTGAGCCCCAAGTGCCTCACTTTTGTGGAATATGCTGCGGGTTCGACGACTAGCTTGGCGGTCCGGTCGGTTGCCTTGTGGGTTAAAGGCACACTGATTGGCTCTTTTGTTTATGGCCATCTTATGGCACTTTTGCTTCCGCTGTTCAATTTTTGTATTTATATGTATTTGGCCGGTTGGCCGATCTTTTGTAATAACTATCCTTTACTTATTTCAACTTCTGATTTGTTGATGTGCTTCAGTTCTATGTGAATGAATGGAATTGATGCATGAATTTTGTAAAGGTGTGTGTATACTGCATTTATGGGAATTATACATGTCTCGAAGACACGGGTTATTTTTTTGTGATGCTAGGGTCAATTGGTGACTAAGCATTACAAGCCTAATAATCCGGGGTCCTCACAGGTGATCTCGAATGATCACAACTCCACGGGAGTGGAGGTCCCCGATCCTTGTGGAGGAACGGGCTTGAGAGTGAATGTTGTTGCGAGCATTCACTCATACTATACCGGTATACGCGAAAGAAGTGCATGTGGACATGTAGAGTAGGGTTGCATTGATATGAGATAAATGGATGTGAAAATAAAGTGAAGATAACAGCATGAGAATATTAATAGAAGTGCATGCGATGATAATGAAGTTATTGAATAATGTTGATTTATTATTGTTCGTTGTATATTCATGTGTTTGCTGAGTTGTAGACTCACCCTTGCTCTTTTGTTGTCTTTAGGTGATCTTCGAGGGTGCCACATTTGAGAGCGAATAGTGCACATGGGATAGTTTCATGTTTCAGACACATGATTAATTACCATGAGAACCTTTTTATTGCTTATTGCTGGATTATCTAGGACTTGCTTGACATTGAATAAAATTTAGGTCAATGTTTTGGATTAGTCTATTTGTTTCAGTGCTTCAGACTCCTTAGTTGGGTCCTGTTTTGGACTACTTGCCTGGTTATGTTTCCCTTTCTTAATTGTTCACGCTTGATCAATCTTTATTCATATTATATTGTGACCTATGGACGGGTTTTATTAATGTTTTACTTGCTGAAATTTCTTAGTGTGTTGATGTTTCTTAGTTGTTCGGGTAGCTTAGTGGCATTCTAGGCCCAGTGTTGGGCTGGGGTGTTACAGTTGGTATCAGAGAGTGCTTTAAGTTCGTGGTGAATAGATTAACAACTTAGGTAAACTAAAATTGTTAAAATTTGTTTTAGATTTAGTAAATCAACTAATTTTTTTTGCTAATGGTAACATAATCTAGAATTTGACACACTAGTGCACAGTAGGTTAGAGAGAGGTACGATCATCGTTTTACACTTCCGTTATGTTATTTATTGACGCATGATTTTATTTTGACATTTGAACTCATTATGTATTGTTGATTGTGGTTGATAGCTATGCCGAGGGGTAGAGGATGTGGTCGTGGTGGTTGAGGCCGCAGGCAAGGTTCCGTGGAGCCAACTCCTGTAGCAGATGAGTAAGTAGCTGAGGGGGTTGCTGTTGACCCGCCTACGGTTGGGGTCCCAGATGAGACCCCTGCTTTGCTGAGAGAGTTGGTGGGAGAGATCCATGCTCTTCGTCAGCAGCCTGTAGCCCTCATGTTCTTTGCAAGGCAATCAAGTTGTTGCTCTGTCGCACCTCCACCTGGTACGGTATGGATGACACTTCGAGAGTGGATGGAATTGAGGTTTGATCCGTCTGATAGGTCGGGTACACCGGTCCAGGCAGCGGACTGGTTGTGCTACATTGAGAGACCATGTGAGAGGTCCTCCACTCTGAGTGATGAGTATTTGACAAGTGTGTTGATTAGATTGAGAGTTGAGGTTTTTGGTTTGGACTATTTACGGGTCGTGTCGGAAATCGGAACTACCGTGTATGGAGCGGAAGTTCCGATTAATCGAACTACGGTGTTGGAAAAAGGAACTTCCGATTTACAGGTTTTGGTTTGGTGAAGAGAATCGGAACTTCCGCAGATGGGGTAGCGGAGTGTCCGATATCTTGGTATTGAGATTCCTCCGAGGCGAAAATCGGAATAGAATTTTTGGGCGTGCGGATGTTCCGAAGATCGGAAGTTCCGCAGTGGTAAGCACGGAACTTCCGATAATTCTGACAAGTGCGGATGTTCCGGAAATCGGAACTTCCGCTGTGGTAAGTGCGGAACTTCCGATTGTGTCCAGAACTGTGCAGAGAAGGTTGAATTGTGATTTTGATTTTGTATGAGTTTGAGTCTTATACAAATATTGATGCTATGATATTGTGCAATGCTATGTGATGTGTTTTTGTCTGTGTTGACTGCAGGGCATCAAGATGGAGTCGTGGCGAGACACGTGGACCGGACTAGGCGCAGGAGGCGTTGAGGTCAGAACGGTCGGGATGTGTCGAAGACGGCGTGAATCTTGAAGCGGTTGCGAGTCGTGCACAACAAGGTGTCTGAGGCTTCGAGAAAGTGCGCAAAGGGCGAAAGGTCTTTTATAAGCGGCAAAAGTGGAGGCGGTTCCGTTCGGGTGTAGCGGGCTTAATGGGTTGGAGGCCCATTAGCCAAGGCTATAAATAGGGAGAACCACAGGGTTAGGGTTAGACTTTTGAGAGAAAATTAGGTTAGCTCTAGAAAAGATTTGTTTTGCTTTTTGAGAGCTTGTTGAGAGGGAGAGTATGATCTGAAATCTTATGTAATCTTTCCTCTGTGTTTCCATCTGTAAACATTTGATATCTATCAATGAAACTCTGAGTTTTGATTACTTGTTTATGTCCTCTTCTTTCTCTCTGTTCTCATGTTAAATATCTAGGGTTTTGGCATATCTTTTGATTCGTCTTATGAAATAGCATGAAACTTGATATCTAGATTCGTTTTGATATTGCTAATGTATCCTCAAAGTTTCATGAACTAGGAATCGAGAATCGTGTCTATTTCGGTTTTGGTCTTTCTTGCCCTTCTTCAAGAAATCCGATTTTGGGTTGTTTGTTAAATCTTTGTTTGCGATTCTTCTCCATGAGGTCAAGATGTTGCTTAGGATGATGTCTGTGAAACTTGACCAGAGAAGAGCATTCAAGATTGAGCACTTTGGATTTTAGGAAAAACCCGAGCGCCTCGTTCTTGGTCGGGACAATCGGAACTTCCGATTGTCCACGGCGAATTATCATGCAGCGGAACTTCCGCACAGATCCGGAACTACCGGAGTGCGGAACTACTCACGGTAGAATCGGACCTTCCGATTTCGGCGAGCGATCTAAAGTTTATTTTGATTCTCGATTTTGCTTCACTCTTCTTAAGAGATCCGAGAGGGCTTTGTAGATTTCCTTTAAATCTGATAAAGGGAGTTCTTAATTTTATTGCACCATTCACCCCCTCTGTTGCCATTTCGGTCCTTCAATTGGTATCGAGCCGGTTAGCTCTTCTTGATAGATCTTAACCGTCGGTTGAGCCATGGCAGCGGACAAGTATTCCACCAAGCCTCCAGCTTTTGATGGTGCGGATTACCCTTCCGGAAGAGCCGAATGGAAACTTACATCCGTGCTCGTGGGTATGCCATCGGAGAAAGGTGAAGGTTAGATTTGTTTCCTCTGCCGATGAGAACATCAATCTTTGGAAACATGGTCGATGTTGAGGCAAATGCTAAGGCAAGGAACATAATCATTCGTGGTTTAAGCGTATGAGTTTGATCGTATTCTCATTTGATTTACGCTTACGACATCCGGGTGACCCTCGATGCATACCATGAGGGCACCACTCAGATTAAGACGGTTCGACAAGACCGCCTCAAGCGTGAATCGATGAAATTTGAAATGCTTGTTTGTGAATCTTTAGGCGAGTGCTTTTCGCGTTTTCACAAAATCTTGAGCAACCTCCGAGCGGTCGGTCTTACATACCCCGACTCGGATAACGCTCGACGGATGCTTTACGCACTTGATCTTCGTGTTTGGGAGATGAAAGTGACTACCATCAAAGATAGCACGGACCTCTCGACCACGACTCTTGATGCGCTTTACTCGCCTCAAGACTCACGAGATTGACATTGTCTCTCGAAGGTCGAAGTCACGATCGATGGCTTTAGTCACCGATCCCATACGGATCTTCTTACGAGTCGATCGTGGGTTCTCCTAGGCGCTCTCGTGACATAGCGATGATCGCTTAGAGCGACTTGAGGATGAATAGCTAGCCCTCCTAGCTCGGAAGTTTTCCCATGCTTACAAGAGGAGGAGGGATGGTAAGAGAGGAGGTCCTGTGATTTGTTTGAGTGTGGTGGCCCCAACCACATCCGAGCAAACCGTCCCAAGCTTGGGAAGGGCAAAGGTGACTATGGCGGTCCAAGCAAGAACGACTACATCGACAAGAACCGCAACACGAAGCCCTCGGACTGACCAAGGCAAGAAGAAGTTCCGCAACTTTGGGAAGGCTAAGAAGGCATTCCATCGCGTCCTCACCGCCTCGGCGAGCTGGACACCGCCGAGGTGGAGGGTGGAGTAACGATGATGGGAAGGACGATCATGATCCCAAGGACGACGGCAACTTCTCGGCATGTGCTTCATGGCCCTCGGGCGAATCGAGCGACAATGAGTACTCCGACTCAGACGAGGTTAGTCCCACTTATGACCAGCAATGATGCTTTTCTTAAGCTAGGTAGATTCCATGCTAAGTCTAGGACTAAGTGTGTTGGGTTGGAGAAGGAAGTAGCTAGACTATCACGGGAGCTCACTTTACTTACATCCGCTCCCTCCGTGATGAATGTGACACATCTTTGTGCTTTGATTGATGATATGGAAAAACTAAGGACCTTACATGATAGTGTGTCCTCTGAACTTGACATGATTAAGGTAGAGAACATTAGCCTTCTTCTTGAATTAGAGATGAGTAGGATAGCACCTCCTTCATCCACTCTTTGTTGAGGCTCTTTGCTTGCACCTCATGTGAGGTTAAGGACAATTCGTTTAGAGGTCTTTATACCATCTTGCTTGATCTGCTGAAACTTGTGAAAATTGTAATAATCTCAAGATGAACCTAAAGCAGGCGGATCACAAAATTCTTGAATTTCAAGTGCGCTACTAGAGCCTGTTGTTTCTTGTTTAAAGCGTCCTAAGTTAATCTGTTGAACTAGAATCAGATCTAAGCGGTTTCAAGAAATGATTGATCACAATAACAAATTGGCTCAAGATGCTTCTAAGGACCTTGTTAGCTCACCTTGCAATCATTGTAATAAACTAAAATGTGATTTGGTTGCATTGGATGAAAAATGTGTGAAGCTAACTAAGGACCTTCTAGAACACAATCATCTGCTTGTATTGTGTGTCTTTGGGAAGAAGTCTAAGGGTTTGGTAGAGACGCCTAGTAACGTGAACCAATCGCTAGCGATGGGACTGTCCCCCAAAGTCGGTGTGCGTGCACAAGCCAATCTTTCCTCTGTTGGTGGTTCTTCTTACGCTCCCTTACCTTCTGCTGTCCCTTCTTCCCCCTGCTCTTCTTGCACCTCTCTCTTTCGGGAGTGTCAGTATCTTATGAACACTCTCGAGAGGTTTGTAGGAGGCAAGAAGAAGCTCAATCTCATTCTAGACAAATCTAAAATTTGCAGATTTAATCAGGGTCTAGGATATGATATCCGAGGAGGATATGAGGAAGCATCCACCTGTCGTGCTCAAAACCATAGCACCAGGTGTGATCAAAACTAAGCCCAGGACTGAGAAAGTCAATTTTAAGTCAGCGGGTTTTGTTCAAAGGATTTGACGACAAGGTGATCCCACTGCAGCTTGACCTCGTAGGCGAAGTATCATTGCACCTTCATCGTAAAGATGGACATTTAGTTGATCATTGCTTCAGCGCGCCAAGATCGTAGCGTAGAGACCATGTTGAGTCTCTTAGGTACATTCAAGGTCAGCCCGGATCTTGAGTGCACCTAAGACCAACACGAGGTCTAGGTTTGTTCCATCGATGATTTTGGGCGAGATCGAGGACTTGGTTTTTCCGAGTTTTACGAGTTTCGTCCTCATGCTCCCTTTGGTCGTAATCTCCCGTCACGAGGGTAGATCTCGTTTTCCTTCGAGATAGCTACCATGGCGAGATCGAGATATTCTTGGCACTTCGACTCGCTCTTCCATAGCGATGGATCTAGCAACAGTGAGATCTTTTGACTTGTTGAGTGACGAGAGCGAGGGTAGATAGAGGTCGGTCTTGCTTGACTACTTCATCTGTTCGCGAGTTACTCAAGATTAGGTGCCAAAATCTCTGTTGATTCACCCGATCTTCGAGACTTTACTCTGTTTGACTCGTGGTCGCGGGCCGGGAAGGAAAGGTGCGGATTGTAGACTCGGGTTGTTCACGTCATATGACCGGTGAGTCTCGTTGGTTTTCTTCTCTAGCCCGCGCTCCGTGATGAGGCGATCACCTTCGGAGATGCTTCATTTGGGCGCGTCATCGCTAAAGGTACTTGTGAGCATTAATGATTCTTTTATTTTAAAAGATGTTGCCTTAGTAAGTAAGCTGCAGATAATCGCTTTCGGTCTCACCTTCGATGACGGTTTCGAGGTGAGCTTTAAGAAAAACAATTGCAAAATTCTTGATTCTTGGGTAGTCTAGTTTGCGGATTTCTCGTTATGGGAGGATTTTTCGTGCTGATTTTTCCGGATCTTCCGTGATCCTCTCCGATGTTTAATTGCTTCAATCCGTGATTTGTCTTTACGGCATAGGAGACTTGGTCATATAGGATTTGATCATCGACCGAGTTAGTGGCCACGATCTCATTCGTGGTTTGCGAAACTCAAAATGGTCAAGGATCTTGTTTGTGCTCCTTGCCGCACGGCAAAATGGTTGCCGCTTCACATCCTCGATTCATGATGACTATGACGGATGCACTGTGTCAAGCGCTCCATATGGACCTGATGGGACCGGCTAGAGTGCGATCGATGGGAGGAAGTGGTGCGTACTTGTCGTGGTCGATGACTTCTCGAGGTATTCTTGGGTGTTCTTCTTAGCCTCGAAGGATGAGGCGTTTACTCTTTTTCGTGGTCTTTTAGTAGGCTTTCTGTTGAGCTCCTGTGCATTACGAGCAATTCGCGATAATGGCACTAAGTTCAAGAATTCCTACTTTGAGAGTTTTGTGGTGAGGCAGTGTAGAGCACGGTTCTCGTCTCCATCGTCCCTCAAAAAATGGCGTTGTGGAGAGGAAGAACCGTACCTTAGTCGAGATGGCGGGACGATGCTTGATGAGTACTCTACACCTAGGAAGTTTTGGGTGAGGGAATTGCTCTTGCTTGTCATGTTTCTAACAGTTTTTTCTTGGGCACTCTTGCATCGCACTTCTTATGAGTTGAGATATGGGCGAAAACCAGGCGTCTCGCATTTTCGTGTGTTTGGTTGCAAGTGTTTTATTACAAGTCCAGGAACCTAGATAAGTTCGAGTCACGATCTTGTGATGGGATCTTTACAGGTTACTCGACTTCTTCTCGTGCCTATAGAGTGCAGGCTGCGAATCTAGTAAATTGTTAGAAACACAGTGAGGTGACCTTGATGAGGCCATCCGAGGACTAGGCACGATATCTCGAGTTCCTTAGAGCGATCGAGTCCATCTTTGTGGACGATGAGGAGGATGGAGATGAGGGTTGTTTACCCGATCCAGTTCCTTCTCTTCCTCTTGAGGTGCCCTCTTCCACCGCACCTCGAGGAGATCAGCCCTTACCTTCTGCTTCTTCGAAGCTAGTGGCTCTGTCCCTATCTCGGTCTGCTAATGAGGTAGAGGCCACTTCTTCATCTCACCCTGGACCTCCAAGACACATTCAAAAGGACCATCCTTCAGAGCAGATCATTGGAGACCTCTTTGAGCGTGTCACACGTTCTAAGGCTGGTTTGTCTCTCTTCTGTCTCCATTCTGCCTTCGTCGCCTCATTTGAGCCCAAAGACGTTTGTCATGCTCTATCTGACGAGTCTTGGACAAACGCTATGCATGAGGAGTTGGAAAACTTTGAAAGAAACAAGGTCTGGTCTCTTGTTGAGCCCCCTCAAGGTCACAATATCATTGGGACCAAATGGGTGTTCAAGAACAAGCAAAGTGAAGATGGGCTAGTCATTCGAAACAAGGCTAGGCTGGTAGCTCAGGGTTACTCTCAAGTTGAGGGTCTAGATTTCGAAGAGACCTTTGCCCCTGTAGCTAGACTTGAAGCCATTAGAATTATGCTTGCCTTTGCAGCTTCTAAGGGTTTCAAGCTTTACCAGATGGATGTCAAGAGTGCCTTCCTCAATGGCCTTATTGAGGAAGAAGTCTATGTCGACTGACCTCTGGTTTCGAGAACCCCAAATACCCTAACCATGTCTACAAAGCTTTCCAAAGCTTTGTATGGACTCAAGCAGCTCCCGAGCTTGGTATGAAAGGCTTAAGTCCTATCTGCTGAGCCATGGTTTTGAGATGGGTAAAATTGACAAGACCTTGTTCATTCGCCGTCTTGGCACCGATCTTTTGCTCGTCGGATCTATGTGGATGACATTATCTTTGGCGGCTCCTCGCATGCTCGTTTCCCGCTTTCCGATGTCATGAGCTCGGAGTTTGAAATGAGCATGATGGGCGAGTTGAGCTTCTTCCTTGGCTTCCAAATCAAACAGACTCGGAGGGTACCTTTCTTCATCAAGGCAAATACACTCGAGACCTCTGAGCGTTTCGACATGAATGATGGAAAGCCAAGATCAACTCAATGGCATCTACAACTGCTGGATCCGGATGAAGACGGCGAACACATTGACCAAAAGGATTTTAGGAGCATGATTGGCTCTCTCTTGTACCTCATGACCTCGAGACCGGACATACACTTCTCTGTGTGTCTTTGTGCTCGGTTTGAGCTTCTCCTCGCGTATCTCACCGTCGGCGGTGAAGCGCATCTTCGGTACCTTGAGCTACTATTGACTATGGTATCCGTACTCTTCCTCTTCTTGTCTATCTCTTAGAGCCTTCTCCGATCAGATTTCATTGGTCAGAGGATAGATAGGAAGAGCACTTCCGCACTTGCCAATTCATTGGCACTTCTCTCGTCTCCGGTCGCCGAGGAAGCAATCCGGTGTTGCGCAATCACCGCGAGAGGCCGAGCACGTTGTCGCAGCCGATTCTTTGTAGTCAAGTGCTTTGGATGGTCTCGACCTGCAGAGTTCGGGCTATCTATCATTGCGTTCCACTCTTCCGTGATAACACGTCTGCGATTTGCATTGCCAAGAACCCAATGCAACATTCTCGGACCAAGCATATAGATATCGATATCACTTTCTTGAGATCATGTAGAGAAGGGTGATATTGTGCTCCAGCCAGTGGAGAGTGAGCACCGGTTGGCGGATATCTTCACTAAGCCTCCGGATGCTCTCGGTTTTGACTCTGCGGGAGAGCTTGGGGTGGTTTGTCCTTACGGATCACTTGTGAGGGAGCGTTGTGCTACTCTTGTATTATATTATATTATATTATATTATACGTTTACTCCTTTTCTCGTTTCATTTCTTTTAATATTTGGTCAAGTCCTTCCAAAGATAGGTTAGAGTGTTTCTCTTGCCACATTGCTTTGATTGCTACTTCTTGTCTTGTGCTTCTAGGATCTTGCTTATTAGTTGTCTCTTACCTCTCTAAGTAGAGCTTACTCACTTCTTATAGGTTCTAGCAGGTCGGGCCACCCTTGGGTAGACAGGGGCAAGTGTTTGCTCCTTAGTGTTTGTATAGATCACCGATAGTCCTAGAATCATATGGGGTAGATAAGAATCATGTCGAGCGATAGTCTTCTCTATATCTTTTCTATGCTCTAAAGGACCGCTTTTACGGTTTACTTATCGATTCTCGTTTTTGTTCCTTTGGTTGGGGAGTTATTCTTGGTTATTCCATACTCTTAATTTTGTCATAACTCAACTTTGAATTAAAAGATGCATCTCATTCGAAGGGATCTGGATTTTTGTACTTCTCATCAAGCATTGCATGATAATCAAATGGAGCCTTGTTTATTATCCCTTATGATCTGTTTTCACTTTTTACATCTTGCCATGATTTATGCTAAAGCGCTAGATCTATCATGACTTTTTATGTGTAGTTTAGTCTTTGACATGCTAAGGTATTTAAAATGATAAACTTGAATTAAAATCTTGTCATGATAGCTCTTGAGACTAGTCCGTTAAAACTATCCTTTTATGATTTTCGCCATGTCAAGTAGGCTGAGTTGAGTCCTGAATCTCTTTTGAACTTTTGAGTAAGCTATGTCAGTATGTTAAGAAACATGACTTATCTCTAATCATCGGTCTAAAAACTTCAAAAGAAAAATGATCTCTTTTGTGCGAAAAACTGATCTCACCAAATCTTTCTCATGAGACGGCTTGCCATTGCACTAGGCATGAACTCGGGAAGCCTTGGATGACCTAAGATCACCTCCTTAAGTCATTGCTTGGGTGGTCGCATAAGGCTTGGGATCTAGCACATGGCTATAAAAAAATGGTTGAAGCTCGGAGGCGGTTGTGGATGGCACCTAGTCCAGAGCTTGCTTTATCGAGATAAAACCTTAAAGAGCCTTAAAATAGAAAGTCTTCAGAAAAAGAAAAATGTGCTAAAATTGCTTATCATCAAAGAGACCAAGTTCTGGATAAAATGAGTCCTTCTTCAACTGGTAGCTCTCTAAACTGTTCAGTACGAGTCTTCTTGGTTCAACTTAGATTATTTGACATGGCTTGTATCATCTTTGGATATCTTTAGCTAGACTTCAATCTTGACTTAATTGACTCGCTAAAAATTGGATCATTAATCGATTATGGACTTTCTGCCTTAGCTCTTCTATACATCGATTGTCATGATCTTGATAGCATTCTTCTGTGTTATGGCTTGGTGTAATACTCTAATAGTCATTTTGGATAATCTACATGGCTCCTAATGCTTAAAATGAACATCATATAGTCTTTTCCTCCCTTTTCTACATATTGATGATTTTATTGCCAAAGGGGGAGAATGATTGTGAGAAAAAGCCTTCTGAAGAAAAGCCTTGAGTTTTGTGCGAAAATTGCTCTTTCATCTCATCTCAAGTCTTTCTCTTTTTGTCAACTTGGTCTTGAGCTTAATTGCACTTGTTTAGACCTTGGTTGACTGGAATCTCAAACTCATCTTATGCTTTTTCGGTAATTGTCAATATACTCATCAAGGGGGAGATTGAGAGACCATGTGAGAGGTCCTCCACTCTGAGTGATGAGTATTTGACAAGTGTGTTGATTAGATTGAGAGTTGAGGTTTTTGGTTTGGACTATTTCTGGGCTGTGTCAGGGAAATCGGAACTACCGCTGTGTATGGAGCGGAAGTTCCGATTAATCGGAACTACCGGTGTTGGAAAAAGGAACTTCCGATTTACCTGGGTTTTGGTTTCGGCTGAAGAGAATCGGAACTTCCGCAGATGGGGTAGCGGAGTGTCCGATAATACTGGTATTGAGATTCCTCTGAGACGAAAATCGGAATAGAATTTTTGGGCGTGCGGATGTTCCGAAGATCGGAAGTTCCGCAGTGGTAAGCACGGAACTTCCGATAATTCTGACAAGTGCGGATGTTCCGGAAATCGGAACTTCCGCTGTGGTAAGTGCGGAACTTCCGATTGTGTCCAGAACTGTGCAGAGAAGGTTGAATTGTGATTTTGATTTTGTATGAGTTTGAGTCTTATACAAATATTGATGCTATGATATTGTGCAATGCTATGTGATGTGTTTTTATGCATGTTGATGCAGGCATCAAGATGGAGTCGTGGCGAGACACGTGGACGGACTAGGCGCAGGAGGCGTTGAGGTCAAACGGTCGGGATGTGTCAAGACGGCGTGAATCTTGAAGCGGTTGCGAGTCGTGCACAACAAGGTGTACGGAGGCTTCGGAAGGTGCGCAAGGCGAAAGGGTCTTTTATAAGCGGCAAAAGTGGAGGCGGTTCCGTTCGGGTGTAGCGGGCTTAATGGGTTGGAGGCCCATTAGCCAAGGCTATAAATAGGGAGAACCACAGGGTTAGGGTTAGACTTTTGAGAGAAAATTAGGTTAGCTCTAGAAAAGATTTGTTTTGCTTTTTGAGAGCTTGTTGAGAGGAGAGTATGATCTCAAATCTTATGTAATCTTTCCTCTGTGTTTCCATCTCAAACATTTGATATCTATCAATGAAACTCGAGTTTTGATTACTTGTTTATGTCCTCTTCTTTCTCTCTCGTTCTCATGTTAAATATCTAGGTTTTGGCATATCTTTTGATTCGTCTTATGAAATAGCATGAAACTTGATATCTAGATTCGCTTTGATATTGCTAATGTATCCTCAAAGTTTCATGAACTAGGAATCGAGAGAATCGTGTCTATTTGGGTTTTGGTCTTTCTTGCCCCTTCTTCAAGAAATCCGATTTTGGGTTGTTTGTTAAATCTTTGTTTGCGATTCTTCTCCATGAGGTCAAGATGTTGCTTAGGATGATGTCCCGTGAAACTTGACCGAGAAGAGCATTCAAGATTGAGCACTTTGGATTTTGGGAAAAACCCAAGCGCCTCGTTCTTGGTCGGACAATCGAACTTCCGATTGTCCACGGCGAATTATCATGCAGCGGAACTTCCGCAGATCCCGGAACTACGGTGCGGAACTACATCACGTAGAATCGGACCTTCCGATTTCGATGAACAGATCTAAAGTTTATTTTGATTCTCGATTTTGCTTCACTCTTCTTAAGAGATCCAGAGGGCTTTGTAGATTTGCTTTAAATACAGTAAAGGGGAGTTCTTAATTTTTATTGCACCATTCACCCCCCCCTCTGTTGCCATTTCGGTCCTTCATACATAGAGAGGCAGTTTGGAGCTTTGGAGATGTCTTCACATTAGAGGGTCCGTTTTGTAGCCTTTCAGCTGAAAGGGCAAGCAGACATTTGGTGTTAGGGCGTGTTGTCTTCGAGGACTGTCACTGAGGGGCTAGTCACTTGGGAGGACTTTGTTGATCAGTTCAAGGAAAAGTTCTACCCCTACTCTTTTGTTGAGAAGATGGAGGTTGCCTTGACGACTATTGCTTAGGGGAAGAGGTCTATTGCTGAGTATAAGGCTGAGTTCAACAACTTGGTTCGCTTTGTCCCTTCGGTAGCGAACGATGATCTTCATAAAGCCAAGAGGTTCCATCGGGGTCTCAATTCTGAGTACCGGCATGTGTTGGGAGCTACTCCACTCCGTGACTACAGCTATGTTGTGGAGCAAACCAGGGGCATGGAGTTGGAGATGCAGCTCACAAAGGGGCAGCAAGCCTGGTGGACTGGTTGCTTCTGGTGGTGACCAGAAGAGGAGCTCTAGTGAGGGAAGTGGGTCGGTTCAGTGACCTGCTTTCACGAAATCCAAGGGAGGACCACAGTCCTTCAAGTCTAAGCAGTCGAGGCCGTTCTCTTCTTCGGCGCCTCGTTCTTTTGCAGGTACTCCGGCTCTTCGTCCTGCCCAGAGCAGGGTATGCTTTGTTTCAAGTGTGGTGAGGGACATTGCGCTGCTGAGTGCTCTTGGACGGGAGATTGCCGTCACTGTGGCCGACTAGGTCACAAGGAGTGGGTGTGTCGCCAGAACCTCGCTAGTGTAATCAAGTGGGAGCCCGTGGCACCTTCTTCTTCAGTGGGTCTTGCTCGGGATCTTTCAAGATGATGGCTGCCCCTCCTGCGCCGCCACTTCCTTCAGCTTGGGTGCCTCCAGTAGGGTACTACTGGCATCCGCCACCTCCGGCACTGCTTCAGGTTGCACGGCCGGCTTTACCTGCACCACCACAGCAGATTGTCAGGGCTCTCGCTGCCCTGGCGTCGTCTTCTTTCGCCATGGCGCCACCTGGAGTGTACGCCATGCCTACTGCAGAGTCTGCGGGTCATCCTAATGTGGTGGCATGTACTTTGCTTGTGGATTCGTTTGATGCTTTAGTCCTTTTTGATTCAGGGGCTACCTTTTCGTTTGTCTCGACGACATTTTCTAGGAGAGCAAACTTGGGTATGCAGTTGATTTCTCAATCCGTGTTAGTTAGCTCTCCTGGGGGAATTATTGCGAGCTCTACTGTTTGTCCTAGGTGTTCTATTGTCATTGATGGAGAGAAGTTCACGGCGAATCTGATAGTTATTCAAATGGAGCCGTTCGACGTTATCCTGGGCATGGATTGATTGCACTCTTACCGAGCTGTGATATCCTGTTTTTGTAGATCAGTCTCTGTGCAGACCCCATCTGGGGAGACTTTAACCTTTCAGGGCAGTGCGCCCCCGCGCTCTCTTTCGATGTTGGTCGGACTGTTCCCGGGTCAGTGTAGTGAAAACTGGACTTCTTTTAGCTCTTACTGAGAAACCGAGTGTGGCTTCGCTGATTGGGGAGATTCCAGTTGTTAGTGATTACCTAGATGTGTTCCCAGCTGAGCTTCCGGGCTTGCCACCTGCGCGAGATGTGGAGTTTCGCATTGATCTTGTTCCGGGTACTGAGCCCATCTCGATTGTCTCCATATCGGCTAGCGCGTCTATTTCAGGATGAGTTGAAGAAGCAGTTGGACGATTTGTTGGCTAAAGGTTTGATCAAGCGTAGTGTATTGCCATGGGGAGCTCCTGTTCTGTTCACATAGAAGAAGGTGTAACACTCTGACTATAAGGAAGTCAAGATGTCACCTACAATCACTAATCATTAGGAAACTCGCAACTATAAGTACTACCAGAATTGGCGTACCACAAGGATATATGTGAAAAGAAATCATCAACAGTTTAATCAACAGATTGGAAATAAACATTTCAGGTAGATATGGTAAGACAGCCAAGTTGGCTTATTACAATTCAACACAAGACATAAATAGAAGATAACATTAAGTTCTCAAATGTTTTGGATTATGGTAGTGTGTGCATCGTATTGAGCTACCCTCCATGAAACCACTCTTCCTTGTCATTTACCTAAATAAAACAACAAAGCAAGAATGAGCCAAAGACTCAGCAAGTACTTGAAAGTAACAATCAACATCCAATGAACCATATACATCATCACAGATTGAACATTTATTGGATACAATTCTTATGAATGGATGAAATAAAATGATGCAGTGAAGGAATTAGACATATTGCAGCATATACCGGTATAGTGAGTGAAACACCCGTCGGTGTTCACTTAAAGTAATCGTATGAAGAACGTTTCATACGACCGTCCAACGTGGCCCACATTGGAATGGTGGACTCACGTAACGTGGCCCACATTGGAATGGTGGACTCACGTACCCATTCTGGAATTGATGGGATTTTCAAGTGCCCATACTGGAATTGATGGGTCTTACAAAGGTAATTTATGCATGTCATGATGTGATCCCATGGCAATATTGAATAGTACTCATAAATGAAAAGATACACATGGCATTCATCTACAAATACGAACAAATATAATCATTCATTCACACATCACATAATGCATCAATCATAGTATACAAGTTACTTGCCTGCCGCGCTGCGACGGGTTGGGAGGTAACTCAGATACCCCTCCACTCTCCGCTTCACCGCCTACAATATAAAATAATCAAAATGAGGACAAACGAGCAAGACATCGCTACACGTGCTCTCCCACAATCTCTAACCAAACCAACCAAACAAAAGGTTCAATTTGATCCATTCGCCCAAACATTCCAAATACCCCTAAACTGGCAGTTTTACTAGAAAATTCACCAATAAATAACCGTAAGTCCAAAAGACCTGAAACTAGTGCTCATCTTCTCTTAACGAAATGGGCTACGAAACTTTAGTTGGTGGTAAACTCTAATTCGGCCAAAACAGAGGTCTAACCATCCAATGAAAAACTATAACTGCAGTCTGTCCGGAATTCAGAACAGCCCTAAAGAAAAGGCTCTAACTTTTAAACCACTGATCCAAATAAAGTGTTATTTATCAGCATGGAAACATGGTGAAATTATCTTCATAAACCTAGTTGGGTGGCCGACCTTATTCTGACTCTAACTAGATCAAAACCTAGGTGCAACCGACTATACCCAGCATTTCTGTCAGACAGAGCGGTACGTGGTAAAACAGTCATAACTTTTAAACTACTGGGTGAAAATTCGTGATCCAGGTGCCAAACGAAATCTAACGAAACCATAAACATATCTCTAGGAGAGGTCAACCCGAGATTCGGCCTCTAAAGGGTCGAAACTGGCCGCGCAAGGAGACGGATGCGTTCTGGAATCTCCAGGACAGAACCCGATTTAGATCTAATCCACCATTAATCAATAAAACCGAATCAAACTACCACTAAAAACATTCGTTACCCTTGAAGATCTGCAGGGAGATGTGGATCCACCTCCCAAGAACCTCCCTCCCTTCTCCTCCCTTCCCTCTCCAAGACCGGCCACAAGATCGCCGCGAGCAAGCGGCGCGCCGTTGGAAGTAAACGGCTTCGGGGGAGAGCTTGGGGGCAACACCGGGGATCTCCGCAGCAGCGAGATGCCGTCAAGGAGCAGCAAGGAACACCAGGGAGGAGGGGAATAGAGGTGGCGGCTCTAGGGGAGGAGAGGAAGGAGTGGGGGAGGCGGCTAGGGTTGGGGCGCCTCCCCCCTCCCCTTGGCCGGCCCCCCTTGGGCCGGCCTCCCCCCTCTTGGGCAGCCTGGGCCGTGGCCTGCGGCCTAGGTTGTCGTAAAAATGCGAAAACCCCCTTTTTTTCTCAAAATTTATATTCATTTCTTTGCATTTTTCTCCTCCGACTGAACCTCTAAGTACCGATCCGTTTCCGGGGTATTACAGAAGGATGGGAGTTGGCGCATATGTGTTGATTACCGTGCGCTTAACGCGGTCACAATCAAGAACAAATATCCATTGCCCCGCATTATGGACTTGTTTGATCGGTTGAATGGAGCTCAGGTGTTCTCCAAGATCGATCTCCAGTCAGGTTATAATCAAATCCGTGTGCGTGAGCAGGATGTAGAGAAGACCGCATTCTTCACCAGGTATGGGCATTATGAGTATAATGTTATGTCTTTTGGATTGACTAATACACCTGCCATTTTTATGGAGACCATGAACAACTTGTTGCACGAGTATTTGGATGACTTCGTGGTGGTGTTCATTGATGATATTCTTATCTATTCCAAGACCAATGAGGATCATGAGCGTCACTTGAGGCTAGTATTAGAGACTTTGAGAGAGCACAAGTTCTATGCTAAGTTGAAGAAGTGTGAGTTCTGGATTTTAGAAGTGAGTTTTCTGGGTCATGTGATAAATCTTCAGGGCTTTGCTGTTGATCCTAGCAAGGTCTCTACAGTGGTGGATTGGAATTGGCCGACTAATGTGAAGGAGGTGAGGAGTTTCTTGGGCTTGGCTGGTTATTATCGGTGTTTTGTGCAGGATTTCTCTTTCATCGCCAAACCGATGTCTCAGCTTACTCAGAAAGGTGTGAGATTCCAATGGACCGATGAGTGTCAGCGCAGTTTCTGCACTTTGAAAGAGGTTGGTGACCTCTACTATTCTCACTCTTCCCGAGCCAGGGAAGCTATTCATAGTCTATTCAGATGCATCTCAAGTGGGTCTTGGCTGTGTTCTTATGCAAGACGGTAAGGTGATTGCTTATGCGTCGAGGCAGTTAAAGAAGCACGAGCAGAATTATCCCACTCATGACTTGGAGTTGACTGCAGTTGTTTTTGCTCTCAAGATTTGGAGGCATTATCTGTACGGTGAGTCTTGTGATATTTTCACAGATCACAAGAGTCTCAAGTATATCTTCACTTAGAAGGATCTGAATTTGAGGCAAAGGAGGTGGTTGGAATTGATCAATGACTATGATCTTACTATCCAGTATCATCCAGCAAGGTGTGAGACCCCGGTTTATTGGGCTTGTAAGGCTTAACCATCCCCTTGGTCCTAGCATCACAAATCGAATAAACCGAGACTCGAGACATGTATACTTCCCAGAAGTGCAGTATACATACCCCTTTACAAAATTCATGCATCAATTCCATTCATTCACATAGAACCTGTAACATCCCAAATATGGATTTGTGTTTCAAATGTAAGAAAATAAAAAGAAATTAAAACCTTTCTTGCATCTTCAAGCCCTTGGCCAGTTTTGTAATTCTTTTAAAAGAATTATGGAAAATCAAAATTTAATCTTCTTTTGACTCCAATCAAAAACCTTTGTGGCATGGAACTTGTGCCAAACCCTTGAAAATATTTTTCCTGAGTTCTAGGAAGGTTTGGGAACACCTCTGAATTATCTCATGATTTTTAGAAATTATTTGATAATTTTTGGAGCCAAGTCAAAATTGGTCAAACCCTATTTCCCCTCTTCTGAAATTTCTGGAGAAAATTTCAGTGTATGAAAATCCATGAAAATTTTATGAGAGGTTCCTCCTGCTGTCAGTAATCTCCAGTTAAAATTTCATATTTTTTGGAGCTTGTTTGCTACCTCAAATAATTCCTCAAAAATCAGATATTTAAAATTAAAAACCTAACTGGTTTGCACTGTTCCTCGGGTTCGGATCAGACTCGGGCTCGAGCCACTTGACTCGGTCCAGTCAACTAAACGCACCGGCGCGGTCGATCGGCGCGGGCGTTGTGAACCGTAGGATCCAAATCAACGGCCCTTGATCAACCGAACGATGGAATCGTCTTAATCCACCCGTTCTAACTCAGCCATTCGATTTCAATCCGACGGTCGACACGTCGTCTCCTTCCTCCCGGCCAAGACGCGTGCTCGAAGTCCATGGCGCGGCGCAGAGAAGAAAAGGAGCGGCGTGCAGTCCACTCCGTGATCGACTTTAAACGGCTCTTTCTGTGCGCATTTAATGCCCATCGTGCTCCTCCCTCAGGTGTCCCTTCTCCAACTGCTCCCGTTGCTCTCTCGCCCTACAATGGCAGTGGTGACCCGAGAGGGATATCGCCGTTTCTCTCTGCCATCCTCGACTATTTAAGCTCCATTGTTTCTCCCTTAGCTTCCTTTAGCACCTCCGCAACTCTAGCTAGCACTCACAAGTTTGCTGGAGCTGCAGATCCTCGAAAATCTTTTGGCCGCCATTGTCGGTTTTGGAGCTTCGGGGGAGTTGGTGCAGCAGGGGTTTTCTTCTTCGAGTCTTTGCTCCCTCTGCTCCCCCTTTACTCTCTGGAGCTTAACCCTCACTCAATTTGGTTCAATTTGCTCAGGGTTGAACTGAATTCGGATTTCCCCAATTTCAGCCGAAAACACCATTCTTCTTCGCCCGGGCAGCTTTGACGCTCCTCGGTGCATTCTTTGTGCTCAGGTAACCCCTCTTTAGTCCCTAGTGGTCTGGCACCTGCTCTCTTGAACCGCAGCTGAACGCATCGCCGTTTTTCGTTTTGGTCATTTTCGGCCACTTCGGTTCTCTCCGGCTTGCCGGCGTTCTGGACCACCGCAGCCAAATCCATTGGTACCCTTAGGTGCGCAATGATGTTTGGGACCCATTTTGGGCACTTGCTCGCACCGCCGCGGCCAGAGCCGCCGGCGGTGAGCCGTTCTTCCCCGTCATTTTTGTCGGACGAAAACAAGACGGGCGTTTGAACGTGAGTCGTTTTGAACCGTCGATCCTTAGATCTACGGCCCACATTCGCGCGGAAATTTGAATTCGTCGCACGTTTCGGTCTATGACCCGTTGGATCCAAGATCAACGGTCCCGATTCGAGTCCGCTTGGATCGTTGGATCCCAGATCCACGCCTCGCGTGCGTGTGAACGTTCGGACCGTCCGAACGCTCTGATCCACGTGGACCGTTGGATCCAGATCCAACGGTTGACGTTTAGGGTTCGGGGCTGCGCGCGCGCGTCAGCGTAGGGACTGGGACCGTTGGATCCAAAATCAACGCTCCAAGTTCGGCCACGTCGATTCTCATTTCTGTTTTTCCCGAAAGGATTTATTTATCAACTGAAAAATATGATAACTTATAAAATGCATAACTAATTCATTTTAATTCCTTTTTGGGAGATCCAAATTTTGTTGGTTATATTTTTAACTAAACTTTAATCTAAAATGTTTCCAACCCCAGTATAGCTCCAGAAAAGTTTGCTAATGAATAGTAGCATTTTTTATTTATAAAAGCCGAGCAAAATTGATTTGGTCATATCTTTGGCATTAAGAATCCAAATCAATTAGTTCTTGTTGCTAAATTCTTTATAAATCATGATCTTGCTACTATAAAATTTTCAGAATATTTGGAGAAAGTTTACTTTTGGGTCTTTGCATTTTCTTCGTTCTTATCGGTTGTTTTTCGCTTTCTCGTTAGGATCTGAAGAGCAAGTTGACAATATAATTGATCCTCAGCAACATCTTGACCCACAACAAACAGACAAGCAGTTTGATCATAAATTTCCCATTACTTTCAAGTCTAATATCTTGTTTACCAATCCTATGTATGCATGCTTTTGTGTCAAATTAATTTTCCCGATTAGAGGTAGCTATTCATATTGCATTGTTGCCCTCAAATTGTTATCCCCGCCACAAAAATAAGTTATTAATATCGCTGGTGAATTAGAGCTGGTGATTTAATTATGCTCTTTTATTGTCTTTTCGATGTCATGCTTAGAAATGCTTAGATGTCGGTAGTATTGGGCAGTCATCGACTTAGTCGATGATCTTGATCACACAAATATAATTATTACTCCATTATGTTCAGCACTTTGTGCTTTGTTAATTTTGTAAAGTCAAAGACTGAAAATAAAACTGTTTCGACTTGGGCACAATGGTATGTTGGTTTGATCTGTTGGTGTGAATGGAATGGTGTCTAGGTCATGAAGGACCGAGTTACTTGTGTCACTAAGCCAAGCGCTTATGCGTGCTAACTACGCGAGAGGGATATGGGACCTCTCTTGACTAAGTACTTTGGCGTGTGTTATCTCCGAGTCGCAGGAGGGGGTTGTGTGTGTTGTGTGAAAAAGGATATGTGTTCTTGTGTTGGGTGTGCGGTGGTGGAGATTCCGGGTAGGCTCTCCACCTCGAGGAGCATTGTAGTTGTCCAAGGCTTTACCCGCGATGGGTAGTTGACCGAGGCTTTACAATGACTCCGACACAACGTATGGGTTTCTATCCATACGGGTGACTCATAGTTAATACACAATATTGGAAATGTCTCGTAGGACTTAGCTGTGCCGGCATACCAAAGGAAGTGTGCTAATCATGTGGCAAAAAGGCGGTCTGGCGTGTGGGTACATTGGTACACCCCTGCAGGGTATAAAACTATTCGAATAGCCTCATCCTAGGTTATGGACATGCTTGGTAAGGTCGTGCAAGAACTAGACTACAACCTTTTAAAATTAAAAATTTGACATGGTTGGTATGAATGGGTAATTCATGCTATTGTTGTGGTGACTAATGGTTTAGTCACTTCCAGGATTGTTGTTGTCATCTATCTACTGTTATATTGTTGTCTTTTACGGTTATTTGAACATTAAAAACAGATTTGTCAACTTGCTTTTAGATGAACTACTTTATTGCAAATAAAGATTGCTTTGTGCTGAAAATGAAACCTACAGCCTCCACTTAAATAAGCTTGCATGTAGCCTATGTATAGGTCTGTTACTCTACACGTAAGTCTTGCGGAGTACAATTTTTGTACTCATTTGCTTTGCTTAATTATTTGTTGCAGAGGAGGAAGGTGAGCCCCAAGGGCCTCACTTTTGTGAAATGTGCTGTGGATTCGACGACTAGCTTGGCGGTTCGGTCGGTTTCCTTGTGGGTTAAAGGCACACTGATTGACTCTTTTGGTTTATGGTGATCTTATGGTACTTTTGCTTCCGCTGTTAAATTTATGTATGTCTATGTCATTTGGTCGGTCGGCCTCTCTTTTGTAATAACTATCCTTTATTTATGTTAACTTCTGGTTTGTCGCTTGCTTCGGTTCTATGTGAATGAATGGAATTGATGCATGAATTTTGTAAAGGGGTATGTATACTGCACTTCTGGGAAGTATACATGTCTCGAGTCTCGGTTTATTCGATTTGTGATGCTAGGACCAAATGGATGGTTAAGCATTACAAGCCTAATAAACTGGGCTCTCACAGAGTTTGGTATCAGAGCCATACTGACCGTAGTAACCCTGGCTTGGTCGTCTTTAGGATATTTTGGAAAATCTTATTTTCAAAGTATCAAATGATTTATGAAAGCTTATTGAGAGATCACAAATAAATTTTTAGGAAATTAGCATGCAATAGTATCACTGTGTTCTGTAAATCTACAGTTCAAAAATTAGGATCAACTTGGTCACTCTCGGAGGCGTTATTGTTACCGTCGCGCAATTCGTAATCTAGAGAGAAAATACAAAAGCGAATAAATACCAATAAAATCGAGAAATCCAAAATGCTAAAAAATGCATGATAATTACATATTAAGGAGGTTATGATTTGTAACATCCCAAATGTGGATTTGTGTTTCAAATGTAAGAAAATAAGAAGAAATTAAAACTTTTCTTGCATCTCGATGTCCTTGAGCATTTATGTAATTCTTGTAAAGGAATTATGGAAATCAAAATTAAAATCCTCAATTGACTCCAATCAAAAACCTCCTTGGCAAAGATCTTGTGCCAAACCTATGGAAATATTTTTCCTAAGTTTTAGGGAGGCTTGGTAACACCTCTGAATTATCTCATGATTTTTAGAAATTATTTGATAATTTTGGGAGGCAAGTCAAAGCTTGGTCAAACCCTAATTCACACCTTCTAGAATTTTTGGATAAAAATGCAGTGCATAAAAATCTCTAAAAATTTTATGAGAGGTTCATTCCGCAGTCAGCAACCTCCAGTTAAAATTTCATAATTTTTGGAACTGGTTTGCTACCTTAAATAGTTCCTAAAAAATCAGTTGTTTAAATTCGAACCCTAACTGGTTTTCACTGTTCAGTGGGTTCGAGTCAGACTCGGGCTCGAGACACTTGACTGGGTTCAATCAACTAACTGCACCGACTCGGTCGCTTTGGCGCGAGCGTTGTGAGCCGTTGGATCGGCATGGAACGACCCACGATCGCGGGAACGTTCGGACTAATCTGGCGCTGATCCATGTGGACCGTTGGATTCTAAATCAAAGGCCCACGATCGCGTGAACCATCCGAGCGCGCTGATCCAAGTGAACCGTTGGATTCTAAAGCAAAGGCCACGATCGCGTGAACGTTCGGACCGTCCGGACTCCTCGCGCAACGTGAACCATAGGATCCAAATCAACGGCCCAGGTTTGAGCAACGATCGTATCGTTATAATCACCCTGTTCTAATTCAACCGTTCGATTTCAATCCGACGGTGGAAACGTCGTCTCTTTCCTCAGGTCAGCGCGTGCGTGAGTCTGGCAATGGCGTGCGCAGAGAAGAAAACAAGTAGCGTGGAGTCACCTCTGTGGTCGACTTTAAACGGCTATCTCTGCGCGCATTAAATGCCCATCGTGCTCCTCCCTCAGAAGTCCATGCTTCAGCTGCTCCCGTCGCTCTCGCGTGCTCTAATGGGAGTGTTGACCCGAAAGCAATATCGCCGTTGCACATTACCATTCTCAGCTATTTAAGCTCCATTGCTTCACCCTTGGCTTCCTTTAGCACTTCCGCAAATCCAGCTAGCACCCACAAGAGTGTTTGAGCTGCAGTCCTTCGAGATCCATTCGGCCGCCATTGATGAGCTTTGAGCTTTGGTGAAGGCGGTACAGCAGGGGTTCCCTCCTTCCAATTTTCACTCCCTCTGCTCCACCTTTACTCTTCGGAGCTTAACCCTCACATAATTTGATTCTTTTCGTTCAGGGTTGGACTGAATTCGGATTTTCCCATTTTCGGCCGAAATCCGCATTTCTCTTCACCCACGTAGATTCGACCCTTCTCTGTGCGTTCTCTGGGCTCAGGTAACTTCTTATTAGTCCCTCGTTTCTTGGCACACGCTTCTTTGAACCGCAGCTGAGCTCATTTGCATTTTTCGTTTCCAGTCATTTTGAGTCATCTCGGTCATCTCCGGCTTGCCGGCGTTGTAGGCCACCGCAGCCAAAATTGTTGGTACCATTGGGTGCGCAAGATTGTTAGGAACCCATTTTGGGCATTTGCTCGCACCGCCGCGGCCAGCGTCGCCAGCGACGACTATCTCTTCCCCGTCGTTTTGTCGGACGAAGGTTTGAACGTGATTTGTTATGGACCGTCGATCCTTAGATCTACAGCCTAGGATCGCGCGAAAGTTTAAATTAATCGCACGCCTTAAACTTGGACCGTTGGATCCAAGATCAATGGTCCCGATTTGAGTCCGCATGGGTCGTTGGATCCGAGATCAATGGCTCATGTGCGTGTGAACGTTCGGACCAGTCCGAACGTCCCGATCCACGTGAACCGTTGGATCCAAATCCAACGGTGAGCATTTAGGGTTTGAGAGTCGCGCGTGCGCGCGTCATCTCGTGAACTTGGACCGTTGGATCTAAGATCAACGATCCAAGTTCGTCCACGTCGATTAAATTTATGATTTTTCCCGAAAGGATTATTTGTCAACTGAAAAATGTGGTAACTTGTAAAATGCATAACTATTTCATTTTAATTCCTTTTCGGTTGATTCAAATTTTGTTAGTTATATTTTTAACTAAAATTTAATCTAAAAATGATTATAACCTCACTATATCTCCAGAAATTTTTTCTAAAATATTAGTGCAATGAATAGTAGTATTTTTGATTTTTAAGGCTGAGCAAAATTGTTTTGCTCATATCTTTTGCATTAAGAATCCAAATAAATTGGTTATTATTGATAAACTCCTTATAAATCATGCTCTTGCTACTGTAAAATTTTCAAAATATTTGGAGAAAGTTTGCTGTTGAGTCTTTGTGTGTTCTTCGTTCTTATCGGTTCTTTTTCGCTTTCTCGATTAGGTTTCGAAGAGCACGTTGATAACTTAAGTGATCCTCCGCAACATCTTGACTCCACAAAGAAACAAAAAGCGCTTGATCATTTTAATCCCAGTATTTTTCAAGCATAATATATTGATTTCAACTTGTATGTATGCATTGCTATGTTGTTGTTAAATTATGGTTAGTATCCTATAGTTGCATAATCTGTAGGAATTGATTATCCTCTACTACCATGAGTCTAGGTTATTTGCTGCGATTTGAGTTCGATGGATGAGCTCTTGTCACTTAGTAGATTGCGAATTGAAATTGCTTAGAAATGCTTAGTTTCGGTAGTAATGGGCGATCATCGATTTTAGTCGATGATCTTGATCACACATTTGTTTATTATTCTATTATGTCCAGCACTTGTGCTTTGTTACTTTGTAAAGTCAAAAACTGAAAATAAAATTATTTTAGACTTGGGCACAATGGTATGTTGGTGTGAATGGAATGGTGCCTAGGTCATCAAGGACCGAGTTACTTGTGTCACTAAGCCAAGCGCTTTTGCGTGCTAACCACGCGAGAGGGATATGGGACCTCTCTTGACTTAGTACTTTGGCGTGTGTTATCTCCGAGTCGCAGGAGGGGGTTGTGTGTGTTGTGTGAAAAAGGATATGTGTTCTTGTGTTGGGTGTGCGGTGGTGGAGATTCCGGGTAGGCTCTCCACCTCGAGGAGCATCGTAGTTGTCCAAGGCTTTACCTGCGACGGGTAGTTGACCGAGGCTTTACGATGACTCCGACACAAGTATGGGTTTCTATCCATACGGGCGACTCGCAGTTAATACATAATATTGGAAATGTATCGAAGGACTTAGCTGTGCCGGCATACCAAAGGAAGTATGCTAATCATGTGGCAAAAAGGCGGTCTGACGTGTGGGTACATTGGTACACCCCTACAGGGGATAAAACTATTCAAATAGGCTCGTCCAAGGTTATGGACATGCTTGGTAAGGTCGTGCAAGAACTAGACTATAACCATTTAAATTAAAATTTGACATGGTTAGTATGAATGGGTAATTCATGCTATTGTTGTGGTGACTAATGGGCTAGTCACATCCAGGATGTTGTTGACATCTATCTACTGTTATGTTGTTGTTGTTTACTGTTATTTGAACATTAAAAACAGATTTGTTAACTTACTTTTAAATGTATTACATTATTGCAAATAAAGATTGCTTTGTGCTAAAAATGAAACATACAGCCTCCACTTAAATAATGGACGGGCAAGATTTCAAGAAAGGCTTTTGGCGACAAGAAAAGCAAGTTTTATTTTAACATTTTGTAATTTACTCAAAGTTGTAAAACATAATCTGATCTGATGTAAATAAATTCTTGTGTTACTTGTATTGAGAAGATTTTTATTCACGATAAACATTGTAAGGTTTAATTAAATTATTTCTCAGAGAATTTCATAAGTATTTATTGTTGTCTCTCTTTGGAGCTTTGATTGGAGTTACATATCAGACTTTAATTAGAATATTTACAAATACAATAATTTATGCAATGCTTCAGAAATAACAATTATAAAATAAAATGCATATAATTACTATTTATTAAAATTGGGACTGTTACAAACCTACCCCCCCATAAACAGATTCTCGTCCCCGATATTCCGGTGGTTCGGAAATTGGGAACGAAAGGCTATGGCAATTGAGAGACCATGTGAGTAGGGTCCCCTTTCGAGTGATGAGTATTTGATGCTATGTTGAAAAGTTTGTGATTGGATTCATTGCGCTTATACCGCCGCCGTATGTTTCAGATCGTATGCGGAACTTCAGGTTTTGGAATGCGGAAGTTCCGATAATCGGAACTTCTGCCCTGGTAAAACGAAACTTCCGATTATCCTGACGATTGTGTTCTGGTGTGTCGATAATCGAAACTTCCGCTCCTGGGAACGTGGAACTTCCGATAATACTAACAAGTGTGTTCTGTTTTAACGGGAATCGGAACTTCCAACCTGGGAGTGCGGATGTTCCGATAATCGGAACTTCCGCCATGGTAATTGTGGAATTTCCGATTGTGCGCAGAACTGTGCAGAGAGGGCATAGTTTTGATTTTAAGTTGTGAATGGATTTGAGTTAAATGCAAATGATGATTCTATTATCTTGAGCAATGCTATGTGACGTGTTTCTTGTTTGTACTGGTTGCAGGGCATTGAGACGGAGTCGTAGCGAGACACGTGGAGACCGGACTAGACGCAGGCGGCGTTGAGGTCAGAACGGTAAAGATGTGTCGAAGACGGCATGCACTCTAGGCGGTTGCGAGTCGTGAACAACAAGGAATGCGGGAGCTTCCAGAAGGTGTGCGAGTGGCGAAAGGGTAATTTCGCAAGGCGGCACAAGTGGAAGCGGGATCCGTTAGGATTTAGCCGGCGTAATGAGTTGGAGACCCATTAGCCAAGGGCTATAAATAGAGGTGAACCCCTGGTTGTTTGGTTGGACTTTTTGGGGTGAGAGAAAATTAGGGTTAGCTAAAGAGCCTTTGGAGAGCTTGTTTTTCTTTTTGAGAGGTTGTTGAGTTGGAGAGGATGAACTGAAATTTGTGTAATCATTTCTCTGTGTTTTGCCTCTGTAATATTTTGATTCCTATCAATGAAATTCTGAGGTTTTGCTTCTTTGTTTATGCCTCTTTTATTCTCTCTGTTAACGTTGAATATCTAGGGTTTTTAGTGAAACTTTTGATTCCCCTCATGAGATGGTATGAAACTTGATATCTAGAGTCTTATTGTTGTTGCTAATATATCCTCAAAGTTTCATGAGCCAAGAATCGAAGAATCTTGCTAATTGTGACTTTTGGTCTTTCTTGCCAAATATTCAAGAAATCCGATTTTGCTTTGATTAATGGATCTTTGTCTGCGATACTTCTTCATGAGGTCAAGATGTTGTTTAGGATGATGTCCTGTGAGACTTGACCTGAGAAGAGCATTAACGAGTTAGTATTTTGGATTTTTTTGGTAAAACCCCGAGCGTACTGTTCTTCGGTCAGGACAATCGGAACTTCCGATTTGTACAAGGCGGAACTACCGCTGGCGGAACTTCCGCACTGGAAGAACAGAACTACCGCAGTACGGAACTACCGCAAGGTAGAATCGGAGCTTCCGATATATGACAGAACATCCCATTTTTGTTTAACTCTTTGGATTTGATTCACATCACGTCTTTTGTTTAATAGAAAGTTTTTGGATTGCTGTGTGGACACTTGAGAGGGGAGGATCAAAATTTTTAAGGCACCATTCACCCCCCTCTATTGCCATTTCGGTCCTTCAGCAATCTAGCTAGGTTTGGTCGTAGGGTCACACTTCGGATTTTTATCACATCCAGAACTCAAATTCGAATCATGTGAGGTTATTTTCCAGTTTTAGGTTCTAAAGAGGGAAGAGGTTAAAGTAGGGTTTAAGGTAGTCTTGTAATAGCCTAAAATTTCAATTTCAATTGAAAATAAGACTTTAATTATTTTTGTGGATTTTCTGGAAATTTTAAAAGTTTTTCCCTAATTATTTTAAAGCTAAAATAATTTATGTGCAAAATCTATTACCAACTAAAAGTTGGAATTATTCTATTTAAGTCCAGAATGCTCTTGAGAATTTATGTGAATTTTCTCAAAATTTTTGGACTTTATTTGATATTTTCTAAAGATTATTTGAATTTCTAGGATTAAATAAATTGGAAAAAAAAAGAATTTAAATCTCGAAGAATAAGATCGGGCCAAGCTCAAAGACTGTATGCGCGCTCGCCCAATTCCTCCCCACGCCAGTTTAATGCGGGCCGTTCGATCGAAATCGGACGGCCGACATCAAACCTTCTCGCTTCTATCGCCTACTGCTCGATCAAAATCCAACGATCACCGCTTCACCGACGGCCAAGCGCGTGTTACCACCTCAGGCCGTTCGATCAAAATCCAACGATCGTCACTCCTCCCGACCAGTTCATCCGACCGCCATGTGGACCCACCGGCGTCTTCTTCCTTGCCCTCTTCTTCTCCCTCTCGTGCTCGAGACAACGCCGCCATTGCCGCGCCTCGGAGCTCCGTCTCCTCCGTGATTCCCTCTGCCTTAACCCCGTGATTTACGCCGATTAGCATCGCCACTCCTCCCGCATTCACCCCTGCATTACCCCTTCTTAACGCCGTAACGCCCCGCGCCTCTCGCCTCCGCCATTACCGCACCCAATCTCCCGCCTCCCCCTCGCCCTATAAAGCACCCCACCGCGCCTCTTCTCCCACATCTCATTCCCAACTCCTGTCCCTCGACGCCTCTCGCCTCGCGCATTTCGCAATTCCACGCCGGCGGCTGAAGCTCGTTCTTCTACTATTCCGGCGCCACCAGGCTTCCCCCGACCACCTCGAATGCACCTGACGAGGATCTAATAATCCTCATTTTATCTTTTATCCGTAATTCTTATTATGGGTAAATATGATGTCACGTAGTCCCCAGAAGTACCCCTTATATTCGTAAGGGAGAGGCCTACCAGGTGATTGTAAGTTCTCCTACAATCACCCCCATAGTCGTAAGTCTTACTACGACTATGTCACAGTCGTAAGTCCTTCTACGACCACTACCTAGTCGTAAGTCCTTCTACGACTACTACCTGGTCGTAAGTCCTTCTACGACCATTACCTGGTCGTAAGTCCTTCTACGATTTGTACCCAGTCGTAAGTCCTACTACGACTAAGTTAACCACGACCACCTTATAATCAATAGCACCTACAGTCGAGTGGGTCCAATTGATTAAGAAATCCAGACGGTCCTCGTGCACGATAATTCCGTGTAGTAATAGTGCTTAAATACCCCATTACCTCGGAAGGATAACTGCCCAACGGTGTGAAGGAGCCATTACGCCTTTGATTATTGCCATCATGCGCCCATTACTGGCTTAATTAGGCGCATCTTCCGCAGGACAAAACGGCTACTCCTTCACGACTATATAAGGACGTCAATCAGAGAGAGAGAGAGAGAGAGTCAAGGGGAAACACAAGTACTGTTCTCTGTAATAGTCCTGGTTTCTGGCTTGATCATCGAGAATACAGTCAATACCATACACACACAGGAGTAGGGTTGTTATTCTCCCCGGAGAAGGCCTGAACCTGTCTAAACATCCCGTGTCAATCCACTCTGCGTGATCTCATCTCTAGGAGACCCCCCGAATCAAACAATCTTTACGTAAGATCGGTTCTAATACACCGACAGCATCTTCGGCATCAGCGTCCTCCGGCGATCCTCTGGCGCGCCTCGGCTTTGCCTGAAGACTCCCGGAGCTCCTTCGCCGCCAACAACCGAACCACACCGCCGCCTCTCTCCGTCGCCGACGACCTTCCGACCACTCTCCGCCGCTACCAGGTAGCGCCCTCGCATCGGCATCGTCTCCTGAGCATTTTGCGCACCTCACCAGAGCTCGCCGCGCCGCAGATCGCCGGTACTTTTAGTACCCGAGCGCCGCCCCCTCCCGGCGCCGATGTGGCCGGCCGAGTCAGCGCCACCTAGGCATCACATCGGCACTTTAGCCGACGAGTACCAGCGTGGATGCCAAAGATAAAGACACCGCGCCAACAGATGTTTTCCTCGATCTTTGTCTTTGTGAGCCGAGTCCACCGTGGACTCGGAAAGCGCCGTGGACTCAGTCCATACTGTGCGGGCCCACTTGTCAGCCTCTGTGAACAGTACCGCTGATGCATGCTTGCGCAATAAATGGAATTTCCTTTAGAAATTTAATTTGGGAAATTCGGGAATTCTGATTTTTAGGATTTAATTTAGGTTTTAAACTTCCAAGAGCTCGTATTTCTTCATACGAACTCCGATCTAGGTGATTCAAATTTCTAAATTTGTATAAAATCAAGATCTAGCTAACTAAACCAAAATTAGTTAATTTGGAGTTAATTTGTATTTTCATTTGAATTTATTTATGTTTATTTGAATTATGTTTGAATTTGGATTATTCTCGCGAATAGATTTTGACGACTCCGGAGAGCTTGACCCTATTGAAGAAGTAGAATACCAAGATTTTAAGCCAGGCAAGTTACACCATTGACCATTTTGCCCCCAATATTTAAAATTATTTAATTTCTGTTTAAATTATTATTGCATGCATAATTGTATTTAATTATTTTAAATTCCTGTTTTAAATACTTAATTATTCCAATTCTTTTGTATAGCCACATTTGAATGTTGTATTACCAATTCCTTGTCACCTTAGTGAAATGAATTTAAAAATAAATATATGCTTAGCAAATGCTTAGACTAGGAAATATTTGATTTTGGGAGAATTTAGCCAAAACTTCAAAATTTGATAAAAAGCCTATGACATTGTTATGTCATGGTGGACTTTTGCAAATGTCTTTGAAAATTATAAAAATAAAAGAAAATGGTTTGTACTTGGGCAAAAATGGACCGCTGGTGGGTGCAGTTTATGCACCTGCTCATCTCGTTAGGATCGAGACCTGTGGTTTTTATTGAAAGTTGCCCAAGTAGGTTAAGGACCGGTCTTTGAGCCGCATCTTGCAAAGCTCCACCGTACTACCACATGTTCTGTATGGGCAGAACCGGGCTTAATAATTTGTCTTACCTCATTATTGTTTATGCCATTTTGTTGTGTGGGTAGACTTATTTCCCACGTGGCGCAAGAGGGGGCTTCCGGCAGGTGGTTAGCCTAATGGAAGTGAAACCTTAGCGGGCATATTAGTAGTGAGGTAGTGCATTGGAAACGCCTTGTGACAATTTCCTAGTCACACGCCTAAGGAAGCGTGCATTGGCCGACATAACGGGCAAATTATCTCGTGTGGGTAAAGTTGTACCCCTCTGCAGAGTGTAGATCTATTCGAATAGCCGTGTCCACGGTCATGGACATGCTGAGCAAAGCCACTCTAAGTTAGAATTTGTTTTTGGCTTTAAAATAACTCTGGACATGATTTGAGGATGGTTAATCTGTAGGACCGTAAAGGCGACTAAGGGGGGGTGAATAGGCGCTTTCTAAACTTTCTCGCCTAAATCAAATACAACACGAACTTTACTCCTTTAGCTATGAAAGCTAAGAAGATCAGTAAGCGCACAGAGGAAGCCTTGTGTTGGATTTGATAAACCCCTCAACCACACGACACAAAAGGAGAAAAGAACTCACTACTCTAATCGGCAACTAACTGGCGGTCGGACCGACAGTCAACCAGCGGTCTGACCGGCAACTAACTAGCGGTCGGACCGGTGGACAGCGGTTCGACCCGGCAGGACAGCGGTCTGAATACACGGGCGGTCTGACTGCCGTTGCAATACCGGTCTGACCGGCTCAGTCCAGAACTGAAAAACTCAACCCAATTCCAAAACGAAATTTGATCCAACTTTTGATTCAACCAATGAAACTTGACCAAATTTCGAGCACACCTCCCTAATGATATTAGAGACCTATTTCTAGCGACGATCCTTCAGATCCACTTCGCAGAATCGATCTCTCAAGGATTTAACAAAGGATTGCACAAACCCTAGAAATGTGAAAATCTTGATTCAAGACTTGCTCGTGGGGGTTGATGATCTAGATGACTCTAGGAGTATCCCCACACATCCAAGCAAGATAAAATAGTCCAACGGACCAAGCATGAACCTTTGAATCAAGGAAGCACCAAAATCATCCAAAAAGGGAGAAGAACACAAAGGGAACAAAAGATCTTTCAATTAAGCATCACAAGATGGTTTGATCACACAAGATGCTTACAAAGCCTCTCCAACAAGGAGGGCAAGAGCTCTCTCAAAGAGCACACCCCAAACCCTAGTTCTCCTCTCCTCTCCTCCAAACCATAGAAAAAAGGAAGAAGGGGCTATGTGAATGCTTCAAAGGGTTTTCCATCTCCCCCTTTCTATTTATACTAGAGAGCTAGGGTTTCACTTTTGGGGCCTCTTACACATGGGGCCCACACACACATAACTATTGAAGCAATCGCCTGCTTCACCACGTGTAGGTTGATCAGCGGTTCTCATCACGTCGCCAAGCCTCTCTTGTCCGAATCCCATCGGAACCTCCCAGAGACTCGCACGGATATCCGCACCGACTGATCCAACCAGCTGCACCGAACCACCCGTTCGATCCATCTTGCCCATCCTGCACCATGCTTGAGTCACACAACCTCACCCGGTATCCCTGATCGTTCTGGACCTCAGCTCTCCAAGCGTAGTCCCGATCCACTCACCGCTGACGCTGTTGACTGCAAGCCACCGCACAAAGAATAGACAAACAAATCGTTTTCGGGAACAAGTTCTTCACAACTTGACCCACGTTAGCTCTGCAATGCAATATACAACAATAAAGCATTGAACACCATACATGAAACACATTCAAATCAACTCAATGCAAACTTGGCTAACTTCCAAGTCAAAGCGGTCCGATCATTTACGTGGTCGGTCCGACCGATTATGCTTTGGCCGGACCGCTCCCACAACGGGCGGTCGGACCGGTCCAAAAGACTTAGCCAAAATTCAACCTTGAAAATCCGAAACCTTCTGGAATTTTCAACTCAATAGAACTTTTGACTGGGAGCTCCAAAAATGATGGGACCACATCCAGGAGACTACCCTCACTTGCCTACATAACCTATTTTTGGCTCAGCTCCAAAAACCAATTTAAAATATGGCGGTCGGACCGGCCACCATGGCCGTTCGGACTCCTCCACGGGCGGTCTGACCGCCCAACACAACCGGTCAGACCGCCTGTGATCTGACAGCCTGGGAGCAGACCCGAAAACGCGAGATTTTGCAAACCAACAACTCCATTGCCAATTGACTCATCATCCTGAGATCGTGCACATATCCTCACGATATCCACATAATCCTTGTGTTAAAATTGGGCGGGTAGCCTTGTGATAGGAGGGTATCCTTCGCCATGTTTCATATGGAGGTTATCCACTATAAAATGATCAATTTTAAATCTGATTTTAGCTATGGAATAAAAATGTGCCTTGAAACTTAGTATAACTATTTAAACCCAAAAATGCTGAATTACGCAAATAAACCCTACAACCTTCCTTTGAATAACTTATGCATGCATTATAAATTCTGTATTGGGTGTGATTTGCGAGCACAGTTGTAGTGCTCACTCTTGCTTAATATTATTATTCAGGAGAAGACTACTATCCGGAAGGTGAGGAGCAGGACGATTAGGCAATGACCTCCGCGATTACTGCTGGCGGCGATCGTGTGGCTTACCATTATATTTTGCTTCCGCTTAATGTTTTATTTGGCCTCAGGCCCAAATTGTAATAAACTCTATGCTTATTAATAAACACGCTGGATATGTTTGTGATAACATTTTTGCGACTGTGTACGCTGAAAATCCTGGACCAGTGTATGAACACAGAGAATTCCGGATCCTTCGTTCCCGGGTTCGACAAAAGTGGTATCAGAGCCATATCGACTGTAGGTCGTGACCTAGAAGGAAATCAAACCCTTAAGGATTTATTTTGAAAATTAAAAATAACTTGGTCTTCTGGAGTCATTCCTCAACTTTTCTCTTGAAAAATTATTTACTAACTCATCTCCTTCTAAAAAATTATAGATGACTGAAGTTCCGAATGCCATTTCCCATGGTGTTTTTGCTGGTCATTGGGCCGCAGTTCTCTGGAAGATAATGTAGCACTTGGACTTTGAAGAAAGACCGACGTATCAAGGATACAAGTATAAGGTGGGAAATCAGGATCGGTGGAGGGTAGAAGTGATCCTCTACTCCAACCTATCGCCGAACACAGACTTCCATATCTTCGATGCCCCAATGCGACGAGACACCTTCGCCGAAGGCATCCAGGATGCAGCCAGGGAAGCAACCCGCCGACTTCGCTACATCTACAATCACCGCCTCAACGGCACTGGGTTCCACTATTACCCGATGCACATTCCAACCCGGCATGACAGTACCTTCTGCTCAACTAGAGATGAAGACTGTCCCGATCTCACTCATCAGGTGGATCTGGCTAGAGCCATGGATTATGCCTACGGGAATACCCTAGATGAGCTGTCTCTCATACAAGGGAAATTACAAGACGCAGAAGAAAAGTTGAAGACTGCAGAAAAGGAACTGGCCTACTACAAGGAAGGCGAGGCTAGTTCTAGTGAGCCAGATTATACCCCAGTAACACCATAGATATGTCCTTAAATTTTCCTTTAGTTGCGAATTATGAGCTACAATACCTTTGTGGTAGCCATAATGAATTAATAAAATAAAATAAAATAAATTATTTTGCCGAAGTGTTCTTGCCTTGCGTTTGTTGATTTTGGGCTATTGTAGACCTACACCCTTAGAAATTTTTGTCTCTCTTGTCTAATCTATGAAGAGTCCACCAGATGGTGACCACCCGCACTGGAAGTGGCAGTGCTAGAGGGCAAGGAAATGAGAATGCTGATTATCAAGAAAACCCAGTTCAACAGCCACCACCTCCTCCAACTGAAGCCCCCGACTGGCGCCAAATGATGGCCAATCAGACTCATCTGATTGAATTACTAGCCCAGTCCCTCCACAGCAACCAGAATACTCAAGCGTCAGCAGCCCATCATGCTCCTCCACCTCCCGCAAGAGTGACTTTGTTAGAGTTCATGAGGATGCGTCCGCCGACGTTTTCTAGTAGCACGGAACCCATGGACGCAGATGATTGGCTCAGGGCTATTGGTATGAAACTGGATATTGCTCAGTGCACAGATCGTGAGAAAGTTTTGTTTGCCTCTCATCAGTTGATTGGTCCCGCATCAGAATAGTGGATAACTTCAGCATGTCTCATGCTAATGCCCAAGAAATCACTTGGGATGGGTTCATGCAAGCTTTCCGCCGATCTCACATTCCATCTAGCATGATTACACTAAAGAAGAAGGAGTTTCGCTCTATTCGTCAAGGAAACCGTTCAGTCGGCAAGTATCTGCATAAGTTCAACCAACTTGCTCGCTATGCCCCGAGGACGAGCTGAGATGAAGACAGGCAGGAGCGATTTTTGGAAGGGTTGAACGACGAACTCTCTGTTCGTTTGATTTCTCAAGATTTCACCGACTTTCAGCAGTTCGTAAATAAGGCCATATGCCAGGAAGGCAAACATCAAGAAATGGAGAACTGTAAGCGAGAATGACCGCTCAGAAATTTAACTCCGGAGGACTGCCTAGGCCTCGTTTCACTCAGTGTCAGCCACCTCAGCGTGGAAGATTCCAGCCTACTACACCGAGAGTTCTAGTTTCCGCGCCAGTAGTTCATCGGAGGTCGGCCCAGCAGAAGCTTGCCTATTTCCGCAGCAGGAATCACTTGCTTCCACTGCAACGAGTTGGGTCACTATGCCAATAAGTGTCCCAAGAAGCGCAGATCGCCACCCCGTCAAGCCAACTCCGGAGCTTCAGCCTCGGCGGTCCTCAAGACCACCGGTCGGTTCATGAAGGGACGTGTGAATCACGCCACCGCAGAGGAAGCCTATGCAAGACCGCACGTTGTCCTCAAGACGTTCCTTGTCAACTCAAGACCAAAGATCGCTTTATTTGATTCCGAGCTTCGCATTCTTTTGTGTCAAATAAGTTTGTGGAAAAGTATGGGTTATCTACCCCCCCCTTAGTTAACCCCATGTTAATTCATTCCCCGGGCTCAGAAATGAGAGCTAGTTTCTTTTGCCCAAACCTTACCTTGGAAATCTCTGGAGTAACTTTCTCGGCAAACTTAATAGTTTTGCGTTCGCAAGGATTGGACGTAATTCTCGGAATGGACTGGCTTGCCAAAAATCAAGGCAGGATAGATTGTGCTAGTAGATCTATCAACCTCACCAATGAACAAGGGATTTCAGTAGAGTTCCGACCCGAGACTTCTACGGGAAGAAGTTCTGTCTTGACCAGCTTAAAGGAAGTAAAACTGGAAGATATACCCGTGGTCTAAAAATATCCAGATGTTTTTCCGGAGGAATTACCTGGTATGCCACCAGACCGGGACATAATGTTCTTAATTGACTTAGTCCTGTGGATCGCCCAATTCGAAGCGACCTTATAGAATGCCAGCCAACGATCTAGCAGAGTTGAAGAAGCAGATCGAAGAACTACAGAGTAAAGGTTACATTCAATCGAGTTCATCGCCTTGGGGAGCTCAGTACTATTTGTCAACAAGAAAGACAATAGTATGAGAATGTGTGTGGACTATAGATCACTCAACGAGGTAACAATCAAAAACAAGTACCCGTTACCTAGGATAGATGATCTGTTTGATCACCTTAAAGGAGCCAGTGTTTTCTCAAGATTGATTTGAGGTCGTTACCATCGCTTAAAAATCGACCTAAGATATTCCAAGACAACCTTCACCACTGTGATATGGATCAGATGAGTTTACAAGAATGTCATTTGGACTAACAAATGCCCTCGCTTATTTCATGAATATGATGAACAAAGTATTCATGGAATTCTTGGATAAGTTTGTCGTAGTATTCATAGATGATATTCTCATCTACTCAAGAGATGTGGAAGAGCATGAAAAACATCTCAGAATTATTTTGGACAAACTTCGAGAATATCAACTTTATGCCAAATTCAGCAAAAGTGAATTTTGACTCAGTCAAGTGGCTTTTCTTGGACACATTGTGTCGCCAGGAGGAGTTGCAGAGACCCTCAAAGGTTGAAGTCAGTAATGGATTGGAAGCAACCCAAGTCCGCCACGTATGAGAAGTTTTCTCGGATTAGCTGGGTATTACCGCAGATTCATTGAAGGTTTCTCCAAGAACCCATGACTCAACTTCTGAAGAAGGAAAAGAAATTTGAATGGACAAGTGCATGTGAACATAGTTTTCAAGAGCTGAAGAAGAGACTAGTCTCTGCACCAGTGCTAGTCTTACCAGATATACGTAAGGATTTTGAAGTTTTACAGGACGATCCCGCCAAGGGCTAGGATGTGTACTGATGCAGGAAGGAAAGGTCGTGGCTTATGCATCTCGTCAGTTAAGGCCACATGAAGGAAATTATCCAACTCATGATCTAGAGTTAGCGGCAATCGTACACGCTTTGAAAATCTGGCGGTATTATCTCATTGGTAACCGCTGTGAGATTTTCACAGATCATAAGAGTCTGAAATATATCTTCACCCAGTGAGAACTTAATCTCAGGCAAAGAAGATGGTTAGAGCTGATAAAGGATTATGACCTTGGAATTCATTATCACCTGTAAAGCCAACGAGTAGCGTATGCTCGAGTAGGAAGGCATACTACAACACGGTGTTAGTTCAAGAAAATCAACCAGAATTGTATGAAGAATCAAGCACTAACTCGAAATTGTCACCAAGGTCAGATCAACACAAAGGAAGTCCAACCAACCATACAAGGTCGATCGAGAGAAACAATTAGAAGACGAAGACATCAAAGAAATCATGAAGAACATGAGAAGAGGCAAAGCCCCAGGATTTTCTGAAGACGAGCAAGGCATAGTATGGTTTGGCAACCGCATCTGTGTACCTAATCACCATGAAACAAGACAACTGATTCTGAAAGAAGCTCATGAATCACCTTACTCTATCCATCCCAGAGTACCAAGATGTACCAGATCTCAAGGAAAAGTATTGGTGGGTCAAGATGAAGCGAGAGATCATCGAGTTTGTTGCACGCTGTGATGTATGTCGCGTGTTAAGGCAGAACATCAGAGACCTGCCGGATTGTTACAACCATTACCAATTCCCGAGTGGAAATGGGAGGAGATTGGTATGGATTTTATCACCGGACTTCCTAGGACCTAAACAGGATGTGATTCCATTTGGGTGATAATTGACCGATTAACCAAAGTGGCTCATTTTATTCCAATAAGACCACTTACGTATAAGTTAGCAGAATTGTACATGGCCAGGATCGTCTGTGTACATGGTATACCCAAGAAAATTGTGTCTGACAGAGGTTCGCAGTTCACATCAAGATTTTGGCAGAGTCTACATGAAGCTTTGGGAACCAGACTCAACTTCAGCACAGCATATCATCCCCAAACAGATGGCCAGACCGAACGTGTTAATCAGGTCTGACGAGGATCTAATAATCCTCATTTTATATTTTATCTATAATTATTATTATGGGTAAATATGATGTCACATAGTGCCCAGAAGTACCCCCTATATTTATAAAGGGGAGACCTACCAAGTGATTGTAAGATCTACTACAATCACCTCCATAGTCGTAAGTCTTGCTACGACTATATCATGGTCGTAAGTCCTTCTACGACCACTACCTGGTCGTAAGTCTTTCTACGACCACTACCTAGTCATAAGTCCTTTTGCGACTATTGCACAGTCGTATGCTCTACTACGACTTATGTCTAGTCACAAGTAATACTACGACCAAGTAAACCACGACCACCTTATAATCAAACCTACAAGCGAGTGGGTCCAATTGATTAAGGAATCCGAACGGTCTATGTGCATTACTATTCTGCGTAGTAATAGTGCTTAAATACCCCATTACCTCTGAATGATAAATGCCAGACGGCGTGAAGAAGCCAATGCGCCGGTAATTACTGCCATCATGCGCCCATTACTGGCTCAATTAAGGCGCCTCTTCCGCAGGACAAAACGGCTACTTCTTCACGACTATATAAAGACATCGATCAGAGGGTGAACGGGAGGACGAAACAGAGGAAGTCAAGGAGAACCACAAGTACTGTTATCTGTAATAGTCTTAGTTTCTTGCTTGATCATCCAGTATACAGTCAATTCCATACACACACAGGAGTAGGGTTGTTATTCTCTCCGGAGAAGGCCTGAACCTGTCTAAACATCCCGTGTCAACCACTCTGCGTGATTTCATCTTTAGGAGACCCCCCGAATCAAATAATCTTTACGTAAGATCGCCTCTAATACACCGGCGCTGGGCGCCGACCGTGGGGATCTTCCGGTAATTTCTTGTCAACATACTCTCTTTTTCCAATCTCATGCAAGCATGGCAGGAGAATGGAACGAGGAGAACTGGTTTGACTTGGCAGATTACGCAGACATCGACATGGATGCCGGTTTCGACTACGAGCCGAGTGATGCATCCGCTGATGGTAATGTTCCCTCCAGAGATCATTCTCCAGGAAATGATCCCATCAATGGAGTTGAGGAGGGATCCTTATCCCCCACAACGATACGTCCTACAGAGGGGCCAATTCCCTCAAAGGACAAGGGTCAATCCGACTGTAATCCGCACCTGTGAGGACTCACGACACGACGAGAGTTTTTCCTCCAAGTGTCCAAGTTCCCCTAAGGCGGTCCGACCTGGTGAGACAAGTTCTGCGAGCCACCATTCCAGGACTCCACCAACATCTGGTGATCCTCTCTCTCAGGGTAACTCCAGAGAGGGTGGGATCAAGCATGCTTTTCCTGCGAATTCGACCGTCTCTCCGCAGATCTCATTTGCGGACAGAGACAGTTATAACCAGAGTTCCCCTACCTAGAGGGGATTGCTCCAAGTCGCCAGATGGTGTCTCTCGAATTCTCCTCAAGCGGGGAGGCCTCGAGCGCAAGTGAGAATCATCAACGGGAGGTCTTCGTCCTTCCCAAAAATCAGGGTCAGCCTCATGGAGGCCGAAATACGAACACTCCCCGAAGATCACACACTGCGCCCCCTCGTGGTAATGGCAAGGGCACCACCGGTGACGAACATGACCAATACTCTGATGAGCGCGAGGGAAATCCTCGACATTCTCGCACTCCACTGAGGAGGCCTCAAAGATCTGATGAAGAGAATTTTGAGGTCATCCGACAGAAGAAGATTGCCGCCCAGAAGAATCTGCCGGAGCGCATTCAACCTCAGTCGAAGGAGGTACAAGAACTCCAGGACATCAACGACTTGCTCAAAAATCCCAATCAAGAGCTTGCTCGAACGCCAGGATACGATCTCTTTGCTGAAGAGATTGCACAATGGCTTCGAATCGTGATGACAAGACTGGAAGTACCTCGTCGACATCATTCAGGTAGTCGTAGCAATGCGACTTCCTCAGCTACCAGTCAATCAAATATTTCACCACGTAGAAATCGACGCGGTCATAAGTCGCATCGATCCCCTACTCGAGAAATACATTTCGATTGGCTGATGACCAAGAAGCCCCTCGGAGAGGTGACCATTCACCACTTCGACAAAGAAATCCGCAACGGATGGAGTACGAGGAGTATTCCCCTCGTAGAGCTGAGACCTACAACAGGATAGGCCAGCCTATTGCTGGGTATCGTCGTATACGATCACCTGGTGACAATAACCCTTCTTTCCTGCAAAGAAGGCGTCAAGAAGTAATTACCGGATGCCGGGCATTTTCGCCTGACCTTCGAGCGCTACCGCCACCTCATTTTCGACCAGTGAATATGGAGAAGTTTGATGGATCTCAAAATCCCATCGAATTTCTTCAGATCTATACAACGGCAGTCCGAGCAGCAGGAGGAGGAGAGCATGTAATGGCGAATTACCTTCCGACTGTGCTTGAAGGATCCGCTCGATCGTGGTTATTAAACCAACCACTCGAGTCGATTTACTCTTGGCAACACCTCTGCGATCTTCTACAGGCGAATTTCCAAGGCACATACAACCGCCTTGGAAAGGAAGACGACTTGCACCGGATCAAACAGAACAACAACGAGACTTTGCGTTATTTCATCAAACGCTTTAGTCAGGTTCGTAACTCAATTCCGGAAATTTCTGACTCATCTGTGATCAGGGCTTTTAAGCAAGGAGTCCGTAGTAGAAGGATAACAGAGGATATTGCTTTGAATCCTCCCAACACTGTTGCTGAGCACTTCGAGATGGCCGATCGATATGCGACTGCCTCTGAGGCGGTCGAGTGGAACAATACTATTGATTGAGAAACATACACTCCTCGAGAGCCAGGTGAAGTTGGTAGGGACAAGAAAGCAAAAAAGACCAAGAAGAAAATAAAGAGCCAAAAACCACAAACTAGTGGTTTCAAGGAGGTTTTGGCCGTGAAAGATAAAGAGCCCCGAACCACCAAGTCATACCCTGATCAAGGCAAAGGTAAGCGCCCTGATCGTAGGAACGACAAGCCAAGGTGGTGTCCTTTTCATAAAAAGGAAGGTCATGACCTCCGCAACTGCCGAGTTTTCCAATGAAAGCTCGAGGACTACTACAACGGCAAAGGGCCACTCCCCACTCTCGAGCAAGTAGGGAATACGAGTGGTCAAAAGTCATCAGAGGATGATGAAGAGATGCCGTTCCAAGATCCGCAACATACCGTAAAGCACATCTACGGAGGATCATCGACATACGAGTCGAAACGACAACTCAAAGCTGCCGGACGAGAGGTAAACTCTATAAATACTCCTCTTGTCAATAATTTACCGAAGTGGTCGGAAGTTAGTCTTTCTTTTGAGAAGGATGACTGCCCAACCATTTCGAATCGATCAGGTCGATACCCGATTGTGGTCGAACCCACCATCAACAATTGTCGGGTCAATCGAGTGTTGGTTGATGGTGGTAGTTCCTTGAACATAATATTTACCAACGCCCTGGACGAAATGCAAGTACCCAGGACAAAGGTAAGACCGGTACGATACTCTTTTCATGGTATTGTACCGGGGTCTTCGGCCAAACCCATTGGCCAAGTTTCTCTTCCTTTAACATTTGGTTCACCAAGTAATTTCAGGACAGAGAAAATCTCCTTTGATGTGGTCGATTTTGATACGGCATATAACGCCATACTCGGACGACCAGCTTTGGCAAAATTCTTAATGGCTACTCATTATGGATATCAATGTCTTAAGATGCCAGGTCCCAAAGGAGTGATCACAATTCATTGTGACAAAAGATGGCGATAATCATGATCGTCGATCCTCGAGATGGTTGGCCAAATACCAACTCGAGATGAAAGTCACCTTCGACCAAACAAGTCGGCCTCAAAGCTGCACCAAAGCCGAACGACCAAGTCAAAGAGGTTCCTCCGACGCAGAGAAACCTCAAGACTATTCGCATTGGGGAGACTTCCGACCCCAAATAGGAAGACGCCCTCATTACCTTCCTCCGAGCTAACGCAGATGTCTTCGCGTGGCAAGCATCCGACATGCCCGAGTCCCTGTGGAGGTGATCGAGCACGTGCTAGCTTTACGGCCGATAAAGTACCGTAAAACAAAAATTACGAGATTTGCCCCGATCGACGAGATGCTATTAAATCGAATTGATAAGCTACTTAAAGCGTGCTTTATATGAAGTCAACCACCCGAGTGGTTGGCTAACCTCAGAATGGTCAAAAAGTCAAACGGCAAATGGCGATAAAAGTAGACTTTACCGATCTTAATAAAGCTTGTCCAAAAGATGATTTTCCTTTACCTCGTATCGATCAGTTGGTTGATTCTACTGCAGGTTGTGAAATATTAAGTTTTTTAGATGCATATTCTGGATACCATCAGATCAATATGTGTTTAAACGATGAAGAAAAGACCACATTTATTACACCTTTTGGTACTTTTTGCTATGTCAAAATGCCATTTGGTTTAAAAAATGCCGGTGCTTCTTTTCAACGCTTAATGCAAACAACTTTTTCATCTCAATTAGGCCGGAATCTAGAGGCCTATGTTGATGATCTAGTCGTCAAAAGCATTAAGAAATTTAATCATATCACTGACCTGCAAGAAACATTCGACAACCTCAGAAAGCACCACTTAAAACTTAATCCCGAGAAGTGTGTGTTCGGAATTTCTTCAGGAAAATTGCTTGGATTCCTAGTATCTGAACGAGGAATCGAAGCAAATCCTGAGAAAATAAAAGCCATCCTCCGATCGCCCTCCACCACAAAAAGGAAGTCCAGAAACTCACTGGGTGCATGGCGGCTTTAAGTCGTTTCATCGCACGACTAGGAGAAAAAGGACTACCTTTCTTTAAACTTCTCAGGAGACATGAAGTGTCGGACCCGGGAGTAACACCCCAGAATCCTCTGTGCATTTCTGAACTAGTCCCATGATCAGTAGCTAGTTCACACAGTAAACAGATATGGTAACATCCATAAATCGCACAACTTTATTAATAAATACCAGAGTTGATTACAAGAAAGGCTTACAAGCCAACATTAAACAAACACAGCGGAAGACGAAGAAGTAGTGGAGTCCAGCTGATCTGCCACAGGCAATCGACTGGGGTAGCGGCCTAGTCGTCGAGATCCAAAGTCCTTCTCCTCTGAAATTTATTTGCATGAAGCAAGGGTGAGCACAACTACCATGCTCGCAAGTTACACCCAATAACAGAGTTAATGCATGCATGGATATATCAAAGGAAGGTTTATTGGTTGAATTTGCATAAAGTAATATTTTCTTTAAATATTTGTACTAAGTTCCAAAGCAGTTATTCTATAACTAGAATTCATTTTAATAAATTCTCAAGTTTTATAGTAGGATAACCTCCATATGAAACATGGTGATGGATACCCTCCTATCACATGGCTAACCGCCCAATTTTACCACAAGGATTAACCATCCTCAAATCATTTGCCAAAATCATTTTTTAAAACAAAATCAAAGTCTAACTTTGAGTGGCTTTGCTCAGCATGTCCATGACCGTGGACACGGCTATTCGAATAGTTTTACACTCTGCAGAGGTTGTACAACTTTACCCACAAGACATGAATTCTCTAGTTTGTTTGGCATCCGTCGATCCCACTGCTCACTACCTTAGATAAGCAGTCTAGAGCACGTGTCAAGGCTTTTACAATGCGCCATCCCACCGTAGCCTTGCCTCGCTAAGGTTTCGCTTCCATTGGGCTAACCACCCGCCGGATTCAAGCCCCCTCTTGCGCCATGTGGGAATTCTGTCTAACCGACACCCACACACCAAAATGGCACAACTACGATGGAATGTTACAAATTATTTAGCCAGGTCCTGCCCATACAGGACATGTGGTAGTACGATGTGGCTTAGCAAGATACGGCTCGAAGACCGGTCCTTAACTGACTTGGGCGACTTCCAAAATAACCCATGGGCCTCAAACCTACCCGGATTGAGCCCGTGCATAAACCTGCACCCACCAAGCATCCATTTCGCCCAAGTACAAACCAACTTTTCATTTTTGCTTTTCAAAGTCATTTGTAAAATCTTCCATGACAAACCAATGTCATAGGCTTTTAAACAATAGTTGATTATTTGGGCCAAATTCCCGGAACTGAACATTTTTGTCTAAGCATGTCTAAGCATAATTTTTCCCAAAATATTCTGGTTCATACTACTGCATAAACCAAATTTTTATCTAATGTGTCAAGGTATGTTTCATTCAACAGCAAAGTTGGCTATACAATGGCAATGGGAATAACTATAATTTCAAATCAGGTATTTAAATTACATTGAATAGAAATAGCATGCAATAATAATTTAAAATGTAATTTAAATAATTTGAAATAATGGGATCAAATATGATCAAAGGTATAACTTGCCTTGCTTGGTTAATCGATGTTCTCAAACGGTCAAATCGACTCAAGTCATCGAAATCTATTCGCAGAATGATCCAAATTCAAATAGCATTCAAATGAAATCCAAATAAAATCCAAAAATTAATAAATAAATACTGGAAGTAAGATATCGACTTTATATGAATATAGGAATTTGAATCGATGAAATCGGAGTTCAGATGAGAGAGAACGAATTTCCTAAGTTTGATTCTCACATGAAATAATGAATTCCGAAAATTGTATTGTTCACTGCAAATGGTTGATTCGGTTGTTTGCAGTGAAAGACCAAATGAATGTGTATGTGTGTATGACATCAATGGCCCACATGCTAGTGAGAGAATGATGTTTAGTTAGAATATAAATGGGAGTATGGCATATGGGCCCGGCTGTCAAGACTCTAAGAGAGAAAAGAAACTTTCTTTTTAAAAAAATAAACATGGCTGCCATGATTCGAACCAGAGACCTGCTGTGGCAACAGGAGAACAATTTGCCTCGGCTAGCCAACTGAACAAGAGCGCTTGTGTGACAAATAGACTAAGCCTGCCTATATGAAGCAAGGAAACGGAGAAGACTTCAGCCAACGCAGAATCACGCACGCAGAGCTTCTACCGAATTGGTGGCTCGACGAACGGCGGCGAAGTGGCGGCCGGCGAGGGTACCAAGGGATGGAGAATATGATGGAGATGACGGTGCTCACCTTGGTGGTGGTGGAACGCGAACGGATGACCGGTGGGAGGACGGTGAACGTCGGTGCGCCGTGGGCTCACAGTGGCGCGGCTCCCCGACGATGCTCCGACGAAGGCGAGGTGAGCACCACGTAGAACGTCGCGAGGCGAAGTTAGGGGTGGTGGAGATGGTGGCGGGATGCATCAGACACGGCGCAAATGCCCGATGATCAAGTTTGACGGCATCGAAAAACGCCGATCATGAGGGTAGAAAGCGAGGGAGGAGGGGAGACTTCAGAGGATGGATGAGGGAGATGAGGGGCACAAGGTGCTCCCTTTTATAGGGGCGGAGGTGGACCGGAGGAGGAGATCAAGGGACGGGTGTCTTTCAAGTGGCATGGCCGTTCCCGGTGATTTAGTGCGCGGATGAGGGGGTAACGGCCGGGAATGGAGGTGTTATGACGCGGGGAGATGAATGCCCGCAATTTTGTGAAAAATAATGAAGGGATTCAATGGATTTGAGGATCTCTAATGGTCATTCATGGCGTGGGTTGTTGTTCTGGGCAAGCACAGGAGGAAGAAAACGTTTCGGGTTGGACAAAGAAGAAGGAAGGAAGTAGGGTATAAATATAAGGAAGGTGAGTACTAATCAACAAAATTGAAAAGGCTACTTGGTAGCTCATGCCATTGTAACTTCACGGTTAAGTGTGCACAATGCTAGAGCAGTGGGAGGATGGGTGACCTGGTGGGAACTCCCTTTTCCTGATTTTTTTTTATTTTAAAATTCGAAATACATTTAAACCACAAATTGAACACATTTTTAAAATAAAGTAAATAGAGTCAAAAAATTATAGAAAAATTTATAAAAATTCCTAGAATTATTTTGAACTTAATAAAAATAATTCCAACTTAAAGTTGGCTTTTATTTCTGATTTTATTTTCTAGAAATTAGGAATAACCTTTTTAAATACCAAAAATTAGTTAAAGTTTTATTTTTCAATTTAAATTCAATAAAATCACAGAAAATCAAATAAACTTAATAAACTTTCTTTTTGACATTAAAACCAAGAAATTGAATAATAATAATTATTATTTTTACTTTTAACAGTGAAAACTCTTTTTAGGTTACAGTAAATCGAGAAATTTCTTCGATAGTCAGAAAATCCAATAAAATAATAAATTTATTTATTTTTATTTTGGTAACAGAACTTTGGGATGTTACATGAAGGTTTTGAGTGGTCGAGCGAGGCAAACGCTGCCTTCGAGGATGTCAAGAGGTACCTTTCGAGTGCTCCTGTTCTGGTTTCTCCAAAGCTAGAAGAGACACTCTTAATTTACCTAGCTGCCACGCCACAGCAAAGAAAGCAGATCGGTCGTAGAACGTGAAAGCGCATAACGACCGGTTTATTACGCCAATGGTTTTACACGGGCCTAAGGAGCGTTACCCTCAGGTCCAAAAACTTCTATATGCCCTCCTCATGTCTTCGAGGAAACTGCGGCATTATTTTCAAGCGCACAAAATAGCTATGTCGTTTGAGTTTCCTTTGGGAGCGATCCTCCATAATAAGGAAACAGCGGGACACATGGCAAAATGGTCAGTCGAACTTGGGGAGTTCGACCTCTATTTCGTGTCCCGAACGGCCATAAAATCCCGTGATCTTGGCGCACTTTGTCGCCGAATGGACAAATCTCAACTCGCTCAGATCCCCATTACGATTCCCACGACCGCTGGATGATGTACTTTGACGGTCACTTACTCTAAGTGGCTCTGGGTCGGGTGGTCTGGTATCTCCTACCGAGAAACCTTAAAGTATGCCATACAATTAAACTTTCAGGCCACTAATAACGTGGCGTATCAAGGTTTGCTAGCTGGCATACGAGCTGCGAAAGCACTCTCAATTCGTCGACTACTCGTGAGAGGAGACTCTCAACTAGTCGTGAATCAAATCGGGAAAGAGTACCAGTGCTCTAACTCAACATTGGCTCGGTACTTATCAGAAGTAAGTAAGCTAGAAAAGCATTTTTTAGGTTTCGAGATACAATTCACCCTCGAAGGATAATTTCTCGCACCAACTTGCTCGGATGGCTTCTTCCCGATCCGCAGCACTAAAAGGAGTTTTCTTGAGCAACTCAAAAGCCGCCTCTCGGTCGAAGAACCGAGACACCTCCTCTTGAGATGGACTCATTAGATTACGAGGATACCGATGACTCCCATCTACGAGTATCTTCACAAGGGTTCCGTACCCGAAGATGATCTTGAGGCAGATCGATTATCCCGAAAAGCCAAAATGTATACTTTGGTCGAAGGAGTCCTCTACAAACGAGGAACCCAAGGGATACTCATGCGATGCATTCCACAAAACGAAGGAATAAAACTCCTTCATGATATACACAAGGGCATCTGTGGGACGATGCTTCCTATGTAACATTGGTCTGTAAGGCCTTTCGACAAGGTTTTATCGCCTACACTCAGACGATGCTAAAGAGGTGGTTAAAAAGTGTATCCAATGCCAGTTTCATGGAAGACAGATACACCAACCAGCTCAAGCGTTACAGATAATACCTCTTTCTTGGCCTTTTTCAACCTGGGGTCTCGATATCCTAGGACCATTTCCCAAAGCTCTAGGAGGTTTCGAATTCCTTTTTGTGGCCATTGACACGTTCACAAAATGGATCGAAGCCGAACCTGTAACTGGGATAACAACGGAAGCAGCAAAAAGGTTCATGATGAGATGCGTAATCAGCCGATTTGGAGTTCCGAGTCGGATAATTACAGACAATGGTAAACAATTCGCAAGTGCAAAATTTCAGGAATTTTACGACGAGTTGGGTACCAAGTTATGTTATGCTTCTGTTGCACATCCCCAAAGCAACGGGCAGTCGAACATGCAAACGGCCAAATAATGCGAGGGATTAAGACCCGAGTCTTCGACCAGCTTGTTAAACGCTCGGGGGCTTGGGTACAAGAATACCTTCCGTATTATGGGTAGTTCGCACGACCACTAGTCGAGCGACAGGAGAAACACCATTTTTTCTAGTGTTCGGAGCTGAAGCCATGCTTCCTCCGGAGCTAAAATTGCGGTCAACCCGGGTTGAAATATTCAACAATTCCGACCAAGAACAACTTCGAGCAGATGGTATTAACCTACTCGAAGAAAGGAGAAACATGGCCCTAATCCGTTCCGCAGTCTACCAACAAGCCCTACGCAGATACTACGATCGTAAGGTCCTGCCTCAGCCTTGCTGTACGTGACTTGGTATTGAGGCTCTGCCAATCCAAGTCTAATCGGAATAAACTTTCTCCCAAGTGGGAAGGTCCTTACACAGTGGTCGAAGTCACTCGGCCAGGGTCGGTATGACTTGCAATGGAAGATCGGCAGGTTCTCTCAAATTCTTGGAACATTGACCAGTTACGCAAATTCTATGTGTGACCAACCTCTCAGGCAATAAAGGTCCAGGTTCCTTCTACCTCTTTTGCCTTATTTTTTGAGAAGTGCTTTTATAATCCTTCGACTATGCTGCAAAAACACCCAGTTTTCTCTACACTGGTCGAAAGGCAAGTAACATCGTCTAGTCAAAGTCTTTCCTCTCTGCATGTGGTCCTGCCCACTGAAAGGAACTTCCTAGCATCGACTCGTTATTCACTTTCTTTACCAACATAGAGAGCTCGGTTTCTTTCTAGTCGAAGTGTTTTCAAAGCCATTTCTTCCCATCTTAGTTTATTTTTTCAGTAATTTCGAAAAAATTTCTAAGAAGAGTGCACTTTTTTTATATTTATTCGACCACCTTTGGTGTACTTGATTCGTTTTAACTGGTCGAAGGAAGAGACACACCTAGTCGAAGCCTTTTCTCTCTGCACGTGGTCCTGCCCACTAGAAGAAACTTCCTAGCGTCGCTCAGTCTCCCACTTTTGCTACTGGAAAAGACTTATCGAGTCCACCAAAAAAGGGCGAACGAATTATTAAAGTCCTCTAAGACGTTTGTTTAACTCAAGTTGCTATTTTTGGTTCGATTAAACCAGTCGGAGATGGTAACATCACCTAGTCGAAGCCTTTCCTCTCTGCACGTGGTCCTGCCCACTAGAAGGAACTTCCTAGTGTCGAGTCGTTTCTACTCTTTCGACCAATGCTTGACAACCGTAACAAAAACTATAAGTTAAATAAACCTCTCTTTGTTTTTAGAAAACCTATTTCACACACTATTTACTTAGATTGTCCAAACAAAATAAGAAAATAGTCGGGGGCTAGGATAAAGTTATTAATTTGACTTCAATTCTTAGTCTTTCATTCGTTTATTATCTTTTGAGTTACTAACTACTCGACAAGATGATTTTTAGGATTAAATTTTCAACGATCCAAGTTCGTCCACGTCGATTAAATTTATGATTTTTCCCGAAAGGATTATTTGTCAACTGAAAAATGTGGTAACTTGTAAAATGCATAACTATTTCATTTTAATTCCTTTTCGGTTGATTCAAATTTTGTTAGTTATATTTTTAACTAAAATTTAATCTAAAAATGATTATAACCTCACTATATCTCCAGAAATTTTTTCTAAAATATTAGTGCAATGAATAGTAGCATTTTTGATTTTTAAGGCTGAGCAAAATTGTTTTGCTCATATCTTTTGCATTAAGAATCCAAATAAATTGGTTATTATTGATAAACTCCTTATAAATCATGCTCTTGCTACTGTAAAATTTTCAAAATATTTGGAGAAAGTTTGCTGTTGAGTCTGTGTTCTTCGCTCTTATCGGCTCTTTTTCGCTTTCGATTAGGTTTCAAGAGCACGCTGATAACTTAAGTGATCCTCCGCAACATCTTGATTCCACAAAGAAACAAAAGCAGTTTGATCATTTTAATCCCAGTATTTCTCAAGCATAATATATTGATTTCAACTTGTATGTATGCATTGCTATGTTGTTGTTAAATTATGGTTAGTATCCTATAGTTGCATAATCTGTAGGAATTGATTATCCTCTACTACCATGAGTCTAGGTTATTTGCTGCGATTTGAGTTCGATGGATGAGCTCTTGTCACTTAGTAGATTGCTAATTGAAATTGCTTAGAAATGCTTAGTTTTGTAGTAATGGGCTATCATCGATTTTAGTCGATGATCTTGATCACACATTTGTTTATTATTCTATTATGTCCAAAGACTTGTGCTTTGTTACTTTGTAAAGTCAAAACTGAAAATAAAATTATTTTAGACTTGGGCACAATGGTATGTTGGTGTGAATGGAATGGTGCCTAGGTCATCAAGGACCGAGTTACTTGTGTCACTAAGCTAAGCGCTTTAAGTATAACCACGCGAGAGGGATATGGGACCTCTTGACTTAGTACTTTGGCGTGTGTTATCTCCGAGTCGCAGGAGGGGGTTGTGTGTGTTGTGTGAAAAGGATATGTGTTCTTGTGTTAAAAGTGTGGTGGAGATTCCTGTAGGCTCTCCACCTCGAGGAGCATCGTAGTTGTCCAAGGCTTTACTCGCGACGGTAGTTGACCGAGGCTTTACGATGACTACACAAGTATGGGTTTCTATCCATACGGGCGACTCGCAGTTAATACATAATATTGGAAATGTATCGAAGGACTTAGCTGTGCCGGCATACCAAAGGAAGTATGCTAATCATGTGGCAAAAAGGCGGTCTGACGTGTGGGTACATTGGTACACCCCTACAGGGGATAAAACTATTCAAATAGGCTCGTCCAAGGTTATGGACATGCTTGGTAAGGTCGTGCAAGAACTAGACTATAACCATTTAAATTAAAATTTGACATGGTTAGTATGAATGGGTAATTCATGCTATTGTTGTGGTGACTAATGGGCTAGTCACATCCAGGATGTTGTTGACATCTATCTACTGTTATGTTGTTGTTGTTTACTGTTATTTGAACATTAAAAACAGATTTGTTAACTTACTTTTAAATGTATTACATTATTGCAAATAAAGATTGCTTTGTGCTAAAAATGAAACATACAGCCTCCACTTAAATAATGGACGGGCAAGATTTCAAGAAAGGCTTTTGGCGACAAGAAAAGCAAGTTTTATTTTAACATTTTGTAATTTACTCAAAGTTGTAAAACATAATCTGATCTGATGTAAATAAATTCTTGTGTTACTTGTATTGAGAAGATTTTTATTCACGATAAACATTGTAAGGTTTAATTAAATTATTTCTCATTGTGTTACTTGTATTGACAATGGTAAACAATTCGCAAGTGCAAAATTTCAGGAATTTTGCGACGAGTTGGGTACCAAGTTATGTTATGCTTCTGTTGCACATCCCCAAAGCAACGGGGCAGTCGAACATGCAAACGGCCAAATAATGCGAGGGATTAAGACCCGAGTCTTCGACCAGCTTGTTAAACGCTCGGGGGCTTGGGTACAAGAATACCTTCCAGATATAAGGGCCAGACGCACCACTAGTCGAGCGGCAGTGAGAAACACCATTTTTTCTAGTGTTCGGAGCTGAAGCCATGCTTCCTCCGGAGCTAAAATTGCGGTCAACCCGGGTTGAAATATTCAACAATTCCGACTAAGAACAACTTCAGCGATGGTATTAACCTACTCAAGAAAGGAGAAACATGGCCCTAATCCGCTCCGCTAGCCTACCAACAAGCCCTACGCAGATACTACGATCGTAAGGTCCCCGCCGCAGCCTTTGTCAGTAGGTGACTTGGTATTGAGGCTCGCCAATCCAAGTCTAATCGAATAAACTTTCTCCCAAGTGGGAAGGTCTCTTACACGCTGGTCGGGTCACCTGGCCAGTGGTCAGTGATGACTTGCAATGGAAGATCGGCAGTGTTCTCTCAAATTCTTGGAACATTGACCGCCACGCAAATTCTATGTGTGACTAACCTCTCGTGCAATAAAGGTCCGTGTTCCTTCTACCTCTTTGCCTTATTTTTGAGAAGTGCTTTATAATCCTTCGACTATGCCGCAAAAACACCCGCTTTTCTACACCGGTCGAAAGGCAAGTAACATCGCCTAGTCAAAGTCTTTCCTCTCGCATGTGGTCCCGCCTAATCGGAAGGAACTTCCTAGCATCGACTCGCTATTCACTTTCTTTACCAACATAGAGAGCTCGGTTTCTTTCTAGTCAAGTGTTTTCAAAGCCATTTCTTCCCATCTTAGTTTATTTTTTCAAGAATTTCAAAAAATTTCTAAGAAGAGTGCACTTTTTTTATATTTATTCGACCACCTTTGGTGTACTTGATTCGTTTTAACTGGTCGAAGGAAGAGACACACCTAGTCGAAGCCTTTTCTCTCTGCACGTGGTCCTGCCCACTAGAAGAAACTTCCTAGCGCCGCCGCCTCCCACTTTTGCTATCGAAAAGACTTATCGAGTCCACCAAAAAGGGCGAACTAATTATTAAAGTCCTCTAAGACGCTTGTTTAACTCTGTTGCTATTTTTGGTTCGATTAAACCAATGAGATGGTAACATCACCTAGTCGAAGCCTTTCCTCTCTCGCACGTGGTCCCGCCCACTAGAAGGAACTTCCTAGTGTCGAGTCGCTTTACTCTTTCGACCAATGCTTGACAACCGTAATAAAAACTATAAGTTAAATAAACCTCTCTTTGTTTTCAGAAAACCTATTTCACACACTATTTACTTAGATTGTCCAAACAAAATAAGAAAATAGTCGGGGGCTAGGATAAAGTTATTAATTTGACTTCAATTCTTAGTCTTTCATTCGTTTATTATCTTTTGAGTTACTAACTACTCGACAAGATGATTTGTAGGAAACAAGATGGCCTAGGATAAAGTTATTAACTTAACTTCAGTCCTTGGTTTTTCATTCGTTTATTATCTATTGAGTTACTAACTACTCGACAAGATGATTTTCAGGAAACAAGGTGGATCATATATTACTCACAACAAAACCGCTCGCTTTACAAAGTAGTTACAAGATTACTCAAGGGGAGTGCCTAGTGCATTTCTCCGCTACCTTTTTGCCAACCGATTGCATTTCTTCGATCAATCGACTTGCCTCTGATTCAGGGCAGTCGAAGTCGGCTTCAATTGGTTGCACATTAAGGCAGGGATTTTGAGCTTTAAGTTTCGCCAGAGCGTAACTTACTGCAGCTTCGACTGCCTCCCTTATTGATTCGGCTTGATTAGCCTTCAGAGTGGTCACCATTTCTTGCAAGTTTCCGACTTGTTCCCCAATAGTACTTATGTGAGCGGCTACAGTATCTTCTCGAGGAGTTTTTCCCTCAGAATGTAGCTCACCAAGTACATTGTTCAGGAGTGTGATGTTGCCTTGAAGACTAGTCTTCATCGACTCCATCTCCTGTTGGGTACAAGTCGAAGCCTCGCGAAGTTTCTTGTTTTCGACCACTTGTTCTGAAAAGAATAAAACCGGTCAAACAAAAATAAACTTCTAGAGGAAGCTAACATAAAGATAATGGTAGGTAAAAGCATTTCCTACCTACTAGTTGAGAATCCAATTTCTTGACCTCTTCTTCATGGGAAGCAACGGTTTTAGCGTGCTTTTTCTCCCATGCTCTGATGTCCTCTGCGTTCATCTTAGCAATGCGGATGGACTCATTGTAGATCAAGGTCTTCTCTGATTTCAAATTCGAGGCTTCTCAACCCAACAAAGAATTTCTCGAACAAAAATTAGCATTAGAAAAGGAAAATATCAAATGGACAATGTAAAGAATTTCTTACTGCTACTCGAGTTCTCGACTCGATTTCGATCCTTATTTTTGGTAATGCGGGAAAACTCCTGAATGACCAAAGCTTTATCTCCAACTTCGTCCGAGCTTCCGTGATCTCATCTTATTTTTCCGGAAAAGAAATGAGAGTTGGGTAAAAGTTAAAGATAAAAGCAGTTTTAAGTTCAAGACTTATCGTTTATTCTTTCCTCGCAATCTTCTAGATGCAGAGATGGCTTCCTGAGTTTATCCGAGAGGACTAGTACTTCATTCCTTAGCTTTCGACTTCTCTTTTCATAATCGAAAGTGAGTCACTAAGGTCTTCGTGGTCGCTTTTAGCCTACAGAGGACAAAAATGAAGATAAACATCAGCTGATCGGTTGCAAGTCCTTCTACGACCACCGACTTAGTCGTAAGTTTTTCTACGACTATGTCATGGTCGTAAGTCTTTTTACGACCACTTAATGGTCGTAAGAAGCCGTAAGCTCTTTGTGACCAATACTTTGTCATGAGTTTTTCCATGACAACTCTCGTAAACACTATACGAGTAGTCAAGTCGAAAACGACTATGAGTAACAGTGACTTACCATCTCTCTGCATGCATGCAGAGTTCTTCCTTCTCTTGTCGTAGCTCTAAGAGTTGTCGATGATACTCACCGACAACGGCAATTTGCTCCAGAGCTTTCTGCAAGGAGAAGACAATAAGAAGAAAGGGAAAGCCACTTATATAAGTATTCTGCAAAAATACTCACATTCATTGTCGACCTAGCGAAGGTCGAGTACACCAGCTCCGGGTTCTGCAGCTTGTCTATCCTCGCGACTTTATCCCACCACACCTTCTCAAGACGCTCATTATCGAAAGTATCTCCTCTATTGGGAATATCCTTGGGATGGGGACTCTACCACGAGATCGGAAGCAAAGAGACCCTATGATGGAGGCAGGTCCAAAGAAGTCAGCACAGAAGTTGAAATATTCTTCATCCTCTAATTCTGTGGCTGCACCTTCCCTTTGGACACCGGAAGGAATGTCTTTCACGACATCCTTTCCGGCACGGCGTACAGAGTCATCCTCACCTTGACCAGAGGCTTTTGCAGCTGCCTCTGTGGTCTCTACAACCATTTCAGAGGTCATAGCTACCCTTTCAGTGGTCGAGCTACGACCTCAAGAGTCGAGTCGCCTTCTCGTGGTCATAGCTACGACCTCAAGTCAGAGCTACAACCTCAAGAACAAGAAGCCACTTCGAGCCACCTCTGGCCAAGGAGATCTTTCAACCACTTCATTATTACCTCTCCACCATCAAGAGGTGACAATGGGCCTCTCGCCAAGCATCCCCAAATTCAAGGAGTAGGACTGAAATAAAGAAAATCAAATCAAAGTTGTGAAAAGGAAAAGGTAAATGTTCTTCTTACACTTTAGTACATTCCACATACTCTGCACTCGGTCTTAACCAGAATTTAGGAGCAATCCTCCCAACGGAGAATTTCTTCTTCTCCACGACCACGCCCGTCGAGGTTCAACAATGGTCTCCACCACGACCACGTGTGGTCGTAGAGTTTGAACAGAACCGTGGCTCGTCTCTCCTGGTTCTCTGGACTACCGAGATCGGCCTCGACTATTCCGATAGCAAAGACTACCTCAACTACAGTTGTGCCGAGCATAATCGTCCTTCACAAAAGACATAAAATCTTTCTAGATCTCCTTTTCCAGTTGCTTAACAAAACTAGGAGTGGCAGCAACTGCGAAACATTCCTTGTCATAATAGAAGGGTACCTTAGCCTTGCAAGGTTTGCGCTTAAGAGGTTCACCGCTTCAACCTCCTGGCCGACACCGCACCTCGGCTTCAGCTTATAGCTATGGTCGCCAAGCAGTTTTGTAGAGGGTCCGGTCGAAAGACCAGAACTCGAGCTTGCTCCTCCCTTGTCAGCAGATTTTACAAGTCGACGTCTCTTAGAGGGAGGAGTCGAGCCTTTGTCTTTCGACAACCCAGCGCCAATAGTCATCAGTACGACTTCTTCTTCGTCCTGACGATTTTCCATGCCTACTTTCTCGAAAGCAAAATGTAAAAGAGGAATCACCGATCAACGTAAGTTTTTCTACGACAAAGGCCAAGTCGTAAGTTTTTCACGACACTTCCTTGATCGTAAGATATTCTACGATCATCATTAGTCGTAGTATCTTCTACGACTATAAAGTCCTAAAGAAAGAATCAACTTTTGATTACCTTTAGGCGCCTATCTTTTCATCTGCGACAAAGCCGCAATGATTTGAGGAACCGCCACTGAGTGGCGGAGACTTCTCGTAAGAGTTTGACCCTAGAGTCAATCTCGCTGTGAAAGATCCGTAAATGATAAGAATATTAGACAATGTTGAGAAGGACCAAACCGAGAGCTAAGTCGATGCTACTTACCCTCGTCGTAGTCTCCGGCTCGGTCTCTCTCCCCGAGTATCTCCACATAGGAGATGCTCGCTTCTTCAAGGGACTTATTCGCGGTGATGAAATCTTTCACCACATGCCATCCGTCACCCTCTTCTTTCAAGTCCTTGATGGCTTGAATATAGGGGCCAATCCGCTAATATCTTCAGAGTCGAGTCCCATGAAGATTTCTTCTCGCACCTTCCCCGCAAGGAAAGACTGCCTTCAGAGGTGACTCTCCAAGAAACCACCTCTTCCTCCACCCCGCCACGAAGACCGGGTGAAACTCAATATACTCCTTCGACTTCGAGTCGTGGAGCTTGATCATTCCTTCCGGCGATTCGGTTTGTCGAGCCATTCCATAATAATATTGAACAAATCGAGATCCGCCGAATCCCTGTGTACGCCTCGCATGTGTACACGAAGACACTCAACATGGTAATGGCATTAGGACCTAAGTTCACTAATTCCACCCCAAAGTGCTCGAGTACCATCAGAAGAAAAGGGTGAGCAGCAATGGAGGTCGCACTCACAATACGCTTGAAGACGGGATTTGCCCATTTTCCCCAGACGGCCAAGGTCGCCTAATAGCCTAATCCATTTCACCGAGCCTTCTCGAATCTTCCCGCCGACCAAGATTTTGATCTTGGCCGCATCCATCTCTCGATTCCTCCCATTCGTAAACTCTCTTGGCCATTTCGCCGTAAACAAGAAGTTTTTGATTTGGTTAGCGGCGGAGAAGACGAAACCTAGTCGAGGACTGAGAAAGCAAGAGCTCAAGAACAATGAGCGATTTGAGGAAAAGGTAAAAACCCGCCTAACTCCCGGTGAGTTTTTATAACCGCACGATTGCCACCGCTTCGTAAACCGTGTCGCCTATAGGTCTATGGGAGTTGGTTGCACTGCCTCGGGAATCGCCTCATCGGACAGTCCGTGAGAATCGTTTGCAATTCCCGGATGGTCCGTTCGAGAATATTAGGTGCGTATTGTCACCCCCAAGCGAAATTACTTTCTTGACCAAGTCTTTCTGGTCGAAGGAAATGTCAATCGGAAGGGTATTTTCTCCGATCCCCCTACTACGATCACTTCGTAGTCGTAGGGGTTTTTACGACTTTTTGATAGTCGTAAGCAATCTTCACGATTGCAACCGCTTCGGGAACCGTCTCATCAACAGATCTGGGGAAATCGTTTGCAAATCCCGGCATCATTCGCTCAAAAATTAAATTTGTTTTGTCACCTCCAAGCGAAATCACTTTTTTGACCAAGTCTTTCTGGTCGAAGGAAGTATCAATCGGAAGGGTTTTTCTTTCTCCGATCATCCTACTACGACCAGTTCACAGTCGTAAGGATTTTTACACCTTTTTGATAGTTGTAAATAACCTTCTTGACCAAGCAAATTCCTGGTCAAAGTAGCACTAAAATATCGAAGAGTTTTTCCTTCGATCATTATTCTACGACATTTTCATAGTCGTAAGTCCATTTGCAAATCCTCCACCAAGTAAGTTACTTTCACTTGAAGTTGGGGGGCTAGATGACGAGGATCTAATAATCCTCATTTTATATTTTATCTATAATTCTTTTATGGGTAAATATGATGTCACATAGTGCCCAGAAGTACCCCCTATATTTATAAAGGGGAGACCTACCAAGTGATTGTAAGATCTACTACAATCACCCCCATAGTCGTAAGTCTTGCTACGACTATATCATGGTCGTAAGTCCTTCTACGACCACTACCTGGTCGTAAGTCTTTCTACGACCACTACCTAGTCGTAAGTCCTTTTGCGACTATTGCACAGTCGTAAGCTCTACTACGACTTATGTCTAGTCACAAGTAATACTACGACCAAGTAAACCACGACCACCTTATAATCAAACCTACAAGCGAGTGGGTCCAATTGATTAAGGAATCCGAACGGTCTATATGCATTACTATTCTGCGTAGTAATAGTGCTTAAATACCCCATTACCTCTGAATGATAAATGCCAGACGGCGTGAAGAAGCCAATGCGCCGGTAATTACTGCCATCATGCGCCCATTACTGGCTCAATTAAGGCGCCTCTTCCGCAGGACAAAACGGCTACTTCTTCACGACTATATAAAGACATCGATCAGAGGGTTAACGGGAGGACGAAACAGAGGAAGTCAAGGAGAAACACAAGTACTGTTATCTGTAATAGTCTTAGTTTCTTGCTTGATCATCCAGTATACAGTCAATTCCATACACACACAGGAGTAGGGTTGTTATTCTCTCCGGAGAAGGCCTGAACCTGTCTAAACATCCCGTGTCAACCACTCTGCGTGATTTCATCTTTAGGAGACCCCCCGAATCAAATAATCTTTACGTAAGATCGGTTCTAATACACCGACAAGGTCCTAGAAGATATGCTTCGAGCTTGTGCTATAGATTACAGAAGAAGTTGGGATAAGAATTTGCCCTATGCAGAATTTTCCTATAACAACAACTTTCAAGCTAGCCTACAGATGTCGCCATTTGAAGCATTGTATGGAAGAAAGTGTAGAACCCCTCTCCTTTGGGATCAAGTAGGAGAACACCAATTCTTCGGACCAGAATTGATAGAAGAAGCTGAAAGTAAGGTAAAAGCAATAAGAGAACGTCTGAAGGTGGCTCAATCCCGACAAAAGAGTTATGCCGACAATCGTCGGAGAGAACTATCCTTTGAGATGGGAGATTTTGTCTATCTCAGGGTAACTCCACTCCGAGGAGTGAGGAGATTTCAGACTAAAGGAAAACTCGCACCCAGATTTGTCGGACCTTAAAAGATTTTGGCAAAGAGAGGTGAAGTTGCTTATCGGTTGAACTACCAAGATCTCTCACACTGCTCACAATGTCTTCCATGTATCCCAGTTAAAGAAATGCCTCAGAGTACCAACAGAAGAAACACCGCTCGAGAGCATCGATCTTCAGAAAGATCTCACCTATGTGGAGTAGCCAATCAAGATTCTCGATGTGGCAGAACGCGTCACCAGAAGCAAAGTCATTCATTCTTGTAAGGTTTAGTGGAGCAATCATTCAGAAGAAGAAGCTACCTGGGAGCGAGAAGAAATTTTGAGAGCCGAGTATCCCCACCTTTTTGCTGACCAAGTCTGAATCTTGGGGTCGAGATTCCTTTTAAGGGGGGTAGATGTGTAACAGCCCAAAATTTCAATTTCAGTTGAAAATAAGACTTTAATTATTTTTGTGGATTTTCTGGAAATTTTAAAAGCTTTTCCCTAATTATTTTAAAGCTAAAATAATTTATGTGCAAAATCTATTACCAACTAAAAGTTGGAATTATTCTATTTAAGTCCAGAATGCTCTTGAGAATTTCTGTGAATTTTCTCAAATTTTTTGGACTTTATTTGATATTTTCTAAAGATTATTTGAATTTCTAGGATTAAATAAATTGGAAAAAAAGAATTTAAATCATCGGAATAAAGATCGGGTGAAGCCCAAAGACCGCGCGTGCTCGCCCAATTCCTCCCCACTGCAGTGACGCGGGCCGTCCGATCAAATCGGACTACCGACATCAAACCTTCTCGCCTCTATCGCTTCTACTGCTCGATCAAAATCCAACGATCACCGCTTCGCCCGACCGCCACGCTCACAGTTACCACCTCAGCCGCTCGATCAAAATCCAATGATCGCCACTCCTATCGACCAGCTCATCCGACCGCCATGTGGGCCCCACCGCCTTTCTTCCTCGCCCCTTCTTCTACCTCTCGTGCCCGAGACAACGCCGCCATTGCCGCCTCGGAGTCTCCGCTCCTCCGTGATTCCTTCGCTTAACCCCGTGATTTACGCGCATTAGCATCGCCACCCCTCCCGCATTCACCCCAGATACCCCCTTCTTATCGCCGAACGCCCTCGCGCCTCGCCTTCGCCATTACCGCGCACCCAATCTCCCGCTCCCGCCTCCTCGCCTATAAAGCACCCACCGCGCTTCTTCTCCCGCATCTCATTCCCCAACTCATGTCCCTCGACGCCCTCGGTTGCAGATTTCGCAATTCACGGCGGCGCAAGCTCGTTCTTCTCCGATTTTGGCGCCACCAGCTTCCCGCCACCTCGATCGCACCTTCAAGATCGGCGCCCTCCGCGATCCTCGGCGCGCCGGCCGCTGAAGACTCCGAGCTCCTTCGCCGCCAACAACCAACCACACCGCCGCCTCTCCGCCGACGACCTTCCGACCACTCTCCGCCGCCACTGTAGCGCCCTCGACGCAGATCGTCTCTCGAGCATTTTGCGCACTCACACGAGCTCGCCACGCCATCGCGGTATTTTTGGTACCCGAGCCGCCTCCCAAAGGCCGATGTGGTTGGCCGAGCCGCACACTGGTGTCACATTGGCACTTTAGCCGACGTGAGTACCGTGGACGCCAAAGACAAAGACGCCACGCCAAATAAGACGCTTTCCCCTCGACTATCTCAGCCGTGAGCCGAGTCCACCGTGGACTCGGAAAGCGCCGTGGACTCAGTCCATACTGTGCGGGCCCACTTGTCAGCCTCTGTGAACAGTACCGCTGATGCATGCTTGCGCAATAAATGGAATTTTCTTTAGAAATTCAGAAATTCTGATTTTTTAGGATTTAATTTAGGTTTTAAACTTCCAGGAGCTCGTATTTCTTCATACGAACTCCGATCTAGGTGATTCAAATTTCTAAATTTGTATAAAATCAAGATCTAGCTAACTAAACCAAAATTATTTAATTTGGAGGTAATTTGTATTTTCATTTGAATTTATTTGAGTTTATTTGAATTCTGTTTGAATTTGGATTATTCTCGCGAATAGATTTTGACGACTCTGGAGTGCTTGACCCTATTGAAGAAGTAGAATACCAAGATTTTGAGCCAAGCAAGTTACACCATTGACCATTTTGCCCCCAATATTTAAAATTATTTAATTTCTGTTTAAATTATTATTGCATGCATAATTGTATTTAATTATTTTAAATTCCTATTTTAAATACTTAATTATTCCAATTCCTTTGTATAGCCACATTTAAATATTGTATTACCAATTCCTTGTCACCTTAGTCAAATGAATTTGAAAATAAATATATGCTTAGCAAATGCTTAGACCAGGAAATATTTGATTTTGGGAGAATTTAGCCAAAACTTCAAAATTTGATAAAAAGCCTATGACATTGTTATGTCATGGTGGACTTTTGTAAATGTCTTTGAAAATTATAAAAATAAAATAAAATGGTTTGTACTTGGGCAAAAATGGACCGTTGGTGGGTGCAGGTTTATGCACGGGTTCGTCTGGTTAGGACTGAGACCTAGGGTTTTTATTGAAAGTTGCTGTAACACCCTGACTATAAGGAAGTCAAGATGTCACCTACAATCACTACTCTTCAAATGAATAACATCAAATCGCATGAAAAAGTGAAGCGAGTATTATGAATATATGGAAACAAGCATTCATCCTCAAGTCTTAAGCAACGAAATGGAAGTAAACAGCTCAAAGAAGATATGGTAAACACGGCCATGTTGGCTTATTACAATGCAACTCAAATCATAATCAATGATATTAAAAGTCCTCAAATTGTTTGATATAATATAGTGAGTGCATCGTGATGAACTACCCTCCACAAGATCATTCTTCCTTGTCATTTACCTAAATAAGACAATAAAGCAAGAATGAGCCAAAGACTCAAAGCTAAATCAGATGTAACAATCAAGCATACAATGATCAAGATATCACAAACATAATTTGAACAACTATCGAAACGAATTTATGAATGGATGAAGTGGAATGGTGCATTGAAGGAAATGGACATAATGCAGTATATAATGGAGATAGCGAGTGAAGCACCCGCTTGTTCACTTAAAGTATTCGTATGAAGAACGCTTTCATACGATCGTCCAACGTGGCCTACATTGGAATGGTGGATCACGTAACGCGGCCCACATTGGAATGGTGGACTCACGCACCCATCTTGGAATTGATGGGATTTCAAGTGCCCATACTGAATTGATGGGTCTTACCAAAATAATGTATGCATGTCATGATGATCACATGTCAATATTGAATAGTAATCATAAATGAAAAGAACACATGGCATTCATCTACAAATACGAACAAATGTAAACATTCATTCACACATCATACATGACATCAAACATTGAATACAAATTACTTGCCTCGCTCGCTGCAACGGGTTGGGAGGTAATTGAGATACCCCTCCACTCACCGCTTCACCGTCTACAATATAAAATAATCGAAATGAGGACAAGCGAGTATGGAAAGGCTACACGTGTCCTCCCTCCATCTCTAACCAAACTAACCCAATAAAAGTTCAATTTGATCAATTTACCCAAACATTTCAATTATCACTAATCTGGCAGTTTTACTAGAAAATTCACCAATAAAAAACCGTAAGTCCAAAAGACCTGAAACCAGTGCTCAAATTTTCTTAACTTAACTGGCTACAAACTCTAGTTGATGGTAAACTCTAATTCGGCCATTACAGAGGTCTAACCATCCATTGAAAAACTACAACTGCAGTCTGCCCAGAAATCTGAACAGCCCTAAAGACAATGCTCTAACTTTTAAACCACTGATCCAAATAAAGTGATTTGTATCAGCCTGGAAACATGGTGAAATTATCTTCAAAAACCTAGTTGGGTGGCCGACCTGATTCTTACTCTAACTAGATCAAAACCTAGGTGCAACCGACTATACCCATCAGTTCTGACAGACAGACCAGCGCGTAGTAAAACAGCCATAACTTTTAATCTACTGGGTGAAAATTTGTGATCCAGGTGCCAAAAGAAAGCTAATGAAATAAGGAACAAAACTCTAGAAGGCGATAACATCCAATTCTGCCTCTAAGACACCCAAAACCGAGTTGCAACATACTGTACAGAACCGATCTACTAACAGAGATTACGCGATACTACCAAAAACATGGAATCGACAACTCTAACGCAATCAAACAGCGATGGGGTCTCTCGCTACCCTTGTAGACCAAGAACGACGAGGAACAATCTCCCAAAGCCTTCCCTCTCCTTCTTTGGCCAGCCCCAAATCAGCGACTCCCGCTGAAGCCCGGCGAAGGAAGAACCAAGGTGAAGACGTGGAGGATAGGGAGTGCAGCTGTGGGAACACCAATGGCGGCCACCACCGAGGAGGAGGCGCTTAGGAGGAGGTGCTGCGCCGTGAGGAAGGGGAGGGGAGAGGAAGTGGCGGCTTGGGGAGGGAGGAGAAGGAGTTAGGTTTTGGGGGAAGTGGTCCCCCCTTTGGCCTTTTGGCCGGCCACCACATGGGCCCGGCCCTCATGGGCCACTGGTCGCAGATCATGCCCAGGTTGTCTGGTAATAGCAAATAACCCCCCCGAAGATTGGAATTTTCCGACGAAAACAATCTCTGTTACTCTCTCTCCGACCTCTTTCTTTCTACCGAACATTTCCGGAGTATTACAGTTGCCCAAGTTGGTTAAGGACCGGTCTTTGAGCCGCATCTTGCAAAGCTCCACCGTACTACCACATGTTCTGTATGGGCAGAACCAGGCTTAATAATTTGTCTTACCTCATTATTTTTTATGCCATTTTGTTGTGTGGGTAGACTTATTTCCCACGTGGCGCAAGAGGGGGCTTCCGGCAGGTGGTTAGCCTAATGGAAGTGAAACCTTAGCGGGCATAATAGTAGTGAGGTAGTGCATTGGAAACGCCTTGTGATAATTGCCTAGTCACACGCCTAAGGAAGCGTGCATTGGCCGACATAACGGGCAAATTATCTCGTGTGGGTAAAGTTGTACCCCTCTGCAGAGTGTAAATCTATTCGAATAGCCGTGTCCACGGTCATGGACATGCTGAGCAAAGCCACTCTAAGTTAGAATTTGTTTTTGGCTTTAAAATAACTCTGGACATGATTTGAAGATGGTTAATCCTTGTGTTAAAATTGGGTGGGTAGCCTTGTGATAGGAGGGTATCCTTCGCCATGTTTCATATGGAGGTTATCCACTATAAAATGATCAATTTTAAATCTGATTTTAGCTATAGAATAAAAATGTGCCTTGAAACTTAGTATAACTATTTAAACCCAAAAATGCTGAATTACGCAAATAAACCCTACAACCTTCCTTTGAATAACTTATGCATGCATTATAAATTCTGTATTGGGTGTGATTTGCGAGCACAGTTGTAGTGCTTACTCTTGCTGAATATTATTATTCAGGAGAAGACTACTATCCGGAAGGTGAGGAGCAGGACGATTAGGCAATGACCTCCGATTTATCGTTCGTATGGCGATCGTGTGGCTTACCATTATATTTTGCTTCCGCTTAATGTTTTATTTGGCCTCAGGCCCAAATTGTAATAAACTCTATGCTTATTAATAAACACGCTGGATATGTTTGTGATAACATTTTTGCGACTGTGTACGCTGGAAATCCTGGACCAGTGTATGAACACAGAGAATTCCGGATCCTTCGTTCCCGGGTTCGACAAGTCTCACTTAACTCTTGTTTTGCTAATTCTAATTGCCCGATTTGGAGAAAAATGCATTAGATGAATGCATGCAGAGATGCAAAAATGCAATCAATTTCTTAAAAAATTTAGGGTTATTTAGTGAATGCAAGGACTCACATGCTTGCTTACATGATTCTACCAAACTATAACCAACCAATTTTATTGAGATTGGGTGAGCATAAGATTTACAAATAATATGAATTTACACTACCATGATCTGGTCCTTAACAACCAAAATAATTAATTTCACCACTCATTTTTAACTGCTACTGGTGAACAACTAGGGCTTAGAAAATTACTAAATTAGTCGGTTAGCTCTTTTCGATAGATCTTTAACCGGTCTGTGAGCCATGGCAATGGACAAGTATTCCACCAAGCCTCCCGTCTTTGATGGCCTGGATTACACCTTCTGGAAGAGTCGAATGGAAACATACATCCGTGCTCGTGGGTATGCCATCCGCGTAAGGTGAAGGTCGATTCATTGCTTCTCGCCGATGAAAACATCAATATGGAAAACATGCCCGATGTTGAGGCCAATGCAAAGGCAAGGAACATTATAATCCAAGGTCTGAGCCGAAGCGAGTTTGATCGCATCTCTCATCTTACGTCGGCTTTCGACATCTGGGTGACCCTCGACGCTTACCATGAGGGTACCACCCAGATCAAGATACCGACAGACCAGCCAAGCGAGAGTACAACAAGTTTGAAATGCTCACGGCGAGTCCCTTGATGAGTGCTTTGCACGCCACAAGATCTTGAGTAACCTCCGAGCGGTTGGTCCTACATACCCGACTCGGATAATGCTCGCCGATACTCGCAGCTCTTGATTTGCGCGCTTGGGAGATGAAGGTGACTACCATCAAGGATACCACAGACTTCGACTTTGACTCTTGACGACTTTACTCGCTACCAAGACTCACGAGATTGACATAGTCTCTCGAAGGTCGAAGTCACAGTCGATGGCCTTAGTCACCGATCGCACTTCTGGATCTTCTTCTGATTCGCTTTGCGGTTTCTCCCTAGCTGCCCTCTGTAACATAACTAATGATCAGTTAGAGCAGCTTGTGGATGAACAACTAGCCCTCCTAGCTCGGAAGTTTTCCCATGCTTTCAAGAGAAGGAGGGATGGAAGAAGAGGAGGACCCGTGATTTGTTTCGAGTGTGGTGGCCCCAACCACATCAGAGCAAACTGCCCCAAGCTGGGGAAGGGCAAAGGTGACTACGGCGGTCCGAGCAAGAACGACTACATCGACAAGAACTGCAACATGAATCCCTCAGCACCTGCTCAAGACAAGAAGAAGTTCCGTAACTTTGGGAAGGCCAAGAAGCTCTTCCATCGAGTCCTCACCGCCTTCAACGACCTCAACTTCAGCGACGTGGAGGGATGGAGCGACGACGAGGGCAAGGATGATCAAGATCCGAAGGACGGTGACGACTTTATCGACATGTGCTTCATGGCCAACGGGACCGACGTCAGCGACAGCGAGCTCTACAGCGACTCAGATGAGGTAGGTCCCTCCTACGACCAGCTCAATGATGCATTTCTTATGCTAGGAAAGTTTTATGCTAGATCTAGAGCTAGGGTTAGTGATCTTGAGAAGGAAGTAGATAGACAATCACGGGAGCTTACTTCACTTAGATCTGCTTCCTCCCGTGATGATTGTGATACATGCTGTGTTTTGATTGGTGATATGGAGAAATTAAGGACCTCGCATGATAGTCTGACTTCTGAGCTTGACAAGCTTAAGATGGAGAATGCTAGTATGCTTACTGAACTAGAAATGAGTAGGGTAGCACCTAGTTCATCGACTAGTGTAGAAACTACTTCTTACACCTCATGTGAGGATAAGGACAATGCTTTTAAAGGTCTTTATACTATGTTGCTTGATCTGCCCAAGATTTGTGAAAGCTGTAATAATCTAAAGATGAATCTAAAACGGGCAGACCATAAAATCACTGAACTTCAAGCTTTCCTTCTTGAGCCTATTGCTTCATGTGTGAACTGTCCCAAACTTACTGCTGAACTTGAATCTGTCTCCAAACAGTTTCAAAAATTAGTTGATGACAATAATAAATTGGCCAAATTTGCTTCTAAGGACCCTGTTAGCTCACCATGCAGTAACTGTGAAAAACTCAAATATGAATTGATTGTTCTGGATGAAGAATGTGTGAAGCTAACTAAGGACCTTCTAGAGAAGCAACCATCTGCTTGTAATGTGTGTGCTGGGAAGCAGCATGAGGGTTTGGTAGAGACGCCTAGCGACGTAAACCAACTGGCTAGTAGTAGGACTGTTTCCCAGTCTACCGTGCATGCACAAGCCAATCTTTCCTCTCGCCGTTGGTTCTTCTTCCGCTCTCTTATCCTCTCTGCCTTTTCTCCCCCCCTCTTCTTGCACCTCTCTCTTTCGGGAGTGTCAGTATCTTATGAACACTCTCGAGAGGTTTGTAGGAGGCAAGAAGAAGTTTAACCTCATTCTAGACCAATCTAAGATTTGCAGATTTAATCAGGGTCTAGTATATGATTTTCATGAGGACATGAGGAAGCATCCACCTGTCGTGCTCAGAACCATAGCACTAGGTGTGATCAAAACTAAGCCCAGGACTGAGAAAGTCAATTTTAAATCAGCGGATTTTGTTCAAAGGATCTCGACAAAGAAGGTGATTCCACTGCAGCTTCGCCTCTCGGCGGCGGTATCATTGCACCTTCACGTAAGGATGGACACTTGTTTGATCATTGCTTCAGCGCCAAGATCGCGTAGAGATCGTGTTGAGTCTTTTAGGCGCATTCGTGGTCACCCCTGCATCATGAGTGCACCTAAGACCAACACGAGGTCTAGGTTTGCTACAACTGATGATTTAGGGCAGCATCGAGGACTTGGTTTTTCTGAGTTTTCTGATTTTTGTCCTCATGCTCCCTTTGGTCGTGACTTCGCTGCTTTGAGGGTAGATCTCGGTTTTCCTTTCGAGATGGCTACTCATGGCGAGATCAAAGATGTTGCCGAATTCCAACTCGCTCTTCCACAAGCAGCGGATTCAAGAATGCCTTCAGTCACACGCACCTTCCGCTTGATGAGTGACAGAGAGCGTAGGGTAGATAGAGGTCAGTCTTGCTTGACTACTTCATCTGTTCGACGTGTTACTCAGTATTGGGTGCCAAAATCATTGTTGATTCACCCCAGTACTGAGACTTTACTCTCTGTTTGGCTCAGGTTCGCCGGGCAGGGAAGGGAAAGGTTTGGCTTGTAGACTCTGGTTGTTCTCGCCATTTGACCGGAGATTCTCGTTGGTTTTCTTCCCTAGCCCGTGCTCCAGGTGATGAGACGATCACCTTTGGAGATGCTTCGTTTGGGCGCGTCATTGCTAAAGGTACTGTGCGCATTAATGATTCATTTATTCTGAAAGATGTCGCCTTAGTAAGTAAGCTGCAGTATAATCTGCTTTCAATCTCTCAGCTCACCGATGACGATTTCGAGGTGAGTTTTAAGAAAAACAATTGCAAAATTTTTTATTCTTCGTAGTCCGTTTATGGATTTCGTTATGGGAGGATCTTTCGTGCTGATTTTTCTGAGTTTTCTGGTGATCCTCTCCGGTGTTTAATTGCTTCTGAATCCCGTGATTTGACCTTCTGGCATAGGAGACTTGGTCATATAGAATTTGATTATTTGACCCGAGTTAGCGGCCACGATCTCATTCGTGGTTTGCCAAACTCAAGATGGTCAAGGATCTAGTTTGCTCTCCTTGCCGCAGACGGCAAGATGGTTGCCGCTTCACTCTCCGATTCATAAGAATAATGATCGATGCACCGTGACAATCGCTCCATATGGATACAGCTTGGCCCAAATGAAAGTGCATCGGCAGGAGGGAAGTGGTATGTTCTTGTCGTGGTCGATGACTTCTCGAGGTACTCTGGGTGTTTTTCTTAGCCTCAAGGATGAGACATTTACTCATTTTCGTGGTCTTTTAGTAGGCTTTCTGTTGAGCTCCTGTGCATTACGAGCAATTCGCAGTGATAATGGCACCGAGTTCAAGAATTCCTACTTTGAGAGTTTCGTGGTGAGACAGTGTAGAGCACCGCCTCCTCTCCGCATGTCCTCTCGTGAGAATGGCGTTGTGGAGAGGAAGAACCGCACTTTGGTCGAGATGGCCAGGACGATGCTAAATGAATATTCTACACCTAGAAAGTTTTGGGCTGAGGCTATTGCCACTGCATGCCATGTTTCAAACAGAGTTTTTCTTAGGGCACTCTTGCATCGCACTTCTTATGAGTTGAGATATGGGCGAAAGCCCAGTGTCTCGCATTTTCGTGTGTTTGGTTGCAAGTGTTTTATTCTGAAGTCTGGGAACCTAGATAAGTTCGAGTCACGATAGTGTGATGGGATCTTTCTGGGTTACTCGACTTCTTCTCGTGCCTATAGAGTCTGGAACTGCGAGTCTAGCAAAATGGTAGAAACCTGTGAGGTGACCTTCGATGAGGCCAGTCCGGGGACTAGGCCTGATATCTCAGGTTCTCTAGAGCAGTCTGAGTCCATCTTTGTGGACGATGAGGAGGACGGAGATGAGGGTTGTTTACCTGATCCAGCTCTTTCTCCCTCTCTTGAGGTGCCTTCTTCCACCGCACCTTGAGGAGATCAGCCTTTGCCTTCTGCTGCTTCCGAAGCTAGTGGCTCTGTCCCTATGTCATCTGCTCATGAGATAGAGGACACTTCTTCGTCTCACCCTGGACATCCTAGACACATTCAAAAGGACCATCCTTCAGAGCAGATCATTGGAGATCTGTTTGAGCGAGTTACTCGTTCAAAAACTGGTATGTCTCTCTTCTGTCTCCATTCCTCCTTTGTTGCCTCATTTGAGCCCAAAGACGTTTGTCATGCTCTTTCTGATGAGTCATGGATTAATGCCATGCATGAGGAATTGGAAAACTTTGAAAGAAACAAGGTCTGGACGCTTGTTGAGCCCCCTCGAGGTCACAATATCATTGGGACCAAATGGGTATTCAAGAACAAGCAAAGCGAAGATGGGGTAGTCATTCGTAACAAGGCTAGACTAGTAGCTCAGGGTTACTCCCAAGTTGAGGGTCTCGATTTTGAGGAGACTTTTGCCCCTGTAGCCAGACTTGAAGCTATTAGGATCTTGCTTGCCTTTGCAGCTTCTAAGAGCTTCAAGCTTTACCAGATGGACGTCAAGAGTGTCTTTCTCAATGGACTTATTGGGGAAGAAGTCTATGTCAGGCAACCCCCAGGTTTCGAAAACCCCAAGTACCCTAATCATGTCTTCAAGGTTTCAAAAGCTCTTTATGGACTTAAGCAAGCTCCTCGAGCCTGGTATGAAAGGCTTAAGTCTTATCTTTTGAGTCATGACTTTGAGATGGGTAAAATTGATAAGACATTGTTCATTCGCCGTCTTGGCACCGATCTTCTGCTCGTCCAGATTTATGTGGATGACATTATCTTTGGCGGCTCCTCGCATGCTCTCGTCTCTCAGTTTTCGGATGTCATGAGCTCAGAGTTTGAGATGAGCATGATGGGCGAGTTGAGTTTCTTCCTTGGCTTCCAAATCAAACAGACTCGGGAAGGTACTTTTCTGCACCAAGGCAAGTACACTCGTGATCTCCTGAGACGCTTTGACATGAGTGATGGCAAGCCAGTGTCAACTCCAATGGCTTCTACAGCCTTACTTGACCCAGATGAAGACGGCGAGCCAGTTGATCAAAAGGAGTTTAGAAGCATGATAGGCTCTCTCTTGTATCTCACAGCCTCGAGACCAGACATACATTTCTCTGTGTGTCTTTGTGCTCGATTTCAGGCTTCTCCTCGCGTATCTCACCACCAGGCGGTGAAGCGCATCTTTCGGTACCTTCGAGCTACCATTGACTATGGTATCTGGTACTCTTCCTCTTCTTGTCTATCTCTTAGAGCCTTCTCCGATGCAGATTTCACGGGTCAGAGGATAGATAGGAAGAGCACCTCCGCACTTGTCAATTCATTGGCACTTCTCTTGTCTCCCGGTCTTCGAGGAAGCGATCCGGTGTTGCATACCCACGCAGAGGCCGAGCACGTTGTCGCAGCCGATTGTTTGAGCCAAGTGCTTTGATGGTCTCGACCTTGCAGACTTTGGGTTAGTAATCGACCGTGTTCCACTCTTTTGTGATAACACGCCTGCGATTTGCATTGCCAAGAACCCAGTGCAACATTCTCGGACCAAGCATATTGATATCAGATATTACTTTCTTCGAGACCATGTAGAGAAGGGTGACATTGTGCTCCAGTTTGTGGAAAGTGAGCACCAGTGGGCTGATATCTTCACCAAGCCTCTGGACAGCTCTCGGTTTTCAGCTCTGCGGGGAGAGCTTGGGGTGGTTTGTCCTTATGGACTGTCGTGAGGGGGAGCTTGTGCTTTACTACTGTATTATATTTTAACTATGCTATTACTCCTTTCTGGTTGCATTTCTTTTGGGTACTTTGGGTCTAAGTCCTTCAGCATAGGTTAGAGTGATTCTCTTGCCAAGTTGCTTTGACTGCTAGTTCTTATCTTGTGCTTCTAGGATGCTGCTATTAGCTGTTTCTTCTCTCTCTAAGTTGAGCTTACTCACTTCTTATAGGTTCTAGCGAGGGTCGGGCCACCCTTGGGTAGACAGGGACAGTGTTTGCTCCTTAGTGTGTTAGTTGATCAGCTGATTGTCCTGGAATCTTATGGGGTAGATAAGAATCAGTCTGAGCTATAGTATTCTCTCTATCTTCTCTATGCTCTAAGGACTGCCTTTTCTGTTTCTCTTATCAGTTTCTCAATTTTGTTCCTTTGGTTCAGGGGGAGTTCATCTTGGTTCTTCGAGTTCTTAAATTTGTCATAACTCAACCTGAATTAAAAGATGCATCTCATTCTGAAGGGGATCTGGTTTCTCGTGCATTTCATCCTGCATTGTAATATAATCATATGGAGCCTTGTCTATTATCCCTTATGATCTGTTTTCACTGTTTTACATCTTGCCATGATTTATGCTAAATTGCTAGATTTATCATGACTTTTTATGTGTAGTTTAGTCTTAGCCATGATAAGGTGACTAAAATTGCTCAACTTGAACTAAAATCTTGTCATGATAGCTCTTGAGACTAGTCTGTTGAAGTTATCCTTTTATGATTCTCGCCATGTCAAGTAGGCTGAGTTGAGTCCTGAATCTCTTTTGGACTCTTGAGTAAGCTATGTCAGTTCATTAAGAAACATGACCTATCTTTAATCGTTGGTCTAAAAACTTCAAAAGCAAAAAATGATCTCTTTTGTGCGAAAAAACTGATCTCACCAACTCTTTCTCATGAGACTGCTTGCCATTGCACTAGGCATGAACTCAGGGGGAGTCTTGGATGACCTAAGATCACTTCCTTAAGTCTGTTGCTTGGAGTGGTCGCATAAGGCTTGGGATCTAGCACATGGTTAAGATTTGAAAAATGGTTGAAGTTTAGGAGGCAGTTGTGGATGGCACCTAGTCCAGGACTTGCTTTACTAAGATAAAGCCATAAAGAATTTTCAGAAAAATAAAAATGTGCTAAATTTGCTTATCTTCGAACAGACCAAGTACTTGTTGATTTGAGTCGTTCTTAAAACTGGTAGCACTCTGAACTGTTCAATATTATGCTTCTTGGTTTCACTTAGAGTATTTGACATGGCTTGTATCATCCTTGGATACCTTTAGCTAGACTACAATCTTGGTTTATTTGACTTGCTAAAGAATTGGACTATTTCTCAGATTATGGATTTCTTATCTTAGCTATTCTATACATCAATTATCATGATCTTGATAGCATTCTAATATGTTATGGCTTGGTGTAATACTCTAATAGCCATTTTGGATAATCTTCATGGCTCCTAATGCTTATAATGAATATCATATAGTCATTTCCTCCCTTTTCTACATCTTGATGTGTTTATTGCCAAAAGGGGGAGAAGTTAGTTTGGAGAGAAAAAGTCTTCTGGAGCTTTGCAGAAAAATTTGCTCTTTCATTTCAAGCTCCAATCGTTCTTCTTTGACAAACATGGTCTTGAGCCTTCTTGTTTCCTAGATTAGACCGTGTTTGGTCATTATCACAAACTCTTCTGTATGCTTTTTCGTGTTTGTCAATATACTCATCAAGGGGGAGATTGAGAGACCATGTGAGTTGGGTCCCCTTTCGAGTGATGAGTATTTGACGCTGTGTTGAAAAGTTTGTGATTGGATTCATTGCGTTTGCACTGCTGCTGGTATCTTTCTGTACTGTGCGAAACTTCCGGTTTTGGAATGCGGAAGTTCCGATAATCGGAACTTCCGCCCTGGTAAAACGGAATTTCCGATTATCCTAACGATTGTGTTCTGGTGTGTCGATAATCGGAACTTCCGCTCCTGGGAACGCGGAACTTCCGATAATACTGACAAGTGTGTTCTGTTTTAACGGGAATCGGAACTTCCGACCTGGGAGTGCGGATGTTCCGATAATCGGAACTTCCGCCATGGTAAGTGCGGAACTTCCGATTGTGTGCAGAACTGTGCAGAGAGGGCATAGTTTTGATTTTGAGTTGTGAATGGATTTGAGTTAAATGCAAATGATGATTCTATTATCTTGAGCAATACTATGTGGTGTGTTTCTTGTTTGTACTGGTTGCAGGGCATCGAGACGGAGTCGTAGCGAGACACGTGGAGACCGGACTAGACGCAGGCGGCGTTGAGGTCAGAACGGTAAAGATGTGTCGAAGACGGCGTGCACTCGAGGCGGTTGCGAGTCGTGAACAACAAGGAATGCGGGAGCTTCCAGAAGGTGTGCGAGAGGCGAAAGGGTAATTTCGCAAGGCGGCACAAGTGGAAGCGGGATCCGTTAGGGTTTAGCCGGCGTAACGGGTTGGAGACCCGTTAGCCAAGGGCTATAAATAGAGGTGAACCCCTGGTTGTTTGGTTGGACTTTTTGGGGTGAGAGAAAATTAGGGTTAGCTAAAGAGCCTTTGGAGAGGTTGCTTTGCTTTTTGTGAGGTTGTTGAGTTGGAGAGGATGAACTGAAATTTGTGTAATCATTCCTCTGTGTTTGCCTCTGTAATCTTTTGATTCCTATCAATGAAATTCTGAGGTTTTGATTCTTTCTTTATGCCTCTTTTATTCTCTCTGTTAACGTTGAATATCTAGGGTTTTTGGTGAAACTTTTGATTCCCTTATGAGATGGCATGAAACTTGATATCTAGAGTCTTATTGTTATTGCTAATATATCCTCAAAGTTTCATGAGCCAAGAATCGAAGAATCTTGCTAATTGTGACTTTTGGTCTTTCTTGCCAAATATTCAAGAAATCCGATTTTGCTTTGATTAATGGATCTTTGTCTGCGATTCTTCTCCATGAGGTCAAGATGTTGTTTAGGATGATGTCCTGTGAGACTTGACCTGAGAAGAGCATTAACGAGTTAGTATGTTGGATTTTTTGGCAAAACCCCGAGCGTACTATTCTTCGGTCAGGACAATCGGAACTTCCGATTTGTACAAGGCGGAACTTCCGCACTGGAAGAACGGAACTACCACAGTGCGGAACTACCGCAAGGTAGAATCGGAGCTTCCGATATCTGACAGAACAACCCATTTTTGTTTAACTCTTTGGATTTGATTCACATCATGTCTTTTGTTTAATAGAAAGTTTTTGGATTGCTGTTTGGACACTTGAGAGGGGAGGATCTTGTAATACCCCAAAAGTAAATCGGCGTACTAGAAGAAGTTTCAGAAGAAGGAGCTAATGGGAGAATCTGAATCGTTTTTTTTTCTTCAGGGGTTTTCGTGTTTTTTCAAGAACCTAGACTCGGGCCTCACCAGGTGGCCCATGAGGGGCTGGCCAAAGGGGGTATCTCTCCCCTAAACCCTAAAACCCCTTCCCTTCCCTTTTCCCTCCCTGCCGCCACCCTCCTCCCCTCTCCAACCGGCCGCCACCCTCGTCCCTGCAGTACATCAATTTTGTTCGTCAGATTTGGGTAAGTTACGTATATTTTCTGATCTTCTCACCTCTTAGAAAGTTGTAGCCCTTGGTCTTAGCTTTCTTTTGGCACCAAGATCATCTGATTTGGAGTTACGGTTTAGGAGATATGAAAGTTTTACCGCGACTGTCCAGGAGAGCTGACGTGATTTAGCAGATTTTCTTGTCGGGCCATTATGATTTACTTAGAGGCCGAATCTGGTATTTTCGTCTTCTAGATTTTTGTTCCTGATGTCGTTATCTTTCTTTTGGCACTGAGATCACTTGATTCCACCTTACGGTTTAGGAGATATGAATTTTTAATCGCGCGCTGTCCTGTCTGCCTGAGAATTTAGAACTGTCGGTTTGCCCCTCGGTTTTGATCTAGTTAGAGTCAGATTCAGAACTTCCACCCAACTAGGTTTTTGTAGCCCTTGAAATTATCTTTCCTAGTAGATAAAGATCATATCAATTGGATCTGTAGAGTGAAAGTTATGCCATGTTCTTTACTGCTGTTCTGAAATTTGGGTAGATATCTGTTAGTGTTTTCAACTGTTGTTTAGGCCACTTTTTTGGCCGAATCAAAGGATTCCACCAACTAGAGTTTCATAGCCTGTTACGTTAAAAGTATTTGAGCACTGGTTTCAAGTCATTCGGAGTTATAGATATTTAATTACGATTTTTCTCGTACTGCTGATCAGAATGGCCGATATTGGCTGATTAGTTAATTCGTCATTTTGAGTTTTTGGCTATGTTGATTAGATAGAGGGTTATGGTAAAACGCTTGTACCCATGTCATAACTTATTATTCTTATTTCGAATAAATATTTGTGTAGGCGGTGGGGCGGGGAGTGGAGAATTCGTCGTTGCCTCCTAACTCGTCACAACACGGAAGGCAAGTATATGGTAGAGTGGTGAACAATGGGTTGTTCACCATGATCATTGATGTTACTTATCATGCTATTTATTATGCTTTCGTTCAGCTTATTCTTATACATGATATTGATGACCTTGAGTGAATGAGATTATGATAATGAGATAATGAGTAGATATTGAGTTAATGAGATGGACTATGTTGATGAATAAATAAAGATGTCGCATCATTTACATTCATCATGACATGGGTTGCATGAGCAGTCGGTGAGAAAGTCATGTAACTATTCCTGAGGTCGGTGAGAAAGATACATGACTAGTCCGGAGAGCTCTAGATAAAATCCTACTTTGGTGGGGACTTCACGGAGTGAAGAATAGAGTGTGTCATCGACGGTGAACACTCCGCTATACCTAGTATCACCGATGAGATGCATATGAGCATGAGCATGTTGGTGCATTCAGATATCTAAGTAAATTGTTAAATTGTGCAACTTTACCTATATGGAATATGGCTTGTTTGTTTGAGAATGACAATGACATTAACTAAATGGATGATGATGATAACTTTGATTTTGGTTAATAAACTATTGTTTATGGCTTTATTATGTATTTGCTTGAGTCTTGGACTCATTCTTGCTCTATTGTTGTTTTTAGGTGACCAAAGATGACGTTTTACTCTGAAGGGCTAGCGACTTGGAATCATGCACTTCACCCAATTATTTGATTCATTGGACATGAGAAACTTTTAGAATAACATGAATATTTATATCTAGGACATGATGGTATTGAATAACCATAGATACTTGGTTTATGTTAATCTTGGTTTATTATTTTGCTATGCTCCTAGGTCTAATTTATTTATGATTGTCATAGTGTTATGCTTGTGTTAATGCGACCCGTGGATGGGTTTTAATGTTGTTATGCTTGCTGAAATTTCACAGTGTGTTGATGTATAATAGATGATAAGAGTAGTTTGGTGGCTTTCCAGGCTCAGTGTTGGGCTGGGGTGTTACAGATCTAAATTTTTAAGGCACCATTCACACTTCGGATTTTTATCACATCCAGAACTCAAATTCGAATCATGTGAGGTTATTTTCCAGTTTTAGGTTCTAAAGAGGGAAGAGGTTAAAGTAGGGTTTAAGGTAGTCTCACTTAACTCTTGTTTTGCTAATTCTAATTGCCCGATTTGGAGAAAAATGCATTAGATGAATGCATGCAGAGATGCAAAAATGCAATCAATTTCTTGAAAAATTTAGGGTTATTTAGTGAATGCAAGGACTCACATGCCTGCTTACATGATTCTACCAAACTATAACCAATCAATTTTATTGAGATTGGGTGAGCATAAGATTTAACAAATAATATGAATTTACACTACCATGATCTGGTCCTTAACAACCAAAATAATTAATTTCACCACTCGTTTTTAACTGCTACTGGTGAACAACTAGGGCATGGAAAATTACTAAATTAGCGAGATAAATTCTAAAAAAAATCAGGAGTTTTGTTAGGATTCTAACATTGTCAGAATAATTTATTCTATAGATCAGGTTTAGGTTTTGGTCGGTAAATCAATTCAGACAACAAAACAAGTCCTAGGGCTCAAACACTAGTGAAATTAGGTTCAAAAATTCCAGAAAACTTATGGCATGTTAGTTAGGTGATACTAAACACTAGAAAACTGGGTACTAGCAGTTTAAACCTTCCTATTAATTCTAGATTCAAAAATGGCTAGAACAGTCTTGCAAGGTATTCGAATTAATTCCTAGGCAAAACAAATTCATTAATCTTTTGGGAAAAATATATTTGGGAAATACACACTATCATGTGCTCAAGTAAAATTCTCAAGATTATAGATTACCTAAGGACACTAGAGTACAGTTCCATTTATCTAGGTCAAAATTACTCAATAACAAGGAATGGTTTTTTTTTTACAAAGAGCATAGAACTACCGGTATAACCTACTCTGTTTTAATTACTTTTAATTGAATAGCAATGAAAATAAACTATCCTCCGCTCATGCTATGACATCTACACTCATTAACAATTTAAAAGATAGACATGTTGTCTAATTTTACAACAATCTAACATATCAAACTACACATTGATGACTTTCAAATTTTTAAGTTCATACAAGAAAGCTATATAAGCATGGAAAGTTGTTAAATTCCAATTTAGTTAACAATCTTAAGCTAAAGCAAATTTCAATTTATATAGCTATAGACTAGTCATTTTCATGCTTCTAACTTCAATATGAAATACTAATCATACATCTTAATTTATATAAATCATTTTTAGTTATGATTTTTGCTGACAACCTGAGTAACAAGATATGCTTAAGTTGACTTAAGACTATATGCATGACCAAAGTGTAGGAATTATGATACCTTACACATACCTTGGGGTATTCTCTACCCCCCTTAAACATGTTGGTGTATAAGAAATGAAATAAGGAGAGAATGAGCATAAGATAAGTAAGCGGGCAACACTTAGACAATAATTCCTATTATGGATGCATAATTCCAAAACATTGCAACTCAAGATCCAAATGGGTGTACTAAGGCTCAAGGCCAGTACAAGATTCAATTGAACCACAATTAGTTTCTGATATAGTTGCTATACATGCTGCCTGTAGGCAATGCGCAACTATTTGGAAACAAAAGAGAACAAATGACCACATTACAAAATCCAGCGTCTACAAGCTAAAGAAATATAATTATGTATATATAATCTAAGGATAATCCCTAAATTAATCCTAATTTTGCGGTAAGGCAACATCTCCTCGTCCTGTCACCATTGCCCTCACCAATTGACTACTTAGCGTGTCTACTGTTGGAGAAAAGAGACGAACAACGGAGAAAATTTGCTTTGCACAAATCAAATGAATTGTGAGATAAGAATTAGATGCTAGGATGGGTAAGAAAGAAAAGAATCATATTACTTAGATTATTTCCCAATTTTTGCTAGTTTTGAAAATACATTTTTGCAATCCAAATTCCTAACATCGTCCATTGCTACACTTTAACTCTATAAAAACACACTGATACTAACGTGTGAGGACCCCGGAATATTGGAAATGTGCCGAATTAAAATTATACTTGTAGTATAATTCTTAATTTAGGAACAGTCCAGTTCCCACATTAAAATCATACTAGAAGTATAATAATAATAAGTAACAAATCTAATATTCAGGTTCCCGGATATGTCTCTCATGTTAGCTCCCAGGATGAGCTGCTAACATATACATATCCTTACAACATTATATCACAAGCATACACGATTGTAATACATTAATAAAAATTTACAGCGGAAACATTAAGAGTAAACCAAAAATGGAAGCTGAAATAATAAAACAAACTTCCCAGTGGAGCGCCACAACCCAAGGGCAACTTGACTGGGATTAAAGTCGAAGTATCAACGTAATCGCCTCAACTTGCAATATTAACTAGGGCGTTCTTTACCTGCAACAAGTGGACAATTCCACTAAGTACGGGAGGTACTCAGCAAGACTTACACAAACTAATAAAAGAAAGTGTTTAATAGAACCTATACAAAGGATTAGAATTTTTATATGCATAAGGTTAACAACAGAAAGGTTATATGGTTAAATTTTGCAGAAAGCAATACATCTTAACCTACACTTGCTAAGTTTGAGCAAAGCACTTTTATAAATCTGTTTGGACTAAAACAGTAAAAAAATGAAAGCATAATCATAATTTGTATCAGATTTAACTGGCTACAACCACTAGCAACACCTGGCATGATTCCCTCTCATGTGTCCGTAACCGTGGACACAGCTATTCGAATAGCTTTAATCCCTACAGGGGTGTACATCTTTACCCACACGACTTAGTCAGCCCGTAGCCCCTAGGATAATAGTGTAACACCCTGGCTATTCGAAGCCAAGATGCCACCTAAGGATACAACAAATGAACAATTTACGGAATAAGATTCAATAAGCATCTATCCAAATGTCAATAACAGGATAACGAGGTGAAAGCAGCCAATACATTAGTGGCGAATAATCAAGAAACTGATCATGGAACGACATGATATGAAGTTTAAACATTACTTAATACAGTCCATCTCTCATCAAGGAATATCAAAGTTGAAACCATTAATGAAATTATCGAGTAATGTTCTGTGTCCAACGTGTTGGTCTACTCCCTTCCCAAAATCATCAACATCAGGGTGGATCACCTAAATAACATTGAAAGCAAGGGTGAGTCGAAACTCAGCAAGTACCATATTAGAATAATCAATCAAATAGTGGACAAATCAATTCAATTGAATTATGAACAAATCTTGCACCACATACATGATTGAATGGAATGAATACATGAATGGATGGAATGAAAGAATGCATCAAGGAATGGACTAATCACGACTTATACCAAGATAGCGAGTGTAACACCCGTCGGTGTTCACTTAAAGTTACCGTATGAAGAACGTTTCATACGGGTGTCCAACGTGGCCCACATTGGAATGGTGGATCACACGTACCCATTCTGGAATTGATGGGTTTTCAAATGCACATACTGAAATTGATGGGTCTTTCAAATGCCCATACTGGAATTGATGGGTCTTTCAAAATTCCACTCCCGTGGACGGAAATTAAAGCATGTATGAATGGAATGAAGCAAGTAATATGGATGTCATCATCTTTTCTCAATTATCAATTTGAAACATATCAACTTCTTGAACAAGTGCAAGAACATACACGTATACTTCACATTATCATGCATTCAATTGAAAACACCACAAGTTAATATGCAGTACTTGTCTGTACTGGAATATGAATGTTGAGTAACTTCGTTGATCGAAAACATGAATCATAGAAACATTAGCATGAACACAAACACATCATTTATCAATGTAAAGGATTCAATGTACTTGCCTTTCGCGTTGCGACGCACTAGCAAGCAATGAAGGTGTTCCCACACGCGATGCCTCACCGCCTACACAAGTGTTCCCGAAATAAGAACAACGTGGAAATACATTGCTACCGGTGTTCTACAATATCTTCTAACTACCCAATATACCGCACAGACTCGACTTAAAACAAACTATTCAGCCAGATTTCAGCCATTCTGATCAGCAGTACGAGAAAAAGCATATTTAATTATCTGGAATTCGAAATTACCTGAAACCAGTGCCCAATGAATCTTAACGCACGACACTACAAAAATTTAGTTGGCGGGGTTCTCTGAGCCAAAACAGAGGACTAAATAGCCACTGAAAACACTGACAGAAATATGTCCAGAATTCAGAACAGCCCCAAAGAAAAGTCTCTAACCTTTGGAGCACTGATCCAAATAAAGTGATCTTTATCAACCTGGAAACATGGTGAAATTAGCTTCATAAACCTAGTTGGGTGGCCGACCTGGTTCTGACTCTAACTAGATCCAAACCTAGGTGCAACCGATCGTACCTGCAGTTTCGCGACAGAGCAGTACGTGGTAAAATAGTCATAACTTTTAAACTACTGGGTGAAAATTCGTGATCCAGGTGCCAAAAGAAAGCTAATGAAACCAAGATCATAACTGCAGAAGACGCAGATATCCAATTCGGCCTCTACGACACCCAAAATTGAGGTACAACGTACTGGACAGAATCAATCTACACACAGAAATAAAACGAAACTACAAATCCAATCGGATTCTCAACTCTAATGGAATCAAACAATGAAGTGGATCTCTCGTTACCCTTGTAGACTCGCTGGAGGGTGGAGATCAGGTCCCCGATGAACTTTCTCCTCCCTTCCTCCCTTTCTTCTCCTTAGTTCGGCCACCATACCCGAGAGAGGAAGGAGCAGCTGGTTGGGGAAGGAGCAGCCGGGTTTGGGAGTCGTTGTCGAGGTACGTCGGGGATCAGCACCAAGGGGAGGAGGTGGCGCTAGGGAGAGGAGGAGGCGCCGGTTGGAAGATGAAAGGGGCGGCGGCCACAAGGGGGAGGAAGTGGGAGAGGTGGGGAAGGTGGGGGGCGGCTAGGGTTAGGGGAAGCCCCCCCTTTTTGGCCGGCCACACTAATGGGACACCTGGGCCGCGGCCCGTGGCCCAGGTTGCCGAGAATTTGCAGTGAAACCCCTCTCTCCGCAGGTATTTTCACTTCTTTAATTGTTACGATTTTTGCCGCCTTCTCCCGATTCACTCGATTCAGTTCCAGAATATTACATTCTACCCCCTTAACAGGATTCGATCTCGAATCTACGCATCGATCTACTAGAAAGAACAAGCGACTGGATTGAAACAAGGATATCCCAAGCTTGGAATTGCTCAGTTACTCGACTAACACTCGAGCACACCAGACAAAGCGTACTTCGAATAAGGACCCGAGACGGTCAACGCGATAAGCCAACGTTCTCATTTCTACAACTTTCAAAAACGAAGAGAATCCAACTAGAAATAGAGAGTCCTCATCGCATCCACGCAATGCTAACTCTCCACCAAAAGGTTAGATTCCAAATTTGACAATCATCTCGAAAACAAATCCATTTTCCAAATAAGCAGTTTACAAATGAACACCAAGACAACCAAAGGAGAAATCACTCGAACGCCCAAACCAAATACTTCCGGTTTGTCGGAATTTAGAAAGAATCAACACGCCAACACAACGCCAACTCAAATTGCGGAAAATACAAGTCAACGACATAAAACTCAAACGAGAATCAAGAAAACGCCTCATTATCCTACGAATCATCTTTGCCACAATTCCTCGCTTCTAGGAATAAAATTTCTCTCGAACATTGAAATTCGAATTCACTGCCTACCACATGAGCTTAAACCTCTTAGTTAAACATCCTCAAATTATACTCAAATTGAAATACATCATCCACACCATTGTGGAGAGGCTATATTGAATCCACCGAATACTCTAAATGACTCGTTCTACTAACCAAAATTGATTCGATAGAAGGCGTTCAAAGCAACACAGAATAGGTCCCACACAATGACATTACCTCCAATTTCCAAGAACAACAACTCAAAATTCTTAGCACGCACGTTCATATACTTCATCAGAAGGGTTCTATCAATTATCATTCCATCGCTCAGAAACTCTATTATTCCACTCTCTCTACACACAATCATTGAGTGACCAAAGGTCTAGCATGAAAATGCAAAGCCCAGATTTAACCTGCAAGACTTCTACTACAAATTGCAATTATAACAGATAGGGAAATCAATGGATTGAATCTACAATATTCCCACAATTCTAACTACTCACTTATTGACGTCCTAAAAAATTACCCACATAATCTCGCAATCTTATTCAATAGCGTTACTTTATAAAATTAATTAAGGTCTCCATACCTTCTGTAACACCCCAGCCCAACACTGAGCCTAGAATGCCACCACAAAACTCTTCCAACTAATAATTATCGACACACTATATAATTACAGCAAGAAAACAATGATAATCATATCCATGGACCACAAAAGAGCAATGCATAATTATGGATCAAGTGGTAATAAATAAGCAATGAGAATTATAACCAGGTAAATAATCAAGAATAGCATCAACCAATGAATCCAAATTAATAAAGCAAATAGTCTAGTCCAAATGATGTCCTAAACTTTATTCAACCTCTAACATGTCCAAGTGTAATCCAATTCTGAATGAAAAGATTATGAAGGTAAATGATCATGTGTTGCCCATGTGCTCTACTCGCTCTCAATTACGGCATCCTCGAAGATCACCTAAAGACAACAATAGAGCAAGGGTGAGTCCACGACTCAGCAAACACATCCATAAACAACGAACAATAATAAATCAACAGCATTCAATAACTTCATTAACATCACAGGTACTTTCATTAATAATCTCATGCATTTATCTTCTCTTTGATTCACATCCATTAATCTCATGTATGAATGCAACTCTAATCTACATGTCCACATGCACTTCTTTCACAGATACCTCAGATAGCATGAGTGAATGCTCGCGACAACATTCACTCTCAAGCCCGCTCCTCCATAAGGATCGGGACCTCCTCCACTCCGTGGAGTTGTGATCATTCATGATCACCGCTCATATGCAAAGATGCTTATGTATGCAAAATATGCAAAACTCCATCATAAACATCATATCCAACTTTCCATCATGCTTGTCAACAAAGATATAAACATACCAATTATTTGTTTGCAATTAAACAGAATAAAAGCACAACAATAATGGTAATAGAAGATAAAGAAAAGTTGATCGATCATTGATCTGTCTACCATGCACTTGCCTTTACTAGTTGCGACGCTTGCGATTTGGCTAGCAGATGGCAACAAGTACGACGCCTCCTACATTAAATACACAAATTTCAATACAAGCTACAGCATCATAAGAACAACAATCAATCGACATCGCCCCTACACGTCCCCCAAATATACCACGTTACGCCGGTACCGAATAGTTACCCGTAGATGTCTTAGTACTAAAACGAACGTAACTTTTGACTCGAAAGTCCGATCACGACAAACCACCCCATTCTGGATTCTTCATAAAATTATCTACATTTTCTTAGATTACAAAGACTTCTAATTAAATCATCTAACCTTCCGTATTTAGCCCAGAAAGCCGATCTGTCCGCTTCGGAACAGCGGTCTTACTAAATTCATAACTTTTGTTTTACTCAACCAAAATCCGCGTTCTCAGATTCTACAGAACCATTGGACAATTATCTACAACTTTCATGTAGATCAAAAACTCTAATTAAGCCATTTACTATTTTTAATCTACAGTCTACCAAAACAGCGCCGAAAGACGACAACCGTAAAGACAGCAGTCTTCCGAAAATCATAACTCGAGTTATACTTGTCCGATCGACATGATAAAATATGCTATAGAGAGATATCGAAATTATCTACAATTAACTAGTAGATGACATTTCCAAAATTCGCCATTAAGGTACCCGAATAAATCGTTCAACAGAGTATCAGACTAAACCCACCTCTGAACTTCCTTGTGCTAACTGCACTTTTTCTCCTACTAATCCAAACCGGATGCATGTCTATAAAATACATTGCATCACTAGTTATCCACCAGCTAGCAATGTGTACTAATTAGAATTAACTAATTAACATCTCTCTAATTACTATTCAAAACAACCTGTACTATCGAAGCCAACAAAGGAACAAAAATACATACTAGCCGCAAAGAACCAGAAATCAGCCAGCAGCAGCCCACGGACAAAGCGACGCCGGCAAAGAAGACAAAGAATAAGACAATGACAGGCCAGAATAAGCAGTGATCAAGCAGCAGCAGATCACGCAGGAGCAACAGCGATGCGATGACAGATGGCTTCCGGTGGGATCAGCGAAGCGAAGCACGCCAGCGCAGAAGCGACGCCTACGGCACGCCAGCGAAGAACCAAGCGGCGTCCACGCGGCGCCACGCAGCCTACGCCGAGAGGATTGGTCAAGGCAAGCGATTGCAAGCAAGCAGAGAAATTGTTGCGGCGGCGGATGGAAAATAAATGGCTATTAGGGTTTCTAGAAAACCCACAAACTATTTATATAGCTCTTAAAAAAATTCTGAAATTCTATTTTTATATGTACTATCTTATTTAATTACGCACCGATCCTTAAGACGTGACTATTAATATTTATTTATTTTTTTCAGAGTATTACATTCTACCCCCCTTAACAGAATTCGACCCCGAATTCTTCTCGCCGTTCTACTCAAATAAAAACTACACTGCTGAAATTAAACAACAAAACAAAGACGCATCAGACGTGAACAACTCCGGATATTGCTCGCGCATGCGAGACTCCAACTCCCAAGTCGCCTCTCTCTCAGACTGATGCGTCCACAACACCTTGACGTATACCAACGTCTTGTGCCTCAGCACTCGCTCCGACCTCTCCAGAATGCGCGCCGGACGCGACTCAACTGTGAGGTCTTGCTCAATAGACAACGGCTCTAATGAAATCTTATGATCCGGTCTCTCAAAACTTTCAAAGATCGAGACATGAAACACATTATGAACTCCACGCATGGACTCAGGAAGATCCAAGCGGTAAGCTAACTTCCCAATTCTTGCAATAATCGGGAATGGTCCAACATACCTCGGGCTAAGCTTCCCTTTGGTACCGAATCGGACAATGCCTTTAGTGGGAGACACTCTCAGAGCACTGGTCACCCACCGCAAACTCAAGTCACGCCTCAAATAAGCATAACTTTTCTGCGCTGCTCGAGCCGCTAATGATTCTCGCCTCACCATGGCCACACGCCAACGGTCTTCAATCCACCCGACCCAAACCGCCTTCTCTCCAATCGCATCCCAACAAAGCGGCGATCCGCACTTCCGCCCATAGAGAACCTCAAATGGCGCGGCTCTAATCTCGGAATGGTAACTATTATTATAAGCAAACTCTGCAAGTGGCAACAGGTCCTCCCAACTACCCTTCCAAGATAGAACACAAGATCGCAACATGTCCTCCAAAGTCTGAATGGTACGCTCTGACTGCCCATCTGCAATGGGTGAAACGTACTCAAACTCGGTGAGCTGTGTGCCCAATGCACTCTGCAGACTCTCCCGAACTTGAGACAAACTTGGCCCCTGTCGTAAATGATGGTCTTTGGCACACCATGCAGTCTTACTATCTCACGCGCATAAATAGGAGCTAGGTCACTCGCTGAATTTGTCGTGCGAATAGGGATGAAATGTGCAGATTTGCTGAATCGATCCACCACTACCCAAACTGCATCCTTCCCTCGCGGCGTACGAGGTAACGCCACCACAAAGTCCATGGAGATACCATCCCAAGGCCACTGGGGAACCTCCAAAGGCTGCAACAACCCTGCAGGACGCTTGTGTTCAGCTTTCACTTGCTGACAGACACCGCAAGAAGCCACATAGTTAGCAATGTCCACTTTCATTCTTTTCCACCAAAAATTCTGTTTCAGATCTCGATACATCTTAGTCTCACCAGATGAATAAAGATTACGCAGTGCGATGTGCCTCCCTCAAGATATCATCTTTGACCTCCGCCTTTTGTGGTACGCAAAGGCGGCCTTTAAACCTCAAAGTACCAAAATCATCCATGCTAAAATCACCCTCTTTACCCTCATCCAGACGCTTCCTAACCTCCTGAAATAGCCGGTCACTCTGTTGTGCTTCCCGCACACGGTCTGGAATTGCTGACTCAAGAATCAGCTGTGTCTCAACATGTGATGTGCCTGCATAACAATAGGATATCCCCATGCGATCAAAATCAGCAATGAGGCAATCTAGAGTAGCAGGAGTCACCTTGCGACTAAGAGCATCTGCAACAACATTGGCCTTGCCTGGATGATACTGAATAGTAAGATCATAATCCTTGATCAATTCCAACCACCTCCTTTGCCTCAAATTCAGATCCTTCTGAGTGAAGATATACTTGAGACTCTTGTGATCTGTGAAAATATCACAAGACTCGCTGTATAGATAATGCCTCCAAATCTTGAGAGCAAAAACAACCGCAGCTAACTCCAAATCATGAGTGGGATAATTCTGCTCGTGCTTCTTTAACTGCCTCGACGCATAAGCAATCACCTTACCGTCTTGCATGAGAACACAACCAAGACCCACTCGAGACGCATCTGAAAAGACTGTGAATCGCTTCCCTGGTTCGGGAAGAGTGAGAATAGGAGAGGTCACCAACCTGTCCTTCAAAATGCAGAAACTGCGCTCACACTCATCAGTCCACTGGAATCTCACACCTTTTGAGTAAGCTGAGACATCGGTTTGGCGATGATAGAGAAATCCTGCACAAAACGCCGATAATAACCAGCCAAACCCAGGAAACTCCTCACCTCCTTCACACTAGTCGGCCTCTTCCAATCCACCACTGTGGAGACCTTACTAGGATCAACAGCAATGCCCTGAGGGTTAATCACATGACCCAGAAAACCCACTTCTGAAATCCAGAACTCACACTTCTTCAACTTAGCATAGAACTTGTGCTCTCTCAAAGTATCTAAAACCAGCCTCAAATGACGCTCATGATCCTCATTGGTCTTGGAATAGATAAGAATGTCATCAATGAACACCACCACGAAGTCATCTAGATACTCGTGCAACATGTTGTTCATGGTCTCCATAAAATGGCAGTGCATTAGTCAATCCAAAAGACATAACTTTATACTCATAATGCCCATACCGTAGAGAAAGTCTTCTCTACATCTCGCTCACGCACACGGATTTGATTATACCACGATCGAGATCGATCTTGGAGAATACTTGAGCTCCATTCAACCGATCAAACAAGTCCTCAATGCGAAGCAATGGATATTTGTTCTTGATTGTGATCGCATTAAGCGCCTGGTAATCAATACACATCGCCAACTCCCATCCTTCTTCTCTGTGAATGTAGCAGAGCTCCCCACGGCGATACACTACGCTGATCAAACCTTTAGCCAACAACTCATCCAACTGCTTCTTCAACTCGTCCCGAAACGGACGTGCTAATCGATATGGAGACATAGAGATGGGACGAGTACCCGGAACAAGATCAATACGAAACTCCACGTCTCGCGCAGGTGGCAAGCCCTAAGCTCACCGGGAACACATCCGATAATCACTAACCACCGGAATCTCCTCAATCTGCGAAGCCACACTTGGTTTCTCAAAGAAGAGCTAAAAGAAGTCCAGCCACCGCCGCGACCGGGAACAGTCCGACCAACATTGAAAGAGAGCGCGGAGGCGCACTCCCCTGAAAAGTCAAAGTCTCCCCAGACGAGGTCTGCACAGAGACTGTTCTACAGAAACAAGATATCATGGCTCGATAAGAGTGCAACCAATCCATACCCAAGATAACATCGAACGGCTCCATTTTAATAACTTTCAGATTCGCCGTGAACTTCTCTCCATCAATAATAATAGAACACCGAGGACAAACAGTAGAACTAGCAATAATACCCCGTGAGAACTAACCAACACCGATTGAGAAATCCATCAGATACTCAAGTTCGCTCTCTAGCAAACGCCGTCGAGACAAACGAAAAGGTAGCCCCGAATCAAAAGGACTAAAGCATCAAACGAATCCACAAGCAAAGTACACTGTCACCACGTCGGAACGACCGCGACTCTGCAGAGGGCATGGCGACACTCCGTGGCGCCATGGCGAAGAAGACGATGCCGGGCGGCGAGAGCCCCAACAATCTGCCGTGGCGGTGCGAGTAAAGCCGGTCGTGCAACCCGGCGGTGCGAAGGTGGCGGCCGCCAAGAGTACCCTACGAGGCGCCTAAGTCAAGGAAATGGCATCGCAGAGGAGCGATCATCATCCGAAAGATCCTCGAGCAGACCCATCAAGAAGAAGATGGCACAGCTCCCACTTGATCACGCTTAGCGGGTTCTCGCGACACACCCGCTCCTTGTGACCCGGCCGGCCACACCGACGGCAATCACGCGTCCAAGTGCACTTCAGCAGCCAGTGTCCATCACCGCACTTAAAGCAAAGCATGCCACCGCCTGACAGACGAAGAGCTGAGTAGCCGCAAAGGACGAGGCGCCAAGAAGGGCACGCCTCGATCGCTAGACCAAAGATCGCGGTCCTCCTTGAATTTCTTGAAAGCGGTCACGAATGCACCCACTTCCTCACTAGAGCTCCTCTTCCGTCACCACGAAGCTACCATCCACCGTGAGGCTTGCTGCGCCTTTGTGAGTCATCTCCAACTCCATGCCCCTAGCTTGCTCCACAACAGAGTCAGTAGTCACGGAGTGGAGTAGCTCCCAACACATGCCAGACTCAGGTGAGACCCCGACGGAACCTCTTGGCCTTCTCAAGATCATCGTTACATCAAGGACAAAGCGAACCAAGTTGTTGAACTCACCTCATACTCAAGAATGAGACCTCTTCCCCGAGCAAAGGTCGTCAAGGCAACCTCCATCTTCTCAACAAAAGAGTAGGGGTAGAACTTCCCCTTGAACTGCTCAACAAAGTCCTCCCAAGTGACTGGCCCTTGAGTGGCGGTCCTCGAAGACAACACGCCCTCCTACCAAATATCCGCTTGCCCTTTCAGCTGAAAGGCTACAAAACTGACCCTCTGAGGTGAAGACATCTCTAAAGCTCCAAACTGCCTCTCCATGTAGCGCAACCAGTCCGCTGCCTGGACCGGTGTGCCCGACCCATCAAACGGATCCAACCACAACCCCAACCACTCTCGAAGTGTCATCCGTGCCTCAGGAACCGGTGGATGCGCGACAGGAGCAACAACAGATGCCGCAGCAACAGGGGCTGCCGGCGCCTGTTGACGAAGAGCACGGATCTCTCCCACCAACTCTCTCAACAAAGCAGGGTCTCATCCGACCCCAACCGAGGCGGTTCAACAGAACCCCCTCACCATCGACTCATCTCACACAGGAGGTGGCTCCACGGAACCTCGTCCGCACTCCAGACCTCCACGCATCGCGCCACCACGACCACGTCCTCTACCCCTCGGCATAGCTATCAACCACAATCAACAATACACAATGAGTTCAAAGGTCAAAATAAAATCATCCATCAATGAACAACATAACGGAAGCGTAAAACTATATTCGTACCTCTCTCTAACCTACTGTGCACTAGTGTGTCAAATTTTAGGTTAGTTAACCATTAGCAAATTTTAGTTGATTTACTAATACTAAAACAAATTTTAACAATTTTAGTTTGCCTAAGTTGTTAATCTATTCACCACGGACCTAAAGCCCGCTCTGATACCAACTGTAACACCCCAGCCCAACACTGAGCCTAGAATGCCACCACAAAACTCTTCCAACTAATAATTATCGACACACTATATAATTACAGCAAGAAAACAATGATAATCATATCCATGGACCACAAAAGAGCAATGCATAATTATGGATCAAGTGGTAATAAATAAGCAATGGGAATTATAACCAGGTAAATAATCCAGAATAGCATCAACCAATGAATCCAAATTAATAAAGCAAATAGTCTAGTCCAAATGATGTCCTAAACTTTATTCAACCTCTAACATGTCCAAGTGTAATCCAATTCTGAATGAAAAGATTATGAAGGTAAATGATCATGTGTTGCCCATGTGCTCTACTCGCTCTCAATTACGGCATCCTCGAAGATCACCTAAAGACAACAATAGAGCAAGGGTGAGTCCACGACTCAGCAAACACATCCATAAACAACGAACAATAATAAATCAACAGCATTCAATAACTTCATTAACATCACAGGTACTTTCATTAATAATCTCATGCATTTATCTTCTCTTTGATTCACATCCATTAATCTCATGTATGAATGCAACTCTAATCTACATGTCCACATGCACTTCTTTCGCGTATACCGGTATAGCATGAGTGAATGCTCGCGACAACATTCACTCTCAAGCCCGTTCCTCCATAAGGATCGGGGACCTCCTCCACTCCCGTGGAGTTGTGATCATTCATGATCACCTGCTCATATGCAAAGATGCTTATGTATGCAAAATATGCAAAACTCCATCATAAACATCATATCCAACTTTCCATCATGCTTGTCAACAAAGATATAAACATACCAATTATTTGTTTGCAATTAAACAGAATAAAAGCACAACAATAATGGTAATAGAAGATAAAGAAAACAGTGATCGATCATTGATCGCTGTCTACCATGCACTTGCCTTTACTAGTTGCGACGCACGATTTGGCTAGCAGATGGCAACAAGTACGACGCCTCTCCTACATTAAATACACAAATTTCAATACAAGCTACAGCATCATAAGAACAACAATCAATCGACATCGCCCCTACACGTCCCCCAAATATACCACGTTACGCCGGTACCGAATAGTTACCCGTAGATGTCTTAGTACTAAAACGAACGTAACTTTTGACTCGAAAGTCCGATCACCACAAACCACCCCATTCTGGATTCTTCATAAAATTATCTACATTTTCTTAGATTACAAAGACTTCTAATTTGTAACACCCCAGCCCAACACTGAGCCTAGAATGTCACCTCACTACACTTTAAACTAATAATTAATGACACACTATAAAATTTCATCAATAAATCATCAATAATCATATCAATGAATCACAAAAGAACATGCATAATCATGGTTCAAACGATAGTAAATAATCAAATGGAACAAAACCAGGTAAACAGTCCAATATAGCATCAACCAATGAATCCAAAATTAATAAAGCAAATAGTCTAGTCCAAACATTGTCCTAAACATTATTCAATAGCTATCATGTCCAAGTGTAAACCAAATTGAATGAAAAGATTATCATGGCGAATGATCATGTGATGTCCATGTGCTCTACTCGCTCTCAATTACGGCATCCTCGAAGATCACCTAAAAACAACAGTAGAGCAAGGGTGAGTCCACGACTCAGCAAACACATCATATACAACGAACAATAATATATCAACAGCATTCAATAACTTCATTATCATCACCTGCACTTCCATTCACATTCTCATTCATCAATCTCAAATATCAATGCAACTCTATTCTATATGTCCACATGCACTTCTTTTCGCGTATACCGGTATAGCGTGAGTGAATGCTCGCGACAACATTCACTCTCAAGCCCGTTCCTCCATAAGGATCGGGGACCTCCTCCACTCCCGTGGAGTTGTGATCATCAAGATCACCTTCTCTTATGCAAAAATGCTTATGAATGCAAACATGCAAACTCCATCATAAACATCATATTCAACTTTCCATCATGCTCATCAACAAAGATATAAACATACCAATTCATTGTTTGCAATTAAACCAAATAAAAGCACAACAATAATGGTAATAGAAGATAAAGAAGACAGTGATCGATCATTGATCGCTGTCTACCATGCACTTGCCTTTACTAGTTGCGACGCACGATTTGGCTAGCAGACGGCAACAAGTACGACGCTTCTCCTACATTAAATACACACATCTCAATACAAGCTACAGCATCATAGGAATAACAATCACTATACACCGCTCCTACACGTCCCCAAATATACCACGTTACTCTGCATCAAAAACTACCCATTGCGGTCCGGTTACTAAAAAGAGCGTAACTTTTGACTCGAAAGTCCGATCACCACAAACCACCCCATTCTGGATTCTTTATAAAAATCTCCACATTTTCTTAGATTACGAAGACTTCTAATTAAATCATCTAATCCTCCATATTTAGCCCAGAAAGCCGATCTGTCCGCTTCGGAACAGCAGACTTTCAAATTTCATAACTTTTGTTTTACTCAACCAAAATACGCGTTCTCAGATTCTACAGAACCATTAGACAATTATCTACAACTTTCATGTAGATCAAAAACTCTAATTAGGCTATTTACTATTTTTAATTTACAGTCTACCAAAACAGCGCCGAACGACGGTAATCCTAAAAACAGCGGCCTTTCGAACAACATAACTCTAATTATACTCGCCCGATTGACATGATAAAATATGCTAGAGAAAGCTATCGATAATATCTACAATTAACTAGTAGATGAGATTTTCAAAATTTGTCCTTACGATACCCGAATAAATCGTACAACCGAACGGCACGCTAACGGATCAATTAATTGGTAACCCCGACTACAAACATTCTACAATTCTCTCTATTGATGTACACACATGAATATCAGTAACTAATGAAACCCAATTACTAGTAATGGCAATCACGTGGAACAAAAGCATTGATACCTAGCCGATCTAAGCAGCAGCTCGGTAGAAAAATAGCAGCAGCAGTAGTAGTAGTAGTAGTGGTACCCAACACAGTAGGCAAATCAACTCGGCAGGCTCGGCTTCCCTGGCGCAGCAGCACATGCAGCAGTCCGGCCCGCAGGATGGGGGCAAGGCGCAGCCGATCGGACGCTGCAGCGAGCACAAAGACAGCGCCGCAGCTATGCCGCTTTTAGCAAATGGCAAGAAGAAGAATACCAAGCGGCAACAAAGACGTCCACGCTACGGCAAAGACAAAGAACAAGCGCAGCAGGAACGGCTTCGGCGGTGGCTCCACGCAGCAGACCGAGGCAATCAATGCGCAGGGACCCAGAATCGCGGATGCGATCCTTGGTCTTGCCTTCGGTTGGATGCAAGACGCAGAGCTCACGCCTTAAAAATGCAGAGGCAAGAGACTCGGCACCGCGACAGAAAAATCTTTGAAGCGGCAAGAACGCAGAAAGAAAAGAAAGGTCAAGGTGGGGTGGGAAACAAAAGAAAATTTCTAGGTTTTCTAGAGAACCTCAACAATTTATATAGCTCAAGAAAAATTCAAAATATTCTTTTTCCCACGAAATCTTTTGTTTAATTACACCTGTGCCCTTAAGAGGCTAATGATTAATTAATTATTGCTAGTATTTAATTTATTACTCTCCACCATTAAGACGCGATTATTAAAATTAATATTATTAATATTTCAGAGTATCACATTCTACACCCTTAATGTAATTCGACCCGAATTCTAATCGCCGCTCTACTCAAATAAAAACGCGCATCACTGAAAATTAAACAACAAAACAACACGCACTGACGTGAACAACTCCGGTATTGCTCGCGCATGCGAGACTCCAACTCCCAAGTCGCTTCTCTCTCGATCGATCGTCCACGGCACCTTGACGATACCAACGTCTTGTGCCTCGGCACTCGCCTCCGACCTTCTCGTATCGCGCCACGGACGCGACTCAACCGTGAGGTCTTGCTCAATAGTCAACGGTTCTAATGAAATCTTATGCTCGATCTCTCAAAACTTTCGGCATCGAGACGTGAAACACATTATGAACTCCACGCATGGACTCGGGACGATCCAGCGGTAAGCTAACTTTCCAATTCTTGCAATAATCGAAGCGGTCCAACGTACCTCGCTAAGCTTTCCTTTGGTACCAAACCGGACAATACCTTTAGTGGGAGACACTCTCAAGAGCACTGGTCACCCACCGCAAACTCCAAGTCACGCCTCCTCAAATCAAGATAACTTTTCTCGTCTACTCGAGCCGCTAATGATTACGCCTCACCATGGCCACACGCTCAACGGTCTTCAATCCATCCGACCCAAAATTGCCTTCTCTCCAATCGCATCCCAACAAAGCGGCGATCCGCACTTCCGCCATAGAGAACCTCAAATGGCGCGGCTCTAATACTGGAATGGTAACTATTATTATAAGCAAACTCTGCAAGTGGCAACTGGTCCTCCCAACTACCTTTCCAAGACAAAATACAAGATCGCAACATGTCCTCCAAAGTCTGAATAGTCCGCTCTGATCGCCCATCATGCTGCGGGTGAAACAGCAGTACTCGGTGAGCTGTGTGCCCAATGCACTCGCAGACTCTCCCGAACTTGAGACAAATTTCGCGTCTCTGTAAATGATGGTCTTTGGCACACCATGCGCCTTACTATCTCACACACATAAATAGGAGCTAGATCACTTGCTGAATTAGTCGTGCGAATAGGAATGAAGTGTGCAGACTTACTGAATCGATCCACCACTACCCAAACTGCATCCTTCCCTCGCGGCGAACGAGGCAACGCCACGACAAAGTCCATAGAGATATCATCCCAAGGCCACTGGGGTACCTCCAAAGGCTACAACAACCCTGCAGGACGCTTGTGCTCAGCTTTGACTTGCTGACAAACACCACAAGAAGCCACATAGTTAGCAATATCCACCTTCATTCTTTTCCACCAAAAATTCTGTTTCAGATCTCGATACATCTTAGTCTCACCAGGATGAATAGTGTACGGAGTGCGATGTGCCTCCCTCAAAATATCATCCTTGACCTCCGCCTTTTGTGGCACACAAAGACGGCCTTTAAACCTCAAAGTACCAGAATCATCCATGCTAAAATCACACTTTTTACCCTCATCCAGACGCTTCCTAACCTCCTGTAATAGCCGGTCACTCTGTTGTGCTTCCCGCACACGGTCTGGAATAGCTGACTCAAGAATCAACTGTGTCTCAACATGTGTCGTGCCCGCATAACAATAGGATATACCCATGCGATCAAAATCAGCAATAAGGCAATCTAGAGTAGCAGGAGTCGCCTTGCGACTAAGAGCATCAGCAACAACATTGGCCTTGCCTGGATGATACTGAAAAGTAAGATCATAATCCTTGATCAACTCCAACCACCTCCTCTGCCTCAAATTCAAATCCTTCTGAGTGAAGATATATTTGAGACTCTTGTGATCTGTGAAAATATCACGAGGCTCGCCGTATAGATAATGCCTCCAAATCTTGAAAGCAAAAACAACTGCAGCCAACTCCAAATCATGAGTGGGATAATTCTGCTCGTGCTTCTTTAACTGCCTCGACGCATAAGCAATCACCTTACCGTCTTGCATGAGAACACACCAAGACCCACTCGAGACGATCTGAAAAGGCGTGAATCGCTTTCCGGCTCGGGAAGAGTGAGAATAGGAGAGGTCACCAACTGTGTCCTTCAAAATCACGTAAACCGCTCACACTCATCACCCACTGGAATCTCACACCTTTCTGAGTAAGCTGAGACATCGGTTTGGCGATGATAGAGAAATCCTGCACAAAACGCCGATAATAACCAGCCAAACCCAAGAAACTCCTCACCTCCTTCACACTAATCGGCCTCTTCCAATCCACCACTGTAGAGACCTTACTAGGATCAACAGCAATACCCTGAGGGTTAATCACATGACCCAGAAAACCCACTTCTGAAATCCAGAACTCACACTTCTTCAACTTAGCATAGAATTTGTGCTCTCTCAAAGTATCTAAAACCAGCCTCAAATGACGCTCATGATCCTCATTGGTCTTGGAGTAGATAAGAATGTCGTCAATGAACACCACCACGAAGTCATCTAGATACTCGTGCAACATGTTGTTCATGGTCTCCATAAAAATAGCAGGTGCATTAGTCAATCCAAAGGACATAACTTTATACTCATAATGCCCATACCTGGTGGAGAAAGCGCCTTCTCTACATCTCGCTCACGCACACGGATTTGATTATACCACGATCGAGATCGATCTTGGAGAATACTTGAGCTCCATTCAAGCGATCAAACAAGTCCTCAATGCGGGCAATGGATATTTGTTCTTGATTGTGACCGCATTAAGCGCCACGATAATCAATACACATCGCCAACTCCCATCCTTCTTCTCTGTGAATGCGAGCAGAGCTCCCACGGTGATACACTACGCTGATCAAACCTTTAGCCAACAAATCATCCAATCGCTTCTTCAACTCGTCCCGAAATGGACGTGCTAATCGATATGGAGACATCGAGATGGGACGAGTAATTCGAACAAGATCAATGCGAAACTCCACGTCTCGCGCGTGTGGCAAACCCTAAGCTCACCGGGAACACATCGGGATACTCACTAACCACCGGATCTCTCAATCTGCGAAGCCACGCTCGGTTTCAAAGAAGAGCTAAAAGAAGCCCGATTTTCCATCGCCGACGACGGAAACATTCCACCAACATCGAAAGAGAGCGCGGGCGCACTCCTGAAAAGTCAAAGTCTCCCGCACGAAGGTCTGCATACGAGATCGTCTCTGTAAACAGGATATCACGGCTCGAAAAGAGTGCAACCAATCCATACCCAAGATAACATCGAACGGCTCCATTTGAATAACTATCAATTTCGCGTGAACTTCTCTCCATCAATAACAATAGAACACCGGGACAAGCGGTAGAGCTAGCAATAATACCCCGGAGAACTAACCAACACCGATCGAGAAATCCATCAGCATACTCAAGTTCGCTCTTCTAGCAAACGCCGACGAAACAAGCGAAAAGGTAGCCCCGAATCAAAAAGGACTAAAGCATCAAACGAATCCACAAGCAAAGTACTGCCACCACGTCGGACGACTGCGGACTCTGCGATGGGCATGGCGTACACTCGAGTGGCGCCATGGCGAAGAAGACGACGCCGGGGCGAGCCCCAACAATCTCTTGTGGCGGTGCGGTAGAGCGGTCGTGCAACCCGATGCGGTGCCGAAGGTGGCGGTACGCCATGAGTACCTATTTGGGCGCCCAAGTCAAGGAAATGGCATCATTGGAGGAGCGATCATCATCCGGAAAGATCCTCGGCAGACCCATCAAGAAGAAGAAGATGGCACAAGCTCCCACTTGATCACGCTAAGCGGGTTACGCGACACACCGCTCCTTGTGACCTGTCGGCCACACCGACGGCAATCACCCGCAAGTGCACTCGCAGCCAGTGTCCATCTCCGCACTTAAAGCAAAGCATGCCCCGCCTCGAGCAGACGAAGAGCCGGAGTACCGCAAAAGGACGAGGCGTCAAGAAGGGAACGGCCTCGATCGCTAGACTGAAAGATGCGGTCCGCCTTGAATTTCTTGAAAGCGGTCGTTGACTGCACCCACTTCCCTCACGAGCTCCTCTTGTGGTCACCACCGAAGCAACCGATCCACCGAGGCTTGTCGCCTTTGTGAGTCAGATCTCCAACTCCATGCCCTAGCTTGCTCCACAACAGAGCAGTAGTCACAGAGTGGAGTAGCTCCCAACACATGTCGGTACTCGAATGAGACCCGACGGAACCTCTTGGCTTTAAGATCATCGTTCACTCAAGGAACAAGCGAACCAAGTTGTTGAACTCGACCTCATACTCAGAGAGCAGACCTCTTCCCTCGAGCAAAGGTCGTCAAGGCAACCTCCATCTTCTCAACAAATGAGTAGGGTAGTACTTCCCTTGAACTGATCTACAAAATCCTCCCAAGTGGCTCGGCCCTTGGCGGCGGTCCTCGAAGACAACACGACCTCCCACCAAATATCCGCTTTGTTGACGAAGAGCACGGATCTCTCCCACCAACTCTCTCAAAGAAAGCGGGGTCTCATCTTGGGCCCCAACCAAGGCGGGTCAACAGCAGAACCCCTCGGCCATCGACTCAATCACACAGGAGGTGGCTCCACGGAACCTCTTCCGCGACCCCGACCTCCACGACCGCGGCCACCACGACCACGTCCTCTACCCCTCGGCATAGCTATCAACCACAATCAACAATACACAATGAGCTCAAAGCTCAAAATAAACTCATCCATCAATGAACAACATAACGGAAGCGTAAAACTATAATCGTACCTCTCTCTAACCTCACATGCACTAGTGTGTCAAATTTTAGGTTAGTTAACCATTAGCAAATTTTAGTTGATTTACTAAACTAAAACAAATTTTAACAATTTTAGTTTGCCTAAGTTGTTAATCTATTCACCACGGACCTAAAGCCCGCTCTGATACCAACTGTAACACCCCAGCCCAACACTGAGCCTAGAATGTCACCTCACTACACTTTAAACTAATAATTAATGACACACTATAAAATTTCATCAATAAATCATCAATAATCATATCAATGAATCACAAAAGAACATGCATAATCATGGTTCAAGCGATAGTAAATAATCAAATGGAACAAAACCGTAAATAATCCAATATAGCATCAACCAATGAATCCAAAATTAATAAAGCAAATAGTCTAGTCCAAACATTGTCCTAAACATTATTCAATAGCTATCATGTCCAAGTGTAAACCAAATTGAATGAAAAGATTATCATGGCGAATGATCATGTGATGTCCATGTGCTCTACTACGCTCTCAATTACGGCATCCTCGAAGATCACCTAAAAACAACAAGAGAGCAAGGGTGAGTCCACGACTCAGCAAACACATCATATACAACGAACAATAATATATCAACAGCATTCAATAACTTCATTATCATCACCTGCACTTCCATTCACATTCTCATTCATCAATCTCAAATATCAATGCAACTCTATTCTATATGTCCACATGCACTTCTTTTCAGATATCTGGGTATAGCGTGAGTGAATGCTCGCGACAACATTCACTCTCAAGCCCGTTCCTCCATAAGGATCGGGGACCTCCTCCACTCCCGTGGAGTTGTGATCATCAAGATCACCTTCTCTTATGCAAAAATGCTTATGAATGCAAACATGCAAACTCCATCATAAACATCATATTCAACTTTCCATCATGCTCATCAACAAAGATATAAACATACCAATTCATTGTTTGCAATTAAACCAAATAAAAGCACAACAATAATGGTAATAGAAGATAAAGAAGACAGTGATCGATCATTGATCGCTGTCTACCATGCACTTGCCTTTACTAGTTGCGACCTTGCGATTTGGCTAGCAGACGGCAACAAGTACGACGCTTCTCCTACATTAAATACACACATCTCAATACAAGCTACAGCATCATAGGAATAACAATCACTATACACCGCTCCTACACGTCCCCAAATATACCACGTTACTCCGGTACCGAAAAACTACCCATTGCGGTCCGGTTACTAAAAAGAGCGTAACTTTTGACTCGAAAGTCCGATCACCACAAACCACCCCATTCTGGATTCTTTATAAAAATCTCCACATTTTCTTAGATTACGAAGACTTCTAATTAAATCATCTAATCCTCCATATTTAGCCCAGAAAGCCGATCTGTCCGCTTCGGAACAGCAGACTTTCAAATTTCATAACTTTTGTTTTACTCAACCAAAATACGCGTTCTCAGATTCTACAGAACCATTAGACAATTATCTACAACTTTCATGTAGATCAAAAACTCTAATTAGGCTATTTACTATTTTTAATTTACAGTCTACCAAAACAGCGCGAACAGCGGTAACCCTAAAAACAGCGGCCTTTGAACAACATAACTCTAATTATACTCGCCCGATTGACATGATAAAATATGCTAGAAAAGCTATCGATAATATCTACAATTAACTAGTAGATGAGATTTTCAAAATTTGTCCTTACGATACCGAATAAATCGTACAACCGAACGGCACGCTTAACGGATCAATTAATTGGTAACCCGACTACAAACATTCTACAATTCTCTCTATTGATGTACACACATGAATATCAAGAACTAATGAAACCCAATTACTAGTAATGGCAATCACGTGGAACAAAAGCATTGATACCTAGCCGATCTAAGCGGCTTTCGGTAGAAAAATAGCGGCAGCGATAGTAGTAGTAGTAGTGGTACCCAACACGGTGAGGCAAATCAACTCGGCGAGCTCGGCTTCCTGGCGCAGAAAGACATGCAGCGATCCGGCCCGCGAGGATGGGGGCAAGCGCGCACCGATCGGACGCAAGAAACAGCACCAAAGACCGCGCGCTGCAGCATTGCTCGCGCCTTTAGCAAAGCCGGCGGAAGAAGAATACGGCCGCGGCTGACAAGACGCGTCCACGCTACGGCGGCCAAGACAAAGAAACAAGCGCGGAACGCGGCCGGCGGGCGGCTCCACGCGCAAAGACCGAGGCAATCAATGCGCGGGACCCAAAGATCGGCGGATCTGATCTTCAGGTCTTGTCTTGATTGGATGCGACGCAGAGCTCACGCCGAGAAAAAATCAGAGAGCGTGACTCGGCAAACGCATGGAGAAATTGTCAAGGCAAGCGCAGCGATAGAGAAAGAAAAGAAAGGTCAAGCGGTGGGGTGGGAAACAAAAGAAAATTTCTAGGTTTTCTAGAGAACCCTCAACAATTTATATAGCTCAAGAAAAATTCCGAAAATATTCTTTTTCCCACGAAATCTTTTTGTTTAATTACACCCAGGCCCTTAAGAGGCTAATGATTAATTAATTATTGCTAGTATTTAATTTATTACTCTCCGACCATTAAGACGCGATTATTAAAATTAATATTATTAATATTTCCAGAGTATCACATAATTAAATCATCTAACCTTCCGTATTTAGCCCAGAAAGCCGATCTGTCCGCTTCGGAACAGCGGTCTTACTAAATTCATAACTTTTGTTTTACTCAACCAAAATTCGCGTTCTCAGATTCTACAGAACCATTGGACAATTATCTACAACTTTCATGTAGATCAAAAACTCTAATTAAGCTATTTACTATTTTTAATCTACAGTCTATCAAAACAGCGCCGAAAGACGACAACCATAAAGATAGCAGTCTTCCGAAAATCATAACTCGAGTTATACTTGTCCGATCGACATGATAAAATATGCTATAGAAAGATATCGAAATTATCTACAATTAACTAGTAGATGACATTTCCAAAATCCGCCATTAAGGTACCCGAATAAATCGTTCAACAGAGTATCAGACTAAACCCACCTCTGAACTTCCTTGTGCTAACTGCACTTTTTCTCCTACTAATCCAAACCGGATGCATGTCTATAAAATACATTGCATCACTAGTTATCCACCAGCTAGCAATGTGTACTAATTAGAATTAACTAATTAACATCTCTCTAATTACTATTCAAAACAACCTGTACTATCGAAGCCAACAAAGGAACAAAAATACATACTAGCCGCAAAGAACGAAATCAAAGAAGAAGCAATACGGCCTGACGGCGACGCCGTAAGAAGCCAACAGCGGAATAAGACAATGAAGGCAATAGCAGGTGATCAGCAGCAGCAGATCACGCGCAGGAGCAGCGCATGCGACAGCAGATGGCTTCGGCTGGGATCAAAGCAGCAGCACCTACGGCGAAGAAGCGACGCTCGGCATATGCCGCACGCAGCGAAACGAGCGGCGGCGCCCACGCCAGCGCGCCACGCCTACGCCGAGAGGATTGGTGGCGAAGCAGGGCGCAGTATAGCAGAGAAATTATTCGCGGCGGATGGAAAATAAATGGCTATTAGGGTTTCTAGAAAACCCACAAACTATTTATATAGCTCTTAAAAAAATCTGAAATTCTATTTTTATATGTACTATCTTATTTAATTACGCACCGATCCTTAAGACGTGACTATTAATATTTATTTATTTTTTTCAGAGTATTACACCTTCGATAATCATCATCCTTTTAACATGAACTGAAGTTCCGGAATTTCTCTATACCATTGGTTCTACTCAATCGTAACACTATTCAGACTTACTTCGAAGCCAAACATTCCATGTGAATCAATATTTTTTTTCCTCAAGAGATACAGATCAAATCCATTTCACATTCTTCTACTCCTCCAATAACTTGGTAGCAAAATATCACCACTACCAAAACTTAACCACCACCAAACAGTTGCCAATAAACGCTTTGTAAAACCCTGTAACAAAACTTTTGGGTCTTAAAAGAAAGAGGCGAATAAAGACAAGCTTCGTCACACATAAAAACGTTGCTCATCCCAACGAGCATGAATCAAAAAGAATATTCTGATAATGGGGATCTTGGAAAACAAAAGCTGAGTTCACAGTTGAGCGCACACATCCCTCAAGAGAGAATAGCAAATAACATCCGATACTAAAGAAAGACATTGTGATTGAAACTCGACATCTCTTGAGCGGAAAGTGCAAGAAGTTTAGGAACAATTCAAATAATCACAAGTTACAAAACTTGACTCAAATTATCAAATACTCTACTGCACTCTTTCCTTTAACACAACAATTAGTTCTTGAACTAATAACACTGTAACACCCTGGCTATTCGGAAGCCAATATGCCACCTAAGGATACAACATATGAACAATTTATGGAATACGATTCAATATGCATCTATCCAAATATCAATAACAGGATAACGAGGTGAAAGCAGCCAATACATCAGTGGCGAATAATCAAGAAACTAATCATGGAACGACATGACATGAAGTTTAAACATTACTTAATACAGTCCATCTCTCATCAAGGAATATCAAAGTTGAAACCATTAATGAAATTATCGAGTAATGTTCTGTGTGCAACGTGTTGGTCTACTCCCTTCCTAAAATCATCAACATCAGGGTGGATCACCTAAATAACATTGAAAGCAAGGGTGAGTCAAAACTCAACAAGTACCATATTAGAATAATCAATCAAATAGTGGACAAATCAATTCAATTGAATTATGAACAAATCTTGCACCACATACATGATTGAATGGAATGAATACATGAATGGATGGAATGAAAGAATACACTCAAGGAATGGACTAATCACGGCTTATACCGGTATAGCGAGTGTAACACCCGTCGGTGTTCACTTAAAGTTACCGTATGAAGAACGTTTCATACGGGTGTCCAACGTGGCCCACATTGGAATGGTGGATCACACGTAACCATTCTGGAATTGATGAGTTTTCAAATGCCCATACTGGAATTGATGGGTCTTTAAAATTCCACTCCCGTGGACGGAAATTAAAGCATGTATGAATGGAATGAAGTAAGTAATATGAATGTCATCATCTTTTCTCAATTATCAATTTGAAACATATCAACATCATGAACAAGTGCAAGAACATACACGTATACATCACATTATCATGCATTCAATTGAAAACACCACAAGTTAATATGCAGTACTTGTCTGTACTAGAATATGAATGTTGAGTAACTTCGTTGATTGAAAACATGAATCATAGAAACATTAGCATGAACACAAACACATCATTCATCAATGTAAAGGATTCAATGTACTTGCCTTTCGCGTAGTGACGCGCTAGCAAGCAATGAAGGTGTTCCCACACGCGATGCCTCACCGCCTACACAAGTGTTCCCGAAATAATAACAACGTGGAAATACATTGCTACCGGTGTTCTATAATATCTTCTAACAACCCAATATACCGCACAGACTCGACTTGAAAACAAACTATTCAGCCAGATTTCAGCCCTTCTGATCAGCGGTACGAGAAAAATCGTAATTAAATATCCGTAACTCATAATTAATTGAAACCAGTGCTCAAATAATACTAACGCACCAGGCTACGAAACTCTAGTTGGTGGAATCCTTTGATTCGGCCAAAACAGTGGCCTAAACAACAGTTGAAAACACTAACAGATATCTGCCTAGATTTCAGAACAGTGCTAAAGAAAATGATGTAATTTTTATTCTACTGATCCAATGGAGGTGATCTTTATCAACTTGGAAAGATAATTTAAAGGTCTACAATAACCTATTTGGGTGGGAGTTCTGAATCTGACTGTAACTAGATCAAAACCGAGGAGCAACTGACAGTCTCCAAAATTTCTGACAGGCAGAGTAGTGTGCGGTTAAAAATTCATATCTCCTAAAACAAAGGGTTCAATCTCGTGATCTCGGTGCCAAACGAAAGCTAATGAATCCAGGAACATAACGCTAGGAGATGAAAACCCAAGATTCGGCCTCTAAGTAATTCATAATGGCCCGACAAGAAAATCTGCCAAAACACGTCAGCTGTCCTGGACAGTCGCGGTAAAACTACCATATCTCCTAAACCGTAACTCCAAATCATATGATCTCGGTGCCTAAAGAAAGCTAAGATCAAGGGCTACAACTTTCTAAGAGGTGGGAACATCAGAAAACGAACGGAACTTACCCAAATCTGACGAACAAATATGGCGCACGACAGGGAGGAGGGTGGCGGCCGGTTGGAGAGGGGAGGAGTGGGTGACGGCTTGGGGAGGGGAGTGGGGAGAGAGAGAGAGGATAGGCTAGGGTTTGGGGATGAGGAAAAAACCCCCCCTTGGCTGGCCCCTCTCATGGGCCCCTCCTGGGCTGCGGCCCAGGCCCAGGTTGTCGTAAGATCGCTGAAAACCCCCCCGCCGATTCAGGAAATTTCAGTTTTGTTTGCATTTTCCCTCCCCGGCTGCTTTTCTAATTATCCGATCCGAATCCGAGGTATTACATTCTACCCCTCTTAACAGGATTCGACCTCGAATCTGCACACCAATCTAAATGTAAGGAAACTATGACTGGAATGAAACAACGATATTCCATGTTTGGAATTGCTCAGATACTCACTTAACACTCGAGCACACCAGATGATGCGTACTTCGCATAAGGACCCGAGACGGTCAACGCGATAAGCCAACGTTCTCATTTCTACAACTTTCAAAAACGAAGAGAATCCAACTAGAAATAGAGAGTCCTCATCGCATCCACGCAATGCTAACTCTCCACCAAAAGGTTAGATTCCAAATTTGACAATCATCTCGAAAACAAATCCATTTTCCAAATAAGTAGTTTACAAATGAACACCACGACAACCAAAGGAGAAATCACTCGAACGCCCAAACCAAATACTTGCGGTTTGTCTGAATTTGGAAAGAATCAACACGCCAACACAGCGCCAACTCAAATTGTGAAAAATACAAGTCAACAACACAAAACTCAAACGAGAATCAAGAAAACGCCTCATTATCCTACGAATCATCCTTTGCCACAGTTCCTCGCTTCTAGGAATAAAATTTCTCTCGAACATTGAAATTCGAATTCACTGCCTACACATGAGCGTAAACCTCTTAGTTAAACATCCTCAAATTATGCTCAAATTGAAATACATCATCCACACCATTGTGGAGAGGCTTTATTGAATCCACCAAATACTCTAGATAACTCGTTCTACTAACCAAAATTGATTTGATAGAAGGCGTTCAAAGCAACACAGAATAGGTCCCACACAATGACATTACCTCCAATTTCCAAGAACAACAACTCAAAATTCTTAGCACGCATGTTCATATACTTCATCAGAAGGGTTCTATCAATTATCATTCCACTGCTCAGGAAACTCTATTATTCCACTCTCTCTACACACAATCATTGAGTGACCAAAGGTCTAGCATGAAAATGCAAAGCCCAGATTTAACCTGCAAGACTTCTACTACAAATTGCAATTATAACAGATAGGGAAATCAATGGATTGAATCTACAATATTCAAACAATTCTAACTACTCACTTATTGACATCCTCAAAAATTACCCACATAATCTCGCAATCTTATCCAATTGCGTTACTCTATAAAATTAATTAAGGTCTCCATACCTTCGATAATCCTCAACCTTTTAACATGAACTGAAGTTCTGGAATTTCTCTATACCATTGGTTCTACTAAATCGTAACACTATTTAGACTTACTTCGAAGCCAAACATTCCATGTGAATCAATATTTTTTTTCCTCAAGAGATACAGATCAAATCCATTTCACATTCTTCTACTCCTCCAATAACTTGGTCGCAAAATATCACCACTACCAAAACTTAACCACCACCAAACAGTTGCCAATAAACGCTTTGTAAAACCCTGCAACAAAACTTTTGGGTCTTTCTCAAAAGAAAGAGGCGAATAAGGACAAGCTTTGTCACAAATAAAAACGTTGCTCATCCCAACGAGCATGAATCAAAAAGAATATTCTGATAATGGGGATCTTGGAAAATGAAAGCTGAGTTCACAGTTGAGGGCACACATCCCTCAAGAGAGAAAAGCAAATAACATCCGATACGAAAGAAAGACATTGCGATTGAAATTCGACATCTCTTGAGCGGAAAGAGCAAGAAGTTTAGGAACGATTTAAATAATCACAAGTTACAAAACTTGACTCAAATTATCAAATACTCTACTGCACTCTTTCCTTTAACACAACAATTAGTTCTTGAACTAATAACACCTTGCCACATGAACAAAGTAAGTTCTTTATTTCAACCCACAGAACTACTTAAGAACAAATAAAATTTTTCAACACACCAAATTTGTTCGAAACAGTTCATCTACTCATGAAACATGTAATCCAAATGACCTCAGCCACAAAACAAGCATTTTCCTTCACGGAAAGCAAACGGGTTAACTTCGTCAAGAAGAGATCGACGAATTTTTTTTTCTTTGATTGCAACCTCACTTTGCGGACTCAAACCCAAGAGCCTTTCGGACTAAATCACACGAAACCTTTAAGAAGCATTAGGATAATCCAATTCCTTAAGTTATCCAAATGATTTCAGTTAACCGGTGATTCGCGATCTCCAAGGTACCGCGAAAGCTAAACTGGAAATATTCTCATTTGAACGATATCACAAAAATGCGATCAATTTACTACAAGTAATAACATCAAGCTCACAACCACATTTAGAAAACATTTCGAAAGACCCATGTGAAAAAAATGGGTTGAATACTTCTCAAAAGAAGAGGCACATAAAAACGCTTTTCACCAACTGGGAAATCACTTACCACTCGCAATGAACACAAAACCAAGGGAAAAACCATTAAAGCGATGAACTCATTGAACATAAGTGGAGTCCACAGTTGAGGTCACATGACCTGCACAAGAAGAAGATCAAACTTCAAATGAGAAGAAGGTACTGACTTGAAAGCTAGAAATCTCAATGTGGCAAAAGCATAAGATTCCAACAATATTAGCCAGCCAAGAAAAATTAGGTAGATCTAGCTAACCAGTTACGCTACTGGGGACATCGGTCAAGATAAATTATGCATCACGCTAATAATCTAACTTGAACTCATAGATTATTTACTCACAACCCCTCACAAAATAACACAAAACCTGACAAAGGGTTGCGACACTTTTCTTTTTCAAAGGGAGGTTCTAAACTCCAACACTCTAAATATTCTAAAGGAAATGAACATAGTCGAAATTTCTTCAATGAACTTTGTGAAAGAAAATTCCCATTCTCCGAAATGCCCAACAGATAACCAAGTTGCCTCTATCAACAAAAAGGATGAGGTTATAAAAAAGAGAACGATCCTGTCAACAATCACGTTGACAAGTAGTAAAGGGAGCTCAGCAGTCAAAAGACAAGAACTGTTTTGAAAACCCCTAGGGTCCAATAGAAACCCGAAGCCCACAATTTTTTTTTTCAACTTCCGACTTAATCACAACCCAGCACCACAAATGGTTTCAACATTTTTCTTCGGGAAAGAGACATATCAAATTTCAACAAGCGGAGAGATCCAAGAGAAATACATGGAACCAATGCTTTCTCATGTTCACGAACTTGCAACAGGAACTCTCATTATGCAAATTATCAAACGAGTAACTGAGTCGCTCTTTTCCAATGAGAAAGAAGGAACAACCATGGAAATATCAATGTTGCCAATTTACAAAGATCACTCGTAGTAAAAGCAATTCAACAATCGAAAAACAATAATGTTTTCGGAGTTCCATTAAAGGCCTACTTAAACTCGTCTACCAAGAATCATGAACCCAATAGAAATTCATCAATCACCACCGGACAAGAATTTGTCAAATTCGAAAATCAAGGATGAGAGCGACTTACTAAAGTATCCCTAGAGAAATATGCAAGATCAATACACACTTAATAAAGAACTTGCAAAAGAAGTCTTCCAGTACCGAGATTCCAAACGAACGAATGAGTTAAATTTCCCCAACAGGGGTAAAACAGGTCTTTTGTGAAAAGATAAATCTTGTAATGGAACTATGCCCACGTGGAGCAGAAATTTCACAAGAATCAAAAGAACCCTAACTGGTTCAAAGAACGGTCAGAGACTCTTGGAGAGCTTGCTATTTCATTAAAACTCCAAATTCAAAAGAAATTCACGAACTGCCAGAAACCACAACCAGGAAACCAGATACCAGTTCTAGAAAGGCGACAAGTTCATCAATGAGCTCATGCTCAACACAGAGCTTATGGAACAGAGGTAGGAACTTCTCTAATTTCATACCACAAACAGTGGTGTAGCCTGGCAAAACCCAGGACAACAACCACGAACTCAACTTCTCGACGTCCGCTACGAAACGCATAACTAATGCAATCAATTATGAATATAAATATATATATATATATCGGATCATCTCATGGCAATCACAGAATAATTTCATCGATAGAGGTTATCACATCATATCGTGGATTAACACATCATAGCACAAAACAATTTAATAACGACTCATTACTCGTGCCACCACAATCGAAATGCGGAAGCAATAGTTTACCCAACCCCTCCTAGTGTGCACAGTGTGTCAATTTAATATATTTGAATGAACCACGGATCTAAAGCCCGCTCTGATACTAATCAGTAACACCGCTATTCGAAGCCAAGATGCCACCTAAGGATACAACATATGAACAATTTACTAATAAGATTCAATATGCATCTATCCAAATATCAATAACAGGATAACGAGGTGAAAGCACCAATACATCGCATGCGAATAATCAAGAAACTAATCATGGAACGACATGACATGAAGTTTAAATATTACTTAATACAGTCCATCTCTCATCAAGGAATATCAAAGTTGAAACCATTAATGAAATTATCGAGTAATGTTCTGTGTGCAACGTGTTGGTCTACTCCCTTCCCAAAATCATCAACATCAGGGTGGATCACCTAAATAACATTGAAAGCAAGGGTGAGTCGAAACTCAGCAAGTACTATATTAGAATAATCAATCAAATAGTGGACAAATCAATTCAATTGAATTATGAACAAATCTTGCACCACATACATGATTGAATGGAATGAATACATGAATGGATGGAATGAAAGAATGCACTGAAGGAATGGACTAATCACAGCTTATACCGGTATAGCGAGTGTAACACCCGTCGGTGTTCACTTAAAGTTACCGTATGAAGAACGTTTCATACGGGTGTAATACCTCATAAATCCAGCTAGTTCGTATAGTTTGGAATTTAGTCGAAAACGAGATTTAAATGTTTCCGGAATCGCATTCGGTAAAAAGAAAGAAGTCAGAGGGAGAAAGAGAAATAGTTTTCACGGAAATTCCAATTAGCGGGGGTTATCGTCATTTTTGGTAACCTCGGGCGCAGATCACACCCAGAGGCCCAAGAGGGGCCGCCGCCCATGAAGAGGCCGCCATAAAGGGGCGCCACTCCCCAAACCCTAGCCGCCCCCCATCCCCTCCCACCTAGCCGCCACCCCCTCCCCTCTCCACCCTCCATTGCCGGCGTCTCCTCCCCTGGTTGGGCGCCGCCTCCTCCCTTGGTGGCCGGCCATTGGTGCTCCCGAAGTTGGTCTCCAAGATCCCCGGGCGCTCCTCCTCCGATCTGTCCTCCGGCGGGCCGTTTCCTCGCCGGTTGTTCGCTGTGGTGTGGCCGGCCAAGGAAGAAGAAGGGAGATCAGCGAGGAGTGGTTCTTCATCGTGCTATGGGTCTTCAAGGGTAACGAGCACCCCGGTTATTTGTTTGATCGATTTTTGTTGCGGTAGTGATCATTTGAGTCGCGTCGGATTAGAGTTCCAGAAATTACAGATTGGATCAGAATGTTGCGCGGCATGTTACGGTACTTTAGATGCCGAATTTGGGGTTTTGCCCTTCTAGATATTTGTTCCTGGTTTCGTTAGCTTTCTTTTGGCACCAAGATCAGGAAAATCCGATCAGTAGTTTGGGAGATATGAATTTTTGAATACGAACTGTCCAAAATGTCTGAAAACTGAGGTCAGTAGGTTTGTCCCTCGATTTTGTTCAAATTAGAGGCCGAATCAGAATCTTCTCCCAAATAAGTTATTTTAGCTCTCGAAATTATCTTTCCATGTTGATAAAGATCATTCCATTTGGATCAGTAGGCTAAAAGTTACACCATTTTCTTTACTGCTGATCTGTTTTCTGGACAGACGTAGATGGGTTGGGTTTAGCGGTTAATTAGCCCTCTGTTTTGGCCGAATCAGGGGATTCCGCCAACTAATGTTTTGTAGCATGATCAGTTAAGAATTAGTGAGCACTAGTTTCAGGTCTTTTAGAGTTACAGATAATTTATGGCGAATTTTCTCGTGCAACTGCCCGTAGATCGATAATCTGGACTTTTGGTGTAGATGTCAAATTGAACCCTTAGGGTGTGTGGGTTGATTAGAGAGCATCGTAGAACACTTGTAGCTGTGCCATATTCTATTATCCGTAATACGTGGCAACGCTTGTGTAGGCGGTGAGACGGTGGGTGGAAGGACACCTTCGTTGTTTCCCAACACGTCACAACACGGAAGGCAAGTGCAATGTTTAATTTGTGTGAATTCGTTGATTGCATGATAACTTGGTAAATTATGAATATTTCTGTGATTTGAGTTGATGTGGTAGAGTTCAATACCTTATTCGATGATACATTGAGTTGAATTCCAAGTTATGCTTTTCATTCCATGCATACATAATTCAGTTGCTGTCCACGGGAGTGGAAACTTGATTAAGTCCCATTAATTCCAATATGGGCATGTAAGACCTACCATTCCAATGTAGGCAGTTTCGGACATTCCGTATGAAACGTTCTTCATACGGACTTGGATCCCCGCTCTTGGTTAAGAGCGGGCTTAAGTGAACACCGACGGGTGTGTCACTAGTTATACCGGTATAAACATGTGGAAAGTCCATTCTCCTTCAATGCATTCATTCATTCATACCATGCTTTCTTAAATTCATGAAGTAAATGATTTACTTGGTAGATTGTTCCGATTCAGTATTCTTTGTGAATGTACATGTTGCGCTTGCTGAGTTTCGACTCACTCTTGCTTTTATTTGTTTTTAGGTGAATTCCAGTGAAACAGTTGCTAGCGGGAGGGTGTAGTCCAGCACGTTCCACGCACATGAATAAAACATTCATTCGTTAAAATTCTATTTACGTTCCTTCAGTTTTATTTAAAATGTAATGGACTGTAATAATTGTCACTTGGAGATTCATTATTATCGCTTTGGTTAATTCTTGTTTAAATTTATAGATGAACAGTTATTAAGCTATAGATTGTTATCTTGCTTAATCGTTTCTTTAGCATTGAATGCGATGTTAATCTTATGAATTGAATAGTAGGTTGGCCTGTTAGGTGACATCTTGTCTTCCGAATAGACAGGGTGTTACAACGGGTGTCCAATGTGGCCCACATTGGAATGGTGGATCACACGTACCCATTCTGGAATTAATGGATTTTCAAATGCCCATACTGGAATTGATAGGTCTTTCAAATGCCCATACTGGAATTGATGGGTCTTTCAAAATTCCACTCGTGAACGGAAATTAAAGCATGTATGAATGGAATGAAGCAAGTAATGTGAATGTCATCATCTTTTCTCAATTATCAATTTGAAACATATCAACATCATGAACAAGTGCAAGAACATACACATATACATCACATTATCATGCATTCAATTGAAAACACCACAAGTTAATATGCAGTACTTGTCTGTACTGGAATATGAATGTTGAGTAACTTCGTTGATTGAAAACATGAATCATAGAAACATTAGCATGAACACAAACACATCATTCATCAATGTAAAGGATTCAATTTACTTGCCTTTCGCGTTGCGACGCGCTAGCAAGCAATGAAGGTGTTCCCACACGCGATGCCTCACCGCCTACACAAGTGTTCCCGAAATAAGAACAACGTGGAAATACATTGCTACCGGTGTTCTACAATATCTTCTAAATTCCCAATATACCGCACAGACTCGACTTGAAAACAAACTATTCAACCAGATTTTAGCCCTTTTGATCAGCGGTACGAGAAAAATCATAATTAAATATCCATAACTCATAATTAATTGAAACCAGTGCTCAAATAATACTAACGCACCAGGCTACGAAACTCTAGTTGGTGGAATCCTTTGATTCGGCCAAAACAGTGGCCTAAACAACAGTTGAAAACACTAACAGATATCTGCCTAGATTTCAGAACAGTGCTAAAGAAAATGATGTAATTTTTATTCTACTGATCCAATGGAGGTGATCTTTATCAACTTGGAAAGATAATTTAAAGGTCTACAATAACCTATTGGGGTGGGAGTTCTGAATCTGACTGTAACTAGATCAAAACCGAGGAGCAACTGACAGTCTCTAAAATTTCTGACAGGCAGAGTAGTGTGCGGTTAAAAATTCATATCTCCTAAAACAAAGGGTTGAATCTCGTGATCTCTGTGCCAAACGAAAGCTAATGAAACCAGGAACATAACGCTAGGAGACGAAAACCCAAGATTCGGCCTCTAAGTAATTCATAATGGCCCGACAAGAAAATCTGCCAAAACACGTCAGCTGTCCTGGACAGTCGTGGTAAAACTACCATATCTCCTAAACCGTAACTCCAAATCATATTATCTCGGTGCGTAAAGAAAGCTAAGATCAAGGGCTACAACTTTCTAAGAGGTTGGAACATCAGAAAACGTACGGAACTTACCCAAATCGGACGAACAAATCTAGCGCACGACAGGGAGGAGGGTGGCGGCCGGTTGGAGAGGGGGAGGAGGGGGTGGCGGCTTGGGGAGGGGAGTGGTGTGAGACCCCGGTTTATCGGGCTTGTAATGCTTAACCATCCACTTGGCCCTAGCATCACAAATCAGATAATCCGAGACTCGAGACATGTATACTTCCCAGAAATGCAGTATACACACCTCCTTACAAAGTTCATGCATCAATCCCATTCATTCACATAGAACCGAAGCAAAAGCAACCATCCAGAAGATAACATAAATAAAGGATAGTTATTACAAAAGAGAGGCCGACCGGCCAAATGACATACACATATAGAATTTGAACAGCGGAAGCAAAAGTGCCATAAGATGGCTATAAAACAAAAGAGCCAATCAGTGTGCCTTTAACCCACAAGGCAACCGACCGGACCGCCAAGCTAGTCGTCGAATCCACAGCATATTTCACAAAAGTGAGGCCCTTGGGGCTCACCTTCTTCCCCTGCAAACAAAAGAAGCCGGCAAAAGCCGGTGAGTACTTTGAATGTACTCGCAAGACTTACAAGTGGAATAACAAACATGTACATATACTACATGCAAGCTCATTGAAGTGGAGGCTGTATGTTTTATTTTAGCATAAAGCAAGTTTCCATTTGCAATAATGTAATAGATTGAAAGCAATTTAACAAATCTGTTTTAATGTTCAATTAACCGAAAGAACAACATTAATAACAGTAAATAGACAACAACAATCCTGGAAGCGACTAACCCATTAGTCACCACAACAATAGCTTGAATTACCCATTCATACCAACCATGTCAAAATTTTAATTTTAAAAGGTTGTAGTCTAGTTCTTGCACGACCTTACCAAGCATGTCCATAACCTAGGACGAGGCTATTCGAATAGTTTTATACCCTGCAGGGGTGTACCAATGTACCCACACGCCAGACCGCCTTTTTGCCACTAGATTAGCATACTTCCTTTGGTATGCCGGCACAGCTAAGTCCTACGAGACATTTCCAATATTGTGTATTACCCATGAGCCGCCCGTATGGATAGAAACCCATACGTTGTGTCGGAGTCATTGTAAAGCCTCGGTCAACTACCCGTCGCAGGTAAAGCCTTGGACAACTACAATGCTCCTCGAGGTGGAGAGCCTACCCGGAATCTCCACCACCGCACACCCAACACAAGAACACATATCCTTTTTCACACAACACACACAACCCCCTCCTGCGACTCGGAGGTAACACGCGCCAAAGTACTAAGTCAAGAGAGGTCCCATATCCCTCTCGCGTGGTTAGCACGCATAAGCGCTTGGTTTAGTGACACAAGTAACTCGGTCCTTGATGACCTAGGCACCATTCCATTCACACCAACAGATCACACCAACATACCATTGTGCCCAAGTCTAAAACAATTTTATTTTCAGTTTTTGACTTTACAAAGTAACAAAGCACAAAGTGCTGGACATAATGGAATAATAAATAATAGTGTGATCAAGATCATCGACTAAGATCGATGATCGCCCATTACTACCGAAACTAAGCATTTCTAAGCAATTTCAATTCGTATTCTACTAAATGATAAGAGCTCATCCATCGAACTCAAATCATAGCAATAACCTAGGTTCATGGTAGTAGAGGATAAACAAGCCCTACAGATTATGCAACTATAGGATACTAACCATAATTTAACAACAAAATAGCAATGCATACATACAAGTTAAAATCAATATATTAGACTTGAAAAATAATAGGATTGACATGATCAAACTGCTTGCCTGCTTGCTGTGGGTCAAGGTGCTGCTGAGAATCAACAATATTGTCAACGTGCTCTTCGCATCCTATCGAGAAAGCGAAAAACAACCGATAAGAACGAAGAAAATGCAAAGACCCAAAAGTAAACCTTCTCCAAAAATTCTGAAAATTTTACAGTAGCAAGATCATGATTTATAAAGAATTTAGCAACAAGAACCAATTGATTTGGATTCTTAATGCCAAAGATATGACCAAAACAATTTTGCTCAGCTTTTATAAATCAAAAATGCTACTATTCATTAGCAAAATTTTCTGGAGCTATACTGAGGTTGGAAACATTTTTAGATTAAAGTTTAGTTAAAAACATAACCAACAAAATTTGAATCAACCGAAAGGATTTGAAATGAATTAGTTATGCATTTTACAAGTTATCATATTTTTCAGTTGATAAATAAATCCTTTCGGGAAAATCAGAAATTAGAAATGACGTGACCAACTCGACGTTGATCTTGGATCCAACGCCCAAGCCTCGGCTACGCACGCGCACGCCACGCCGCCGCTACTCGTCGTTAATCGTTGATTTGGATCCAACGGCCCACGACCACTTTGGTCGGAGCAAGCGGGCGATCCGGGACACTGGTCGTCAGCCGTTGGATCTGGATCCAACGGTTCACGTGGATCCCAGCGCTCGAGCGGTTTGAATGCTCCCATGCATACGAGCCGTGGATCTGGGATCCAACGATCCGCGTTAACTCGCATCGGGACCGTTGCTCTTGGATCCGACGGTCCACGGATCACGGTGTGCGCTAAGTTCAAACTTCAGCGCAAACTTGGGCCGTAGATCTTAGGATCGACGGCTAAGATCGATTGGCAACCGACGCTCGCGAAAATGACAGAACGCGTCCGACAACGAGAACAGAGAAGGTCACCGGCAGCTTGCCGGCGAATCGAGCCAAGTCGTAGCAAACAAAGGCTACCAAAAGACGCACAATAACGTTGCGCACCTGCTGGTACCAACCATACCTCGGATGGAGGACCAGAGCGGCGGCGCAACGGCGACGCGCGGCGGCTCTAAGCACTGATAACGACGACCAAGCGATACCGCGACGTCGAAGGCTAACCAAAGGTTGCTAGAGCATCTAGAAGCTACCAGGATGCTACCGAAGCGAAACCAGAGGGGTTAGAGCACTCACCGACGCTGGAGACGATGATGAGCGTTTTCGGCCGAATTGAGGGAAAACCAAAATTGATCTGCTCTCTGCTGTCAAAAGCAAAATTGACAGAGGCTTAATACTCTTCGAGATGCTAAGTAACTGAGGAAGCAAAGGTTTTGAAAGAGAAGGCCCGGAACACCACTTTCACCGAAGGACTTGGAGCTTCAACAATGGCGGCCGAGAGAAGACTTCACGAAGGAGCTCGCTCAGTGCACTAGAAGTGATGCCGAAGCTCAAGGGTGTTTAAAGAATGCTAAGGAAGACACTGGAGGAGTCTTATAGGCCGAAAAGCAAGGAAGAAGCAACGGCAGGAAAAATGGTGGAGCGCTGTGTTGAGGTCGGCCGAGAGCGACGGGCGTAATGCTGAGGCGACACGACTATGGAGGCGGCGGACGGAAGCAATAATGCGAAGAGCCGTTGGCCGAAAGGAGAAGCGACTGGGCTCTGCCGAAGGGTACTGTGCACGTCACCGCTGTTGACTTCGGCCGAGCGCGCGCGAGCGGAGGAAGACGATAGCCGCCAGCCGTTGGATTAGATCGGACGCTAGGATTGTCTGCACGTTCTCAGTGGCTCTGGGCCTTCGATCGAGAATTCGACGGCCGATATGTTCGCGCGCCGAGCGACCGAGCGCGGTACCAGTTAGTTGACCCGGCTGGACCAACCGGCTCGAGCCCGAGACTGGTGCGGACCCGAGCAACAGTAAAGACTGATTTTGGATTTAATTTCTGAACTAAACTTAGGAGAATTAAATAAGATAGCAAACAAGCTTCAATAATTTTGAAATTTTAACTGTAGGTTGTTTACTAGATGATTAACCTTACATAAATTGTTCAGAGATTTTCATGCACTGAATTATTCTCCAGAAATTCCAGAAGAGAGGAAAATAGGGTTTGACCAGTTTGACTTGCCTCCAAAAATTATCAAATAATTTCTAAAAATCATGAGATAATTCAGAGGTGTTTCCAAGCCTCCCAAGAAATCAGAGAAAAGATTTCCAAGGGTTTGGCAAAAGACCTTTGCCCAGGAGGGTTTTTGATTAGAGTCAAAAGAGAATTTAAATTGGATTTTCCATAATTCTTCTGAAAAGAATTACCAAAAATGACCAAGTCTTCAAGATGCAAGAAAAGTTTTAATTTCTTCTGATTTTCTTACATTTGAAACACAAACCCATATTTGGGATGTTACAAGTGGGGAGAGAGAGAGAGGATAGGCTAAGGTTTGAGGATGAGGAAAAAACCCCCCATTGGCTGCCCCTCTCATGGGCCCCTCCTGGGCTGCGGCCCAGGCCCAGGTTGTCGGAAGATCGCTGAAAACCCCCCGCCGATTCAGGAAATTTCAGTTCTGTTTGCATTTTCCCTCCCCGGCTGCTTTTCTAATTACCCGATCCGAATCCGGGGTATTACAAACACCTTGCCTCATGAACAAAGTAAGTTTTTTAGTTCAACCCACAGAACTACTTAAGAACAAATAAAATTTTCAACACGCCAAATTTGTTCGAAACAGTTCATCTACACATGAAACATGTAATCCAAATGACCTCAGCCACAAAACAAGCATTTTCCTTTACGGACTTCACGGAAAGCAAACGGGTTAACTTCGTCTCGAAGAGATCGACGAATTTTTTTTTCTTTGATTGCAACCTCACTTTGCGGACTCAAACCCAAGAGCCTTTCGGACTAAATCACACGAAACCTTTAAGAAGCATTAGGATAATCCAATTCCTTAAGTTATCCAAATGATTTCAGTTAACCGGTGATTCACGATCTCCAAGGTACCGCGAAGGCCAAACTGGAAATATTCTCATTTGAACGATATCACAAAAATGCGATCAATTTACTACAAGTAATAACATCAAGCTCACAACCACATTTAGAAAATATTTCGAAAGACCCATGTGAAAAAAATGGGTTGAATACTTCTCAAAAGAAGAGGCACATAAAAACGCTTTTCACCAACTGGGAAATCACTTACCACTCGCAATGAACACAGAACCAAGGGAAAACCATTAAAGCGATGAACTCATTGAACATAAGTGGAGTCCACAGTTGAGGTCACATGACCCGCACAAGAAGAAGATCAAACTTCAAATGACAAGAAGGTACTGACTTGAAAGCTAGAAATTTCAATGTGGCAAAAGCATAAGATTCCAACAATATTAGCCAGCCAAGAAAAATTAGGTAGATCTAGCTAACCATTCTACGCCATCGGGACATCACCAAGATAAATTATGCATCACGCTAATAATCTAACTTGAACTCATAGATTATTTACTCACAACCCCTCACAAAACAACACAAAACCTGACAAAGGGTTGCGACACTTTTCTTTTTCAAAGGGAGGTTCTAAACTCCAACACTCTAAATATTCTAAAGGAAATGAATATAGTCGAAATTTCTTCAATGAACTTTGTGAAAGAAAATTCCCATTCTCCGAAATGCCCAACAGATAACCAAGTTGCCTCTATCAACAAAAAGGATGAGGCTATCAAAAAGAGAACGATCCTGTCAACAATCACGTTCACAAGTAGTAAAGGGAGCTCAGCAGTCAAAAGACAAGAACTGTTTTGAAAACCCCTAGGGTCCAATAGAAACCCGAAGCCCACAATTTTTTTTTAACTTCCGACTTAATCACAACCCAGCACCACAAATAGTTTTAACATTTTTCTTCGGGAAAGAGATATATCAAATTTCAACAAGCGGAGAGATCCAAGAGAAATACATGGAACCAATGCTTGCCCATGTTAACGAACTTGCAACAGGAACTCTCATTATGCAAATTATCAAACGAGTAACTGAGTCGCTCTTTTCCTATGAGAAAGAAGGAACAACCATGGAAATATCAATGTTGCCAATTTACAAATATCACTCGAAGTAACAGCAATTCAACAATCGAAAAACAGTAATGTTTTCGGTGTACCATTAAAGGCCTACATAAACTCGTCTACCAAGAATCATGAACCCAAGAGAAATTCATCAATCACCACCGGACAAGAATTTGTCAAATTCAAAAATCAAGGAAGAGAACGACTTACTAAAGCATCCCTAGAGAAATATGCAAGATCAATACACACTTAAGAAAGAACTTGCAAAAGAAGTCTTCCAGTACCGAGATTCCAAACGAACGAATGAGTTAAATTTCCCAACAGGTAAAACAGTCTTTGTGAAAAGATAAATCTTGTAATGGAACTATGCCCACGTGGAGCAGAAATCTCACAAGAATCAAAAGAACCCTAACTGGTTCAAAGAACGGTCAGAGACTCTTGGAGAGCTTGCTATTTCATTAAAACTCCAAATTCAAAAGAAATTCACGAACTGCCAGAAGCTACAACCAGGAAACCAGATACCAGTTCTAGGAAGGCGACAAGTTCATCAATAAGCTCATGCTCAACACAGAGCTTATGGAATGCAGGTAGGAACTTCTAATTTCATACCACAAGCAAGGGTGTAGCCTCGCAAAACCTGTGACAACAACCACGAACTCAACTTCTCGACGTCCGCTACGAAATGCATAACTAATGCAATCAATTATGAATATAAATATATATATATATATATATATATATCGGATCATCTCATGGCAATCATAGAATAATTTCATAGATAGAGGTTATCACATCATATCGTGGATTAACACATCATAGCACAAAACAATTTAAGAACGACTCATTACTCATGCCACCACAATCGAAATGCGGAAGCAATAGTTTACCCAACCCCTCCTAGTGTGCACAGTGTGTCAATTTAATATATTTGAATGAACCACGGACCTAAAGCCCGCTCACATTTAATCAGTAACACCACAGCTAATCGGAAGCCAAGATGCCACCTAAGGATACAACAAATTAACAATTTACGGAATAAGATTCAATAAGCATCTATCCAAATATCAATAACATGATAACGAGGTGAAAGCAGCCAATACATCAGTGGCGAATAATCAAGAAACTGATCATGGAACGACATGATATGAAGTTTAAACATTACTTAATACAGTCCATCTCTCATCAAGGAATATCAAAGTTGAAACCATTAATGAAATTATCGAGTAATATTCTGTGTGCAACGTGTTGGTCTACTCCCTTCCCAAAATCATCAACATCAGGGTGGATCACCTAAATAACATTGAAAGCAAGGGTGAGTCGAAACTCAGCAAGTACCATATTAGAATAATCAATCAAATAGTGGACAAATCAATTCAATTGAATTATGAACAAATCTTGCACCACATACATGATTGAATGGAATGAATACATGAATGGATGGAATGAAAGAATGCACTGAAGGAATGGACTAATCACAGCTTATACCGGTAGAGCGAGTGTAACACCCGTCGGTGTTCACTTAAAGTTACCGTATGAAGAACGTTTCATACGGGTGTCCAACGTGGCCCACATCATTCATCAATGTAAAGGATTCAATGTACTTGCCTTTCGCGTTGCGACGCACTAGCAAGCAATGAAGGTGTTCCCACACGCGATGCCTCACCGCCTACACAAGTGTTCCCGAAATAAGAACAACGTGGAAATACATTACTACCGGTGTTCTACAATATCTTCTAACTACCCAATATACCGCACAGACTCGACTTGAAAACAAACTATTCAGCCAGATTTCAGCCATTCTGATCAGCGGTACGAGAAAAAGCATATTTATTTATCTGGAATTTGAAATTACCCGAAACCAGTGCCCAATGAATCTTAATGCACAACACTACGAAACTTTAGTTGGCGGGGTTCTCTGATTCGGCCAAAACAGAGGACTAAATAGCCACTGAAAACAGTGACAGAAATCTGTCCAGAATTCAGAACAGCCCCAAAGAAAAGTCTCTAACTTTTAGACCACTGATCCAAATAAAGTGATCTTTATCAGCCTGGAAACATGGTGAAATTATCTTCATAAACCTAGTTTGGTGGCCGACCTAGTTCTGAATCTAACTAGATCCAAACCTAGGTGCAACCGACTGTACCTGAGTTTCACGAGACGAGTAGTACGTGGTAAAATAGTCATAACTTTTAAACTACTGGGTGAAAATTCATGATCCAGATGCCAAAAGAAAGCTAATGAAACCAGGATCATAACTCCAGAAGACGCAGATATCCAATTCGGCCTCTACGACACCCAAAATTGAGGTACAACGTACTGAACAGAATCAATCTACAGATAGAAATAAAACGAAACTACAAATCCAATCGGATTCTCAACTCTAATGGAATCAAACAATGAAGTGGATCTCTCGTTACCCTTGTAGACTCACTGGAGGGTGGAGATCAGGTCCCGATGAACTTTCTCCTCCCTTCCTCCCTTTCTTCTCCTTAGTTCGGCCACCATACCCGAGAGAGGAAGGAGTAGCCGGTTGGGGAAGGAGCAGCCGGGTTTGGGAGTCGTCGTCGAGGTACGTCGGGGATCAGCACCAAGGGGAGGAGGTGGCGCTAGGGAGAGGAGGAGGCGCCGGTTGGAAGATGAAAGGGGCTGCGGCCACAACGGGGAGGATGGGAGAGGTGGGGAAGGTGGCGGGCGGCTAGGGTTTGGGGAAGCCCCCCCTTTTTGGCCGGCCACACTAATGGGCCACCTGGGCCGCGGCCCGTGGCCCAGGTTGCCGAGAATTTGCAGTGAAACCCCTCTCTCCGCAGGTATTTTCACTTCTTTAATTGTTACAATTTTTCCCGCCTTCTCCCGATTCACTCGATTCAGTTCCAGAATATTACAAATAGCACACTTCCTTTGGTATGCCGGCGGGGTAAACTATGATTTGGTATTTTTAAACAAGTTGACACTATTGAGCTGGAATACCCATGTGTGACTAATCCCGCTCATTACAAGTTACTAGTAGAACCTGCCAACCGGGGGCCCACATGTTGACACTATTGAGCCAGGAATGCCGATTCGAAAACAGAAATTAAATGACATAAAGTAGAGCTGTGCCAGCTGCACATATTAATTCGCAATCGGAGCCCTTAAGGTACATACATGTGATGGAACACATGTATGGCCTCACCCTCCTAAGAACACCTGATATTGATATAAACTCCACATGGCATACGACACGGCCCGAAGACTTAAGCATCTATGCCATATGAAATCAATACACATGTCCTTACTCTCCTGTTTTCCAACTCAATAGCATTAACCTTTTACTTAACCAAACAATACCCATACATCAAGGTGGAAGTACGTTGGGGCTTGAATCATCCAGCCGATGTTCAGTCTTAATCAATCCAGACAAGACAACCACATTTCCCAATCTCGTGCACTAAGGCACCCTCACTAGCATCCACTTGTCCAGATTTAAAATCAGTGTAAATAAACAAAATTTTACTTTCATTTCAGATTTAAATAGACTAAACAAAGAATCAAAATAAATGAAATTCATTTAATGTTTCCAAGTTTGGCAAAATAAAATTGACACACTACAGACTGCATGGTTAAGCAATCCCAGGCATATGTAGTTTAATATAGAGACCCTACCTTAAGTTTGGGTGTATGATCAGATTAAAGGTGATCCTCAAGTGTTGGGTAGTAGCTAGCTATTGACAGATCACAAATAAATTTTTAGAAAATTAGCATGCAACAGTATCACTGTGTTCTGTAAATCTACAGTTCAAAAATTGGGATCAACATGGTGCAAAGAGGATGCTTTCCTTATGGAATGTCCACTTGTTCACTCTCGGAGGCGTTATTGTTCCCGTCGCGCAATTCGTAATCTAGAGAGAAAATACAAAAGCGAATAAATACCAATAAAATCGAGAAATCCAAAATGCTCAAAAATGCATGATAATTACATATTAAGGAGGTTATGATTCTAGATGCACTTAGGTATGGATTGTAGTTTAATAAAAATTCAATTTCTTTTGGACTGGTTAAAGTTAATTCAATTTCGGGTGGAATCATAGTGACTGACGATTCCTAGAGTTTAGGTGATGTTGTTTTCTTTAACAGGATACCTAGTACTCACAAACACTCTCTCCAGGCATTCTATGTATGCATCCACGATGATCCTACAGTCAAAATCAATCATCTAATATGCTCTCTTCTTTTGGCAGACTTTGATGGTGATTGTGTGCACATCTATCATCTGCAGTCGCAATGTTTGATTTAATTAATCTATTTCGAATAACTTATAACACAACAGGTCGTTGTATTTAATCGGTGAATACGAATGGTGGTCAATTCATCCCTAAAGTCTCAAATTAATTTATATACACTTCGCTTGATTTTATTTTCTTTGAGTCGATTTAGTCATATTTAATCGCGCGCGACTTAAACTTTGATCGATTGTAATATTTATATGGTATTAATAGTACTTACTAATTAACATCAATTTAAAAAACTAAATCTATACCCATTACTATACATTGAAATTTATTTGTACTATTCCTTTAATTCCAATTATTATTAATCACTTAATCCCTAATGTCTAACCTTAACCCTAATCCCCCCTCTCTCTCACTCCCCCTTCCTTATCCCTCTGCCGACGCCTCCTTCTTCCCCCTTCCTTATCTCTCTGCTTCTCTCTCTCGGTTTCTCTCGGCGCCGCCTCCTTCGGCTCCTTCGCTCCCTACGCCCGGCTTCCATTGCCACCATGAAGTCGCCGACGCCGCCAATGGCCAGCGCCTGCCCCCGCCTTACCTCCCTCCGTTCGCCCAGATCTCGCGTGCTCAGTTCGGCTGCTCGGCCTCGGTTCCTCAAGGCCTTGCTGTCCCGGGCTCCCTCACTCCGGCTCTAGCCGCCACCCCTTCAGCGCCCCTACGCCTCCTCCTCCTCCGGCGCGGCCGAAGGCCAAGCGCTACCTCTCTCTTCTCCCAGCGCAGATGCGCCCTGAGACGTCGCTGCTCCCGACTCCTCTTTCCTTCAGCTTCCTCCCCCGGCCTGGCGCTCTTCAGCTCGGCCGGCTCGGCCTCCCGGCCGCCGGCCGACCCGGCTCAGATCCGTTGCGCCCTCGGCTTCTGCACAAGGCCCTCCATATCGCTTCCGTCCATCAGATTTGCGCTACTTTGAGGCTCGCTCACTTTGGTGCTGCCACTAACTTGTCCCTGCCTACCCAACAACGCATCACCTCCTGCTTTACCCCCCTTTTCCTTAGATTGATGATTTTGATTTGTGTTGTTTTCTGATGTTGCTTATGGTTGATGCATGAATATGATGCTGGGAGGTGGGCTTGCTACCGGTGAGCAAGGGTTAGGTTGAAGCCTACCCCTGGTGGTGCTGCTGGGGTGGCTGCACTGACGTAAGACTACCCCTTTTCATTACTCCCTATCTCTACTCCCTACCCCACTATGCTCTGTGATGTTGAAAATGAACTGAGAGCTATACTGATTGTTCTACTGAGATCTGGGATTGATTCTACTGAGATCTGGTGAAATGTGAATGCTGAGTATTTGTGATGCAAACTGATGTGTACTGGAGTTACCTCTTACTAGGACTTGGGGGTTGGGGAGAAGAGGGTGGCAGTGCTGGCCGTGCTGGTGCTCTCCTCAGGCGCGCCCCTCTGCTAGTGCTCCCCTCTGCTTCCTGGCTCCTGGCTTCCTTCCTCCTCTTGCTCCCTTGCTTCTGGCCCTCTGTTCTCTTGTCGGCCTGGCAGCGCCCAGATGGTCGTCGATGGCGTCCACGTTGCGTCAGTTTTCCCCATCACCTTGAGCTCCTCTTCTCCAGTTGCTCCCTGTGGGGTTTGTGGGTGACGGTGGTGGTGTGCTGGTGCTTTGGTTGCCTTGTTCTTGGTTTCCTTCGGTGGTGCACTGCATGGGACTTGGCTTGTGTGCACTGGCTTTGCTGGTTTTGCAGTGGGTTGAGAAATCTCTGGAAGTGGCTGTGCTGTCCCTCGGTGCTTTGCTGGCTCTACTTTTTTGCCTACGGTGGTTCCCTGGCTGGTGCTTGGTTGGTGAGGTGCATGTGCTGTCATTGCAATTTGCTAATGACGCTCAGGCATTTGTATTTATTCGGATGGCTCCTAAGATATTTTTGGGCTGGGCATTTTTAGTCCATTGGTTCGCAATTCATTATGCAAGGGATTTGCGAAAATTGAGGTAATTCAGTGTACGTAGATTTTGGATTTCCCTAAACGCCGAATGATGAAAGCCTACGGACATAAGACGGTGCCGATTTACTTAGGTTAGTCTAGGTATCATGGGTATCCCGGTGCCGACTAATCTGGGTTAGCCTAGGTGACTTGAAAATCAAGATGCTGGTTAATCTAGGTTGGTGTGGGTAGTCTCGATACTTAGGGTGCCGACTAATCTAAGTAGAGCTGGGAACTGTAATGATTCCTATGGTATACTGACGGCAATTTATTTTATTCTAACTCTATTATATTGCTTTATGAACAACTAATTGTCTTTTGATTGATTGGCGGACTATGGAGCTGCAAATGGTGTTTCGGATTGGGTCGAGGAAGACGGTTTGACTGGACAATGATGGACGGGCAAGATTTCAAGAAAGGCTTTTGGTGACAAGAAAAGCAAGTTTTATTTTAACATTTTGTAAATTATTCAAAGTTGTAAAACATAATCTGATCTGATGTAAATAAATTCTTGTGTTACTTGTATTGAGAAGATTTTTATTCACGATAAACATTGTAAGGTTTAATTAAATTATTTCCCAGAGAATTTCATAAGTATTTATTGGTGTCTCTCTTTGGAGCTTTGATTGGAGTTACATATTAGACTTTGATTAGGATATTTGCAAATACAATAATTTATGCAATGCTTCAGAAATAACAATTATAAAATAAAATGCATATAATTATTGTTTATTAAAATTGGGGTCATTACATCGATCATGAACTAATGGCGGTTGAACACCAAGAGTCAATACTATAAAACTAGCACTGGACTCATCACGGCCGATCACCAATCGCGGACCGGTCGAACCGCTGCAACATCGGTCAGACCGCTAAGGGTGGGCGGTCAGACCACCCATGGAAAATCAGCGGTGTCCAAAAAGATGCTTCTTTGGAAAAAAAATATACCACGAGTAAATCTGGTACTTCCGTTTTTCGGTAGTACTATTTTCTCAACAGCGGTACCACCGCACAGTGAATCTACTCAAAAGGCCACTGGTCCGACCACTCAACACATGGCGGTCCGACCGATTTAGCACCGGTCAGACCGGTAGACCCTGGCGGTCAGACCGCCAGACCACAGAGGAGTTGCACTTTGCAACACTTCAATTTGCAAAACGCATTTGCCAAATTGAGTACAATCCAAACAAGATTTATAGGTGATATTCTCAACAAGTTTATTATTAACTAATAATATTTGCATTAGGGATTAGGGTCCTCCCTAGGCGAAGCTGACACACCTGATTTCCTTGTGGATCAGGACCCGACACCTCAACCCATACCCGCTAAGGTTCTCTCCGGGTCACAGCTCGCCGGTGCACTAGTACCCACAAAAGCGGTAGTTCTGTCCACCCCTCCGCCTTTTGGTCCTCGTCAGATCAGGCCTCCATAATGTCTTTCCCTCTCGGTGCCGAGGCCCTGACACCCAGCGCATAGGAGGGGGGCCAAGCGAGACTGTACGGTAGGACGCAGAGCTGGAGTGGGCCGTGGCGATGTGGGAGGGGATGCTGGGGGTGCGGTTGGGGGGCCTAGTAGGGGGCGTCCCCCTGCGCTAGGTGTACTTTTGTTCGTCATGTGATACTTAAATTTTGCACTTAATTTGTGATGCATGTAATACTTTTGCGTTCTTATGTGTACTCGTTCATATAATGCATGTTTGTTCAATGCATATCTGTGGATATCACGGGGATATGCTTCAGATCTTAAGATGATATGAAAATTGGCAATGGCGTTATAGGTTTGTCGTTTCACGTGTTTTCGGCAAAGAATCGGGTATCGTCAAATTAGCGGTCCGACTCGCCAACCGGCGATCGATCGCCTAAGGGCGATCGGATCGCCACCACAAGGATCGAACCAACCAATTTCAGAAAGTGGTGTTTTGAACTGGGCCAAAATAGAGGGTGTAGGCAAGAGAGGGGATTCTATTGCACTTGGTCTCATAATTTTTCGAGTCTCTAGTCAAAAGTTCTATTCGTTTGAAAATTCCAGTAGGTTTCAGCATTTCAGGGGCTGTTTTCTGCTAAGTCCCAACTGGCAATGTGACCGGCCAATAGGTGGCGATGACCGCTGTAGTGGCGGTCGACCGACCATGGCGGCGGTCGACCGGGCCACTTGGATCGTCGTCGGTCGTGGCGGCGATGTTCGTTGTTAGGTCAAAGTCATGAGTTTCAGTGCATATGTATTGCATAATGCATGTTTTGACTAACATGGGTCAAGTTGTGAAGAACTTGTTCCCGGATTCGGTTTACGTGTCTATTGTTGTGTAGGTTGCTTGATGGTCAACGACGGTCAATGGCGAGGATGATCGGGACTAGGCTTGGAGAGCTGAGGTCTAGAACGATCGACGATGCCAAGTGAGGTCAATGAACTCAAGCGTGGTGCAAGATGGACAAGGGTGACCTATTGAGCAACCTGTAGCGCAAGATGGCACAAGTTGAAACTTTTTAGGTCAAGAGGCGATAAAGATGGAGCTTTAACGGCTTGTGTGGCCCGTTTGTTTTGGGCCTTTACGGGAGCTCAATTGAGTCAAACTTCTAGAAGGTCTAAGCCTCCACTATAAATAGAGGAGGGTGGTGGCTGCACCCCCTCTCTCGTCTCTTTTCATTGTTTGAAACCCTAATTTGCTTAGGGAGAGGTTTTGTGGAGGTTAGGGTTCTTGAGAGTTTGATTTGATTTCGTGCTCATATATTGAGCTTTGTCCTCCATTGATGGAGTGGCTGTAAACGCAAAGTATATCAAATCAATCCAAGGAAAGTTTGATCAATGTTTTATCTCTTTGCCTTCCTTCTCTCTTTTTGATGATTTGAGCTTTCTTTGATCCGTGAGTTTTTGCTTGATTTCTTTACGTGATCTAGCTTGCTGTGATATGTGGGAACATATCTAGGATCATCTTGATCATCAATCACCCACGAGCAAGTTTTCGGATCTAGTTTTCGTTTTGACTCGGTTTTGAACCATCCTCCTCTCAAACGGAAAAGGATCATAATTCTTCCAATAATTTCCACAATCTTTGATTGAAATAGGTTCCTGACATCATAGAGAAGGTGTGTTCCAAGTTTCATCGAGTTTAGAGTTGTAGATCAAAAGTTACATCTATTTGCAACTTCGTTTGTCGGGCTGTTTGATCTGTTCTTCAGGTCGGAAGTCAGACCGCCAGGGCCACTCGTCAGACCGCCATTGACCCAGCGGTCCGATCGCCCAATAGTAATTTCTTTAGCTTGTGTTGATTTTTGTTGTTTTGGTTAGGGGGTTAAATTGGATTCAATACTAGTCTTCCGTTGTACTGGTATACTGATCTTCATAGCTTCCATAGATATTGGAGTAAAATCTTATTAAATCAATTATTTGTGAAAAAAATGAGCCTTTTCGGTCCAACAATATCGACGCCTATAGCTTAATGCATGGTATGTTACTGTACGATAGGGAGGCTAATAAAGTGGGTAATGTGTTATCTTGCAGATAACAAGACCAGACGGTGCTGGCAGCTTTGCTTAGAGATAAGACCAAACGGGGCAGCTTTGCCCAGGGCAGCTTTGTGCAGTGACAAGACCTAACGGGATAGCTTTTTTCATCGAGAAGATCAAAGGATAACACTTCGCCTCACCAACTTTTCAGATCGACTTAACAACACTGACCTCCTCGGCTTTTCAGACCAAAAATAAATGACTCTGCAAAGCAGGAAGTGACAAAACTCTGGAAAGTAAGATGTCACAACACTCTGCCTCGCCAGTTTTTCAGATTGGCATGACAACACTATACCTCCTCAACTTTTCAGACCGAAAAGATAGGACACTGCAAAGCAGGACATGACAGCTCCCTGCAATATAAGACGTGACAACACTGTACCTCGCCAATAACTTTTCATAATGAAAAGGTAACACTCTACCTCGCAGGCTACTCACATGAGATTAACTACACCATGTCAAACCTTTGGCTTATAAAAGGAGGTGGAAGAGATCCGGGAGATAACACTACACAACCAAACCCAACACTACACCAGAGCTTGTTTCACCACGCCCGGATGGAAAACAAGAAAAGGCAATGGGACGAGATCCGCGAACTAGCAAGGGCTGCTGAGGCCCGGGAAGAGCAAGCAAGGGCTGCTGCGGCCCGGGTCGGGCAAGAGGAGCTTGCTAGGATGGCAGTTCTCCGCAATGACGCCCCCTATAGCAGCAACCTCTACTAGAACGTTACAACTGAGTGTTCGCCGTAACACCCGCCAGAGGGGGAGACGCACCCCTCTGTTGGTGCAGGGACCCATGCAAGTTCTTCAAGTCTAAGCAGCGGCTAAGCCCAGGCATGCATTACTGGGGTTGTGCGAACTACTCAAGTGACTATCCCGACAGACGTTGGGACAAGAGCAGCAATCGGCAGCCAGTAAGAACCAGTTACAGTGTGTTCCCCTGCTATTTCTCTTCCAAAGTACGTACTAATAACCTCTCCCGTCTACCTGTAGTCCATGGATCCGCTATGTGGCTACCGCAAGTGGATCGACCAAGAGATCCACCCACATGACCAGTGGACTCTCGACTATGAAGAGTGGAATGTCAAAAGGGTCCGCAAGATCCGGGAGGAGGATCGCTGCAACAACGAGAAAAACGAGTGCAACCATCGGGAGACAAAAGCTCGTCTCAAGGCATGTAGGCGCAGGGAGCGCGAGGTTCGCGAGGCTCGCGGAGGGAGCACGATAAAAAGAGGAAAATAGCGGCCAAGGCCAAAGAAGCCGGTGAGGAGTTCAGCACCTAGCTAGCAAGGAAGGGAAAATAGCCCCGGTCCACGCAGTAGATCGGGCCATTCTATACTAGTCCCCCGTCGAAGGTCGAATCTATTTCCATTCAAAAAAGGCGCATATGTATCGTAGGAATACTTTAGTTTGTTGCATTGTGCATGATGTTGTTTCTTATGCACGTAATCAAACCCTATACGTCGTGTTATTACCAGCTTCATTATAAAGTTTATTTTAATTCGCAACATCAAATCTCCTCGTCTTTTCGCAATCAATTCTTTTGTGTTATTCCCAGCATCATTATAAAGGCATCCAACAACATGTATCACTTCTGGGGTAAGGACTGGAAATATTATTCAGTTGTTTGTGAAGGAAATATACACTAAAGTGTCAAAGTTTATCGATCCACAAAAATATTTTGAGTCCATATATGTATTTACGATCATTTAAAAGGATGGTCTTAAATATGGTTCACAGATAGATTCTCTACTTTTAAGTTATGGATAGTTTGAGAGGGATTAACTTTCAAATATTTTTTTAAAGGATTAAATTGTAACATCCCAAATATAGATTTGTGTTTCAAATGTAAGGAAATAAGCAGAAATTAAAACTTTTCTTGCATCTTGAAGCCCTTGGTCATTTTTGTAATTCTTTTAAAAAGAATTATGGAAAATCAAATTTAAATCCTCATTTGACTCTAATCAAAGACCTCCTTGGCATAGATCTTATGTCAAACCCTTGGAAATATTTTTCCTGAGTTCTAGAGAGGCTTGGCAACACCTCTGAATTACCTCATGATTTTTAGAAATTATTTGATAATTTTTGGAGGCAAGTCAAATTTAGTCAAACCCTATTTCTCCTCTTCTGGAATTTCGGGAGAAAACTTCAGTGCATGAAAATCTCTAAAAATTTTATGGGAGATTCCTCCTGCTGTCAGCAAGCTCTAGTTAAAATTTCAAAAATTTTAAAGCTAGTTTGCTACCTTAAATAATTCCTCAAAAATCAGATGTTTAAAAATTCAAATTCTAGCTGGTTTGCACTGTTCCTCGGGTTCGGATCAGACTCGGGCTCGAGCCACTTGACTCGGTCCAGTCAACTAAACGCACCGGCGCGGTCGATCGGGCGCAGGCGTTGTGAGCCGTTGGATCAGCATCGAACGGTCCTTGATCAACCGAACGATGGAATCGTTTTAATCCACCGGTTCTAACTCAGCCGTTCGATTTCAATCCGACGGTCGCCACATCGTCTCCTTCCTCCGTCGGTACAAGTGAGCTCACCATGGCGTGCGCAGAGGAGAAAAGCCGCATGCGTCAGTCCACTCTTCGGTCGCCTTTAAACGGCTAGCTCTGCGCGCATTAAATGCCCGTCGTGCTCCTCCCTCAGGCGTCCACTCTCCAACTGCTCCCGTCGCTCTCTCGCGCTCTAATGGCCGGGTTGACCCGAGAGGGATATTGTAACATCCCAAATATGGGTTTGTGTTTCAAATGTAAGAAAATCAGAAGAAATTAAAACTTTTCTTGCATCTTGAAGACTTGGTCATTTTTGGTAATTCTTTTCAGAAGAATTATGGAAAATCCAATTTAAATTCTCTTTTGACTCTAATCAAAAACCCTCCTGGGCAAAGGTCTTTTGCCAAACCCTTGGAAATCTTTTCCCTGAGTTCTTGGGAGGCTTGGAAACACCTCTGAATTATCTCATGATTTTTAGAAATTATTTGATAATTTTTGGAGGCAAGTCAAACAGTCAAACCCTATTTTCCTCTCTTACGAATTTCGGAGAATAATTCAAGGCATGAAAATCTCTGAAAAATTTATGTAAGGTTAATCATCCAAGAAACAACCTCCGCTTAAAAGTTCAAAATTATTGAAGCTTGTTTGCTATCTTAATGAATTCTCCTAAGTTCGATTCGTAAATTAAATCCAAAATCGCCTCTTATCGCTGTTCGTCCGCACTAGCCTTGGGCTCGAGCGGTTGGTCCAACCGGTCAACTTACGGCATCACGGCCGGTCGCCGGCGCACGAACGATCGGTCGTCGGATTCTCGATCAAGGCCCAGAGCCATCGAGAACGTCGCGGACAATCCTAGCGTCCGATCTAATCCAACGGTGGCGGCTATCGTCTTCCTCCGCTCGCCGGGCGAAGTCAACAGCGTGACGCATACATACCTTCGGCAGAGCCGCCGCTTCTCCTTTCGCCAACGGCTCTTCGCATTATTGCTTCCGTCCGCCGCCTCCATAGTCGCTGCCGCCTCGCATTACTTCGCCTCGCCGCTCTCGGCCGACCTCAACACAAATAGCTCCACCATTTTTCCCGCCGTTGCTTCTTCCTTGCTTTTCGGCCTATAAGACTCCTCCAGTGGCTTCCTTAGCATTCTTTAAACACCCTTGAGCTTCGGCATCACTTCTAGTGCACTGAGCGAGCTCCTTCGTGAAGTCTTCTCTCGGCCGCCATTGTTGGAGCTCCAAGTCCTTCGGTGAAAGTGGTGTTCCGAGCCTTCTCTTTCAAAACCTTTGCTTCCTCAGTTACTTAGCATCTCGAAGAGTATTAAACCTCTATCAATTTTGCTTTTGACAGCAGAGAGCAGATCAATTTCGGTTTTCCCCCAATTCGGCCGAAAATGCTCATCATCGTCTCCAGCGTCGGTGAGTGCTCTAACCCCTCTGGTTTCGCTTCAGTAGCATCCTGGTAGCTTCTAGATGCTCTAGCAACCTTTGGTTAGACTTCGACGTCGCGGTATCGCTTGATCGTCGTTATCAGTGCTTAGAGCCGCCGCGCGTCGCCGTTGCGCCGCCGCTCTGGTCCTCCATCCGAGGTATGGTTGGTACCAGCAGGTGCGCAACGTTATTGTGTGTCTTTTGGTAGCCTTTGTTTGCTACGACTTGGCTCGATTCGCGGCAAGCCGCGGTGTCCTTCTCTCGCTCGCTGTCCGGACGCGTTACTCGCCATTTTCGCGAGCGTCGGTTGTCAATCGATCTTAGCCGTCGATCCTAAGATCTACGGCCCAAGTTTGCGCTGAAGTTGGAACTTAGCGCACACCGTGATCCGTGGACCGTCGGATCCAAGAGCAACGGTCCCGATTCGAGTTGACGCGATCGTTGATCCCGATCCACGGCCGTATGCGTGGGAGCGCTCAAACCGCCGAGCGCCGATTCACGTGGAACCGTTGGATCCAGATCCAACGGCTCATGACCAGTGTCCCGGATCGCCCGCTCGCTCCGACCAAAGTGGTCGTGGGCCGTTGGATCCAAATCCAACGGTTAACGACCAGAGTTCGCGGCCGCGCGCGCTCACGTCAGCGCCGAGGCTTGGGCCGTTGGATCCAAGATCAACGTCCCAGGTTCGGCCACGTCATTTCTAATTTCTGATTTTCCCGAAAGGATTTATTTATCAACTGAAAAATGTGATAACTTGTAAAATGCATAACTAATTCATTTCAAATCCTTTTCGGTTGATTCAAATTTTGTTGGTTATGTTTTTAACTAAACTTTAATCTAAAAATGTTTTCAACCTCAGTATAGCTCCAGAAAATTTTGCTAATGAATAGTAGCATTTTTGATTTATAAAAGCTGAGCAAAATTGTTTTGGCCATATCTTTTGCATTGAGAATCCAAATCAATTGGTTCTTGTTGCTAAATTCTTTATAAATCATTATATTGCTACTGTAAAAGTTTTAGAATTTTTGGAGAAGGTTTACTGTTGGGTCTTTGCATTTTATTCGCTCTTATCGTTTGTTTCTCGCTTTTTCGTTAGGATCCGTAGAGCACATTGACAATATTGTTGATCCTCAGCAGCACCTTGACCCACAGCAAGCAGGCAAGCAGTTTGATCACAAATTTCCTATTATTTTTCAAGTCTAATATATTGATTTCAACTTGTATGTATGCATTGCTACTTTGTTGTTAAAATATGGTTAGTATCCTATAGTTGCATAATCTGTAGGAATTATTTATCCTCTACTACCATGAACCTAGGTTATTTGCTGTGATTTGAGTTCGATGGATGGACTCCTGTCACTTAGTAGATTTCGAATTGAAAGTGCTTAGAAATGCTTAGTTTCGGTAGTAATGGGCAATCATCGATCTTAGTCGATGATCTTGATCACACTATTATTTATTATTCCATTATGTCCAGCACTTTGTGCTTTGGTACTTTGTAAAGTCAAAAACAGAAAATAAAATTGTTTTAGACTTGGGCACAATGGTATGTTGGTGTGATCTGTTGGTGTGAATGGAATGGTGCCTAGGTCATCAAGGACCGAGTTACTTGTGTCACTAAGCCAAGCGCTTATGCGTGCTAACCACGCGAGGGGGATATGGGACCTCTCTTGACTAAGTACTTTGGCGTGTGTTATCTCCGAGTCGCAGGAGGGGGTTGTGGGTGTTGTGTGAAAAAGGATATGTGTTCTTGTGTTGGGTGTGCGGTGGTGGAGATTCCGGGTAGGCTCTCCACCTCGAGGAGCATTGTAGTTGTCCAAGGCTTTACCTGAGACGGGTAGTTGACCGAGGCTTTACAATGACTCCGACACAACGTATGGGTTTTTATCCATACGGGCGACTCGCAGTTAATGCACAATATTGGAAATGTCTCGTAGGACTTAGCCGTGCCGGCATACCTAAGGAAGTGTGCTTAATAGCTTGGCAAAAAGGCAGTCTGGCGTGTGGGTACATTGGTACACCCCTGCAGGGTATAAAACTATTCGAATAGCCTCGTCCTAGGTTACGGCTTTTAAAATTAAAATTTTGACATGGTTGGTATGAATGGGTAATTCATGCTATTGTTGTGGTGACTAATGGGTGAGTCACTTCCAGGATTGTTGTTGTCTATTTACTGTTATTATTTTTGTTCTTTCGGTTATTTGAACATTAAGAACAGATTTGTTAAATTGCTTTCAATCTATTACATTATTGCAAATGGAAACTTGCTTTATGCTAAAATGAAACATACAGCCTCCACTAAGTCTTGCGAGTACATTCAAAGTACTCACCGGCTTTTGCCGGCTGCTTTTGTTTGCAGGGGAAGAAGGTGAGCCCCAAGGGCCTCACTTTTGTGAGATGTGCTTCGGGTTTGGCGACTAGCTTGGCGGTCCGGTCGGTTGCCTTGTGGGTTAAAGGCACACTGATTGGCTCTTTTGTTTATGGCCATCTTATGGCACTTTTGCTTCCGCTGTTAAATTTCCTTATGTATATGTTATTTGACCGGTCGGCCTCTCTTGTGTAATAACTATCCTTTATTTATGTTATCTTCTGGTTTGTTGCTTTGCTTCGGTTCTATGTGAATGAATGGGATTGATGCATGAGCTTTGTAAGGAGGTGTGTATACTGCATTTCTGGGAAGTATACACGTCTCGAGTCTCGGATTATCTGATTTGTGATGCTAGGGCCAAGTGGATGGTTAAGCATTACAAGCCCGATAAACCGGGGTCTCACAGATATCACCGTTGCTCTCTGCCATCCTCGGTTATTTAAGCTCCATTGTTTCTCCCTTAGCTTCCTTTAGTACCTCCGCAACTCCAGCTAGCACTCACAAGTTTGCTGGAGCTGCAGATCCTCGCAAATCCTTCGGCAGCCATTGTCGGATTTGGAGCTTCGGTCGAGTCGGTGCAGCAGGGGTTTTCTTCTTCGAGTCTTTGCTCCCTCTGCTCCCCCTTTACTCTCTGAAGCTTAACCCTCACTCAATTTGGTTCAATTTGCTCAGGGTCGAACTGAATTTTGATTTCCCCCTTTTCGGCTGAAACCCGCGTTTCTCCTCGCCCGAGCCGTCTCGACTTTCCTCGGTGCATTCTTTGCGCTCAGGTAACTCCTCTTTAGTCCCTAGTGGTCTGGCACCTGCTCTCTTGAACCGCAGCTGAGCGCATCGCCGTTTTTCGTTTAGGTCATTTTTCGGCAACTTCGGTTCTCTCCGGCTTGCCGGCGTTCTGGACCACCGCAGCCAAATCCATTGGTACCATCGGGTGCGCAATGATGTTTGGGACCCATTTTGGGCACTTGCTCGCACCACCGCGGCCAGAGCCGTGGCGGCGAGCCGTTCTTCCCGCTTTCTTTGGCCGGACGAAACAGATCGCGCTTGAACGTGAGTCATTTTGGACCGTCGATCCTTAGATCTATGGCCCACATTTGCGCGGAAATTTGAATTCGTCGCGCGTTTCGGTCGGTGACCCGTTGGATCCAAGATCAACGGTACCGATTCGAGTCCGCATGGATCGTTGGATCCCAGATCCACGGCTCGTGTGCGCGTGAACGTTCGGACCGTCCGAACGCTCTGATCCACGCGAACCATTGGATCCAGATCCAACAGTTGACGTTTAGGGTTTCGGGGCCGTGCGCGCGCGCGTTAGCACAGGGACTTGGACCGTTGGATCCAAGATTAACGCTCCACGTTCGTCCATGTCATTTCAAATTTCTGATTTTCACGAAAGGATTTATTTATCAACTAAAAAATGTGATAACTTGTAAAATGCATAACTAATTCATTTTAATTCATTTTCGGGAGATTCAAATTTTGTTGGTTATGTTTTTAACTAAACTTTAATCTAAAATTGTTTCCAACCCCAGTATAGCTCCAGAAAATTTTGCTAATGAATAGTAGCATTTTTTATTTATAAAAGCTGAGCAAAATTGTTTTGGTCATATCTTTTGCATTAAGAATCCAAATCAATTGGTTCTTGTTGATAAATTCCTTATAAATCATGATCTTGCTACTGTAAAATTTTCAGAATTTTTGGAGAAAGTTTACTGTTGGGTCTTTGCGTTTTCTCCGTTCTTATCGGTTGTTTTTCGCTTTCTCGTTAGGATCCGAAGAGCACATTGACAATATAATTGATCCTCAGCAACATCTTGACCCACAGCAAACAGGAAAGCAGTTTGATCATGTTAATCCCATTATTTTTCAAGTCTAATATATTGATTTCAACTTGTATGTATGCATTTCTATTTTGTTGTTAAATTATGGTTAGTATCCTATAGTTGCATAATCTGTAGGACTTGTTTATCCTCTAGTACCATGAGCCTAGGTTATTTTCTGTGATTTGAGTTCGATGGATGAGCTCTCGTCACTTAGTAGATTGCGAATTGAAATTGCTTAGAAATGCTTAGCCGGTAGTAATGGGCGATCATCGATTTTAGTCGATGATCTTGATCACACATCTAAATATTATTCTATTATGTCTAATACCTGTGCTTTGTTATTTTGTAAAGTCAAAATCTGAAAATGAAACATTGTTTTAGACTTGGGCAAGTGGTTGGATGGTGGGTTATTGGGTTTGTGGATATCTTGCCTAAGTCAACAAGGACCGAACATCTTGTGTCACACTCTCCAAGTATTTTTGCGTGCTAACCACGCGAGAGGGATATGGGACCTCTCTTGACTTAGTACTTTGGCGTGCGTTATCTCCAAGTCGCAGGAGGGGGTTGTGTGTGTTGTGTGAAAAAGGATATGTGTTCTTGTGTTGGGTGTGCGGTGGTGGAGATTCTGGGTAGGCTCTCCACCTCGAGGAGCATTGTAGTTGTCCAAGGCTTTACCTGAGACGGGTAGTTGACCGAGGCTTTACAATGACTCCGACACAACGTCTGGGTCTCTATCCATACGGGCGGCTCGTAGTTAATACACAATATTGGAAATGTCTCGTAGGACTTAGCCGTGCCGGCATACCTAAGGAAGTGTGCTTAATAGCTTGGCAAAAAGGCGGTCTGGCGTGTGGGTACAGTGGTACACCCCTGCAGGGTATAAAACTATTCGAATAGCCTCGTCCTAGGTTATGGACACGCTTGGTTAGGTTTTGCAAGAGTTAGACTACTCCCTTTTAAATTAAAATTTGACATGGTTGGTATGAATGGGTAATTCATGCTATTGTTGTGGTGACTATGGGTTTAGTCACCTCCAGGATTGTTGTTGTTCTCTATTTACTGTTATTATTGTTGTCATTTACGGTTATTTGAACATTAACAACAGATTTATCAACTTGCTTTTAATGTACTACATTATTGCAAATAAAGATTGCTTTGTGCTGAAAAATGAAACATACAGCCTCCACTTAAATAAGCTTGCATGTAGCATATGTATAGGCCTGTTACGCTACACGTAAGTCTTGCGGAGTACAATTTTTCTACTCATTTGCTTTGCTTAACTATTTGTTGTAGAGGAGGAATGTGAGCCCCAAGGGCCTCACTTTTGTGAAATGTGCTGTGGATTCGACGACTAGCTTGGCGGTCCGGTCGGTTGCTTTGTGGGTTAAAGGCACACTGATTGGCTCTTTTGGTTTATGGCCATCTTATGGCACTTTTGCTTCCGCTGTGTTTTCTTCTTGTATTTATTGTAATTTGGCCGGTCGGCCTCTCTTTTGTAATAACTATCCTTTGGTTATATTAACTTCTGGTTTGTTGCTTGCTTCGGTTCTATGTGAATGAATGGAATTGATGCATGAATTTTGTAAAGGGGTATCTATACTGCACTTCTGGGAAGTATACATGTCTCGAGTCTCGGTTTATTCAATTTGTGATGCTAGTACCAAGTGGATGGTTAAGCATTACAAGCTCAATAAACCGGGGTCTCACATAAATAACAAAAAAACAGCCTCTAGCCCCCTGTCGCCGAATCGTTGGGCGACAATGATGCAGCCGCCTACCGGTTGGTTGACAGAACTTGTCGTCCGACGATTGGCCGATTTCATCTCTGTTGCCTAACCGTTCCACGACTGCATTATTGTCGCTTGGTTGTTGGGCGACCGGATCCAATCGCCCAACGGTTCGGCGACTACATTAATGTTGCTCAACGGTTGGCTGGCCACATTAATGTCGCTATTGCTGGGTGATTGGATCCATCGCCAACCGTTGGTGATGAGGTATATTTTTGTAAAAAAAAATAGCAGTTATAATTTTGTAATTTCGAATAAAAATATATTATTTAAAAAAATCCATGTCGTACAAGATAGTGTGAATTGCAAAAATATATCATTGAAAAATGTGTGTAGGGCGCCATTGTTAATTTTTTTTCCTTAATATTTTGTGATATTTAATACAATGAAACAATTTAATGCTAGCTGTTTGAATTTGAGTATGTAATTTAATATATTCTAGCATTAGGTTATTTTATCTGGTCTCATGTTCACACCACTCTCAAAATTCTTCAATCGTATGTGCTTAAATATGATTATCCCTGCTATGTATTAAGTATGGAAATTTGCTAGATGTCGATGACTTTTTCCCCACCGCCACTAAGAACCCTGGATTTGCCTTTCATCAATTTGTTAAATAAGATTAAGAGAAATGAAGCCCTAACTTGTGAACATGATCATCTACCATACATTTCACTAGGTAATTTACATACGAAGGTTGCAAATATGCCCACTACTTTAGTTGCTCCATTCACCTCAAGGCGCAATCACCTAGTTTGCAGCGCAGGTAAACATAAATATGGTCAAGCACACAAAGGCATTGGCAGAAAGTCTCGGCATGGATCACGATGGAACAACATTGTCATATAGCCTTTTAGATGATCTGGTCGTCTCTTCTTTCCATACGAAAAGGAGGAAGAAAGGCTACACGACAAAAAGGGATGCCCCCTGTAGGCGACTTCACACTTTTCAAGCGACGCAATTGAGCCCCACGCAGCCCATCCACAGGCTCCTCACATTCTTCCTCTGGAAGAAACATATATAGTGAGCTCATGAGAATTATTAGAAGTAAACTTTTATGGGTAACAACAACAATGAAAACAATTTCAAACTAAGGAGAGAAACAAAAATAAAACAACAATTCAAATTTGTACTAGTTCGTTCTAGCCATGTAGCAATAAACGACAACTATTTTGAAGAGTATAAATTCTAACAAGATTGGAAAATGCATGTTGCTATCCAGGACCAGGAAGAGACTAAAAACAAGATGGATGCAGGAGGCAGGAGTAAATAATCAGTGTACCTTAATTTCCTTACAATGGCCATATTTGGGCTTACAAATGCAAACAACTGAAGTAAAGGTACAGCATTGCAGAGTAAAAATAACATGGTCTGAAAAGTGTACTTGCATTCATATTCATACTTGTATAACTTGTACATGGGCAAGTTAAGCAAGCTTTCTTCGTCACTAATGTTGTCACTAAAGTAGAGATCGAAGTACTAGTACCCCTTTTGCCTTCTTGCGGAGTAGTTCAGGAGGGACTTTGTACAGGTCCTCGTCCACTGCCCTAACAACCCTAGGCCGCCTCGTTGCGTGGGTCACACCGTCAGCCACACATGGCCCCTTCCTCCTGCCCACCCCCGCCTGGTTCTCCATCCCATCCCTTGCACTCCTCACCTGAATAGTGAAAAAAGTGAAAACCGGCACGATCAAGAGAAAAACAAAACAAGGATCAAAACAGCACTGTAACAACAGAAGCAAAGGCTAGAGGGAGCATTGAGAACTTGGAGTGTACAATCTTACCTTCTTGGCTGGCTTGTGTGGAAGCGGCGAGGAGGCCCTGAAGAACACCTCGCCGGCGGCGTCGTGATAGTAGTTGCCAGCCCTGGCGAGGCCGGCCTGTATCGCTGACTCGAAGTACTGCGTGATGGGCTGCTCCTCGCATTGCTGATTCCACTCCCCAAACGCCGGGATGTGCCGCCTCCTGCCCTTCTGGATCACAAAACAATTGAAGGAGAACCCAACTCATCACAATGCATCGATTCAACGATACTAAATCGCTAAAACTTAGTTTGGAACAGCAAGGTTCCCAGAGTTCAGAATAAGTAAGATCTAGAGCATCAAGACGCACAGCTCAAATCAGTTTCAATGGGATGTTGTGAGATCGATGATTCTTGGCTAGCTTACCTCCATTTTGACCTGTAGAACTAGATGGAGTTGTGATGGTCAGTAAACGATGGGGAAGAGGAGGATGTGGGAGAGGAAAGATATGGAGAGCATACAAGGGATCTGGGAGGCAGAGAAGTGTGCTTCTCTGAGCGAAGAAGCTGGAAGGAACTCTTTAGGGTGCTTTTTAATGGGTGGCAGTCTGGTTGCTTTGTTTGCGTGCATCAGGACCAAGGCAGGGCATGTAATACTGGCACTGCCCCCGTTTCGCAATACTCGACTCTTAACTAGTACCCCGGATATTTACGCAATCATTTTTTAAAGTGAGTTATGACAAAAATGCCCCTCGTAACTACTCATATACACCACAAATACCAAGGTGGAGTATGATCACTAGAGGCAAAATGGGAAACAGTTCATTGGGATGCCTAGGGTGCAAAGTATTTTGGGAAGAAAGTTTTGATCAGGAGGGCAAGCAGTATTGTGAAACGGAGGGAGTAACTACAAGTGCAGACGTGACATTAGTTCAATTTTGATAATTTTCTTTTCTCTCGTACTACTAAGATCTGCTCCCTTCACTCTAAATTAGAACCCTTGTTGAAAATCGGGATCATGACTAAATCACCTACTCCCTCCGTTATTTTATAAATGACGCAAATTTTGTTCTATTAAGAACAACATTTTAATTTTTTTAGATGAAAAATAGCTACATCTACCCAAATTGTAACACATTATTTTCCTGTTGCTCCATTATAGCACAAGGTTTATTCTATCTTTTTTCCAGTAGTCAGTATGACCGAAAGTGGAAAGCTTAGAGATTTTTTAAAACGAAATACCATACCAAAAGACACGTTTTTAAACAAAGGAAAAAAGTCAATTTTAAACCCCTGAACTATTTCGAAAGTTCGACAAATCAACCTGTGGCTATCGTGAGGATATGTGCACGATCTTAAAATGATGAGTCAATTGGCAATGTCATTGTTGGTTTGCAAAATCTCGTGTTTTCGGGGTTTGCTTCAGTCTGTCAGACCACAGGCGGTCTGACCGGCGATATTGGGCGGTCAGACCGCCCGTGGAGGGGTCGGACTGGCGATGGTTGCCGGTCGGACCGGCCTGACCTAAAAGTGGCTTTTGGAGCTGATCCAAAAATAGGTTGTGTAGGCAGGTGAGGGGAGTCTCCTGGATGTGGTCGCATCATTTTTGGAGCTCCCAGTCAAAAGTTCTATTGAGTTGAAAATTCCAGAAGGTTTCGGATTTTCACGATGGAATTTTGGCTAAGTCTTTTCGAGCGGTCCGACCGCCGTTGTGGGATCGGTCCGACCGGCCTGAAATCGGTCGGACCGGCCGTGTGGGGCGGTCAGACCGCCGTTGACTTGAAGGTGAGCCTTCTTTGCATTGATGTGATTTGAATGTGTTTATTGTATGAACTTCAATGCTTTATTGTTGCATATTGCATTGCGGAGCTAACGTGGGTCAAGTTGTGAAGAACTTGTTCCCGGAAACGATTTGTTTGTCTATTGCTGTGCAGGTGACTTGTACGTCAACGACGTCAACGGTGAGGTGGATCGGGACTACGCTTGGAGAGCTGAGGTCCAGAACGATCATGGATGCCGGGTGAGGTCATGTGACTCAAGTATGGTGCATAATGGGCAAGATGGATCGAACGGGTAGTTCGGTGCAGCTGGTTGGATCAGGCGGTGCGGAAGTCGGTGCAAGTCTCTGGGACTTTCCGATGGGATTCGGACAGGAGAGTCTTGCCGACAGGATGAGAGCCGCTGATCAACCTACACGTGGTGAAGCAGGCGATTGCTTCAATAGTTTTGTGTGTGTGGGTCCCATGTGTGAGTGGGTCCCATGTGTGAGTGGGTCCCAAAAGTGAAACCCTAGGCCTCTCCTATAAATAGAAAGGGGGGAGATGTAAAACCCCTAAGCACTCATTTAGCCCTCTTCATCTTTTTCTAGGGTTTGGAGGGGAGGAGAGGAGAGGTTAGGGTTTGGAGATTGTGTGTCCTCCTTGTTGGAGTGGCTTTGTAAGCATCTTGAGAGATCAATCAATCTTGTGATGCTTGCTTGAGAGATCATTTGTCTCCCTTTGTGTTCTTCTCTCTTTTGGATGATTTTGGTGCTTCCTTGATTCAAGTGGTTAAGCTCGGTCTCTTGAACTATTTACTCTTGCTTTGATGTGTGGAAATACTCCTAGAATCGTCTAGACCATCAACCCCCACAAGTAAGTCTTGAATCAAAGGTTTTCATATTTCTAGGGTTTGTGCACTTTTTTGGTAAAACCTTAAGAGATCGATTCTACGCAGTGGATCTGAAGGATCGTCGCTAGAAATAGGTCTCTAATATCCTTAGGAAAGTGTGCTCGAAATTTGGTCAAGTTTCATTGGTTGAATCAAAAGTTGGATCAAATTTTGTTTTGGATTTGGGCATTGTTTTTCAGTACTGCACAAAATCGGTCTGACCGATTTCTATACGGCGGTCCGACCTCCAGCATTCAGACCGCCAGTTGAAGGCTGGTCGAACCGATTTCACGCCGGTCCGACCGCCCTTGGTAGCCGGTCAGACCGCCTGTGCCCAGATCAGCCCTTTGAGATTAGGTCTCCATATTTGTGTTTTGTGGCCGAGGGGGTTATCGAATTCAGCACAAGGCTTCCTCTGTGTGCTTACTGATCTTCTTAGCTTTCAAAGCTACTAAAGGAGTAAAATTCGTGTTGGATTTGATTAAGGTGAGAAATTTGAGAAAGCGCCTATTCACCCCCCTAGTCGCCTTTGCGGTCCTACAAGTGGTATCAGAGCCGGTTAGCTCTTCTCATAGATCTTAACTGGTCTTTGGAGTCATGGCGACTGACAGATATACAATCAGGCCACATGTTTTTGATGGAGTTGATTTTGCATATTGGAAGGCCCGAATGTAGGCCTACATAGAGGCTCAAGGGCACGCAATTTGGCTTAAGGTGAAACACCCTTATGTCGTGCCAGCCGATGACAATTTGATCACTCTAGATGTGGAGAACAACAGCAGGGCTCAGAATTTTTTGATTCAAGGTCTTAGTCGATCTGAGTTTGAGCGTGTTGCTCATTTGCTGTCTGCTCATGAGATCTGGCGGACTCTTTGTGATTATCACGAGGAGTCCACTGCGATCAAGGAAGTGAGACAGAACCAGCTGAAGAAAGCATACTCTAAAATCGAGCAAAGGCCTGGTGAGTCTTTAGACGAGCTGTGGGGAAGATTTTCCAAGATTCTTCATGATCTCCGCGCTGTTGATCTTATTTTCACTGAGTCTGAAAATGCACGCCAGCTTTTGGGTGCTCTTGATGTGAAGGTCTGGGGGGTGAAGATCACTGCCATAAATGACAACACTATCATGAGTGAGCTTACCATGGATAAGCTTTACTCTAGGTTGAAGACGCATGAGATTGATTTTATCTCGCATCTCCCCATGACAGATTCGATGGCTTTAGTGGTCGACCAATCTAAGGGTAGATATTCTGATTCTTTTGATGTTAGCCCATCTGGCTTTTCTTTGTCTACTTTGCATTCTTTGAGCGATGAGCAACTTGAGAGACTACCTGAAGATGATTTAACCCTCCTATCCACCAAATTCACGAGAGCTTACAACAATGTGAGAAATAGGAGGAGAGGTGGACCTATCACATGCTTTGAATGTGGTGAGTCGAACCACATTCGCTCTAGATGCCCCAAGCTGAAGGGCAAGGAGGAGAAGGAGTCACATAGGCATCCTCAAGCGAGGGATGCTAAATCCAAGAAGACAAACTATCGCAAATTTGTCAGCCGAGTCCTTGAAGCTCTAGAGGATGTGAGCATGAGTGATGTGGACTCGGAGGTGGAGGATGACAAGAGTGACTCCCGTGACAAGAAGAAGGCTCGTGATTTCATGGGCATGTACTTCATGCCTAAAAATAGCCACGACAGCGACTCCTCCAACAATAAGGATCCTTTTAGTGATCCCGATGAGGTATGCCCTTCACTTCCTGACATGAAAAGGGCTTTGGTGCTTGCTGAACAAAAAATGCATAAGCAAGCTAAATTGATTAAGAAACAGGATACTATGATTGATAATTTGAACCTAGAAGTTGTTAGGCTCAAATCCATTAATCCTGATGATTTCTGTGATTCTTGCTCTAGCTTGCTTAATGAATTGTCAAGCTTAAATAATGCTCATTCCTCTGTTGAAAAACAATTGAAAAATGCTCTTTCCGAACTAGAATCTCCCAAGTCTAGGTTCTGTTTGCATGGATGCCATTCCGCTTGGTGTGATCGCTTAGACGCTATTCCGTTAACTTGCTCAAATTGTGCTTTGCTAGAATTAAAACTGGATAGCTCTTTAAAAGAATTGCAAAAATTTGATGCTAGTCACACTTGCTCTCATTGTAAGAACAATAGGATTAAAATGCAAGAGATGACCGAAATGGTCGTTTACTCTAGAGCTGCATCGTGTGAAAATTGTCCTAAGCTTACAATTGAGATTGAAGCTTTAAACAAGACTCTTGAAGAGAAAGCCAAAATTGAAAAATCCATGTCTCTTACTGCTTCCAAGAAAGTCATTGATTCTTCCTCTTGTATGTTGCATGCTGAAGTTGAAACTATTGTTGATAAGATACAAGAGGCTTTTAGAGTCAAATTTAAGGAGTAGTTGAATAGGATTGGAGAGTCCTATTGTGTGTCTTGTGAGGCTCTAAAAGTGGAAGTGGACCTTCTTAAGAGCAAACATGTTGATGCAATAAATTCTAAAAAGTGCTCTAATTGCGGAGTTTTGGCAAAAGAGAATGATTACCTCAAAATGACTCTTGAGAAGTTTTCTAGTGGGAAAAAGAAACTCAACTTGATTCTAGACCAATCCAAGGTGAGTGTGAAAAACAGTGGCCTAGGTTTTAAGTCCCTAGAGCTTTCCAAGAATCTCCCACCAAAGATTGCTAGAGTTGTGAAAGGTGGTCTGGTTGAGCAAGAACCTGCTAAGACTTCAAAGGTTGCTTTTAAATCTGCAGGTTCTATTCAAACTCTTTCTAGCAAGAAAGGTGCTTCTGTCTCACCAGTACGGACCCCTCAAAAGGTCAAGTACCATTACACCTTCTGCAAGAAAGAGGGCCACACTGTTGAGTTTTGCTTCCAGAGAGCAAAGATTGAGAGGAAAGAGAGAATGAGCACTTTGAGATCCATTAGAGGAGTCTTTTCACCAGCTGTAGTCTCTAGAGCCAGGCAGCCTATTCATCGTACCACATATAGGCCTAGGTTTATAGAGAACTTTGTTGACTCTTTTGGTGGGTCCAGGCAGCAGTTTGGTTTAGGATATCGTGAGGATAGACCACGGGTAGCACCTAGACAGGGGGAGTATCGATCTTTTGGTAGATCGTTTTGGAGAGGTCCAGGTGGTTCTCGTGTGCATTCTTATGATCTTGTTCCTGATCATTTTTCTGCTGCTTCTTTTGCTATTCCCAGGCATCGTGCATCTCAGTACTGGACTCCTAGATCGTTCATCTCTAACCCCAGTACTGAGGCATGGATGTTTTGAGGGAATTTTACTTCTTTTTGCATTCATTGTATCATAATACATTTTCATTTCAAATGTCTTGCATTGTTTAATAAAACTTGTGGAGCTTTGATTATTATCCTTGTATGGTTTGATTTCATACTCTGTACGTTGTCATGTCAAGTGATAGTCTGCTAGACTTCTTTTATGGCTCTTTGTGTTTTAGCTTAGCTTTCACCTTGCTAGCTTTATATCTGTGAGCAATTTGAATCAAATCATGTCTTGTTGGATCTTGTGACTAGTTTTACTCTAGTGATCCTCTTATGATTCTTGCCATGTCATATAGGTTGAATTGAGTCTTAAACTTATTTTGAGATGAAAATGAGCTTTTTATCTTCTTATGTCAAGCAAATGAAAAATGAGATTTTCTGTGCAAAAAAACTGATCTCACCAATCCTTTCTCATGAGACGGCTTGCCATTGCACTAGGCATGAACTCAGGGGGAGTTTTGGATGACCTAGACCACTCTTTTAAGCTTATCGCTTGAGATGGTCGGGGCAAGGCTTGAGATCTAGCATAGTGAAAAAAAATCCATTTTAGGAAAATGCTCAAAATGCTAAGTGCTTGAGTTTTGCTTCAAAAGAGTACTCTTAATGCTCAAAATGTCTCAGTTCTTCTTGAGTCTCTTTTTACTTATAGACATGGCTTTACTCATTTTTTGTTGCTGTTAGTGAAACTATGATATTGAGCAACCTTTCATGGTTTTAATTCTTTTAATCTCGAATACTGCTATTTTAATTTTAGCTTTGCAGTACATGTTTTGCCATGATTGAATATAGCTTCTACACCTTATATGGCTTGGTATAATTCTTGTACTGTCTACTTCGATAATGGTCATGGCTCCTTTTGCTAAATTTCAAATAAAGTCATTTCATCTTCTTTATCCTTTCCCATGCATCTTGATGAATTCATTGTCAAAGAGGGAGAAGGATTGTGAAGGAAAATGCTGTTTTGGAGCTTTTGGTTTCATACATAAGGTTTCATATAAAAGAACACATAAAAAAATGAACCTTTTGAAAATTTGTGATCATAGTGAGTTGAGTTTCTGGGTGTTATTGCCTTTTTATGATTTTAATTTGCAATTGAAGAAGACTCACAATGATCAAAGGTCAAATAGAACATTTTGTCTTTCTTATGGACCTAAGTGAGATTTTGGCTACTTTCTGGAAATTGAATCCTTTGGTGCTTTCATTGCCTTATCTCACTTGCTTATACTATCCTGAAGCCAGCTTGGTCGTTTCCTAGGCTTTTTCTTGCTTTTGGACCAAGTTGTGCCTTTATGCGAAAACGGCGATTCTTTTACTTTTCAATTCGAAAAACCACATTTTCTTGGAAATTGTCAATGTGTTCATCAAGGGGGAGATTGTGGATATCGTGAGGATATGTGCACGATCTTAGAATGATGAGTCAATTGGCAATAGCATTGTTGGTTTGCAAAATCTCACGTTTTCGGGGTTTGCTTCAGTCTGTCAGACCACAGCCGGTCTGACCGGCGATGTTGGGCGGTCAGACCGCCCGTGGAGGTGTCGGACCGGCGATGGTTGCCGGTCGGACCGGCCTGACCTAAAAGTGGCTTTTGGAGCTGATCCAAAAATAGGTTGTGTAGGCAGGTGAGGGGAGTCTCCTGGATGTGGTCGCATCATTTTGGAGCTCGGTCAAAAGTTCTATTGAGTTGAAAATTCCAGAAGGTTACGAATTTTCACGATGGAATTTTGGCAAGTCTTTTCGGGCGGTCCGACCGCCGTTGTGGGATCGGTCGGACCGGCCTGAAATCGGTCGGACCGGCCGTGTGGGGCGGTCAGACCGCCGTTGACTTGAAGGTGAGCCTTCTTTGCATTGATGTGATTTGAATGTGTTTATTGTATGAACTTCAATGCTTTATTGTTGCATATTGCATTGCGGAGCTAACATGGGTCAAGTTGTGAAGAACTTGTTCCCGGAAACGATTTGTTTGTCTATTGCTGTGCAGGTGGCTTGTACGTCAACGACGTCAACGGTGAGGTGGATCGTGACTACGCTTGGAGAGCTGAGGTCCAGAACGATCATGGATGTCGGGTGAGGTCATGTGACTCAAGCATGGTGCAGAATGGGCAAGATGGATCGAACGGGTAGTTCGGTGCAGCTGGTTGGATCAGGCGGTGCGGAAGTCGGTGCAAGTCTCTGGGAGTTTCCGATGGGATTCGGACAGGAGAGTCTTGCCGACAGGATGAGAGCCGCTGATCAACCTACACGTGGTGAAGCAGACGATTGCTTCAATAGTTTTGTGTGTGTGGGTCCCATGTGTGAGTGGGTCCCATGTGTGAGTGGGTCCCAAAAGTGAAACCCTAGGCCTCTCCAATAAATAGAAAGGGGGGAGATGTAAAACCCCTAAGCACTCATTTAGCCCTCTTCATCTTTTTATAGGGTTTGGAGGAGAGGAGAGGTTAGGGTTTGGAGATTGTGTGTCCTCCTTGTTGGAGTGGCTTTGTAAGCATCTTGAGAGATCAATCAATCTTGTGATGCTTGCTTGAGAGATCATTTGTCTCCCTTTGTGTTCTTCTCTCTTTTGGATGATTTTGGTGCTTCCTTGATTCAAGTGGTTAAGCTCGGTCTCTTGAACTATTTACTCTTGCTTTGATGTGTGGGAATACTCCTAGAATCGTCTAGACCATCAACCCCCACAAGCAAGTCTTGAATCAAAGGTTTTCAGATTTCTAGGGTTTGTGCACTTCTTTGGTAAAACCTTAAGAGATCGATTCTACGCAGTGGATCTGAAGGATCGTCGCTAGAAATAGGTCTCTAATATCCTTAGGGAAGTGTGCTCGAAATTTGGTCAAGTTTCATTGGTTGAATCAAAAGTTGGATCAAATTTCGTTTTGGATTTGGGCATTGTTTTTCAGTACTGGACAAAATCGGTCTGACCGATTTCTATACGGCGGTCCGACCTCCAGCATTCAGACCGCCAGTTGAAGGCCGGTCGAACCGATTTCACACCGGTCCGACCACCCTTGGTAGCCGGTCAGACCGCCTGTGCCCAGATCAGCCCTTTGAGATTAAGTCTCCACATTTGTGTTTTGTGGCCGAGGGGGTTATCGAATTCAGCACAAGGCTTCCTCTGTGTGCTTTCTGATCTTCTTAGCTTTCATAGCTAAAGGAGTAAAGTTCGTGTTGGATTTGATTAAGGCGATAAATTTGAGAAAGCGGCTATTCACCCCCCTAGTCGCCTTTGCGGTCCTACACAACCATTAATTACAAAACTGGACAGCGGACACCCCCAACTCTCAAAACTGTTCTTTTTAACCCATTCCGCCCTAAACCACCCCGGTTTTGCTGACGTGGCATCTACATGTTCCTGTTTTTACAACATGGCATCTAAATCACCTCCTAGTCATCCGTATGAAACAGAAATTTTTTAAAAAAAGTTGATAGGGCCCATATGTCAGTCACTAAGCCAGAGTTGGAGGCCACATGTCATACTCTGTGATTTCTTCCACTCCATTTTATTCCCTCTCCCTTCCTCATCTTCTCCCTCCTCTCTCTACATGAATGACGATGATGGTAGAGCTCGCAACCGGTAGTGACGCACCATATTTGGGAGGTGCTGGAGCATGCGGTGCCCAAGGGTTGCGGCGGTGTAGTTCATAGCTAGAGGGAGGAGGCGGGCGAGGGTGGCGAAACAAGGGAGGTGGCCTGAGGGAGGCGGAGGCGGAGGTGGAGGTGGTAGTAGAGTCGAGAAGGAGGCAGACGAGCCGAGGCGGGCTGGTGTAAGCAGAGGTAGAGGTGGAGGCCGAGGCCGAGGTCGAGGCCTGAGGCGAAGGCGAGGAGGGATTCGAGCGGTCGAGGGGAGAAGAGAAGAGAAGCACGAGGAGGGGGTGGCATGGGGAGATATGAGAGAGCGAAGAGAGAGATGAGTGAGAATGGGAGAAAGAAGAAAGGAAATGAGAGGATGACATGTGAGCCCCATAAATATTTTTTGGTTTTATTTGCTATATAGCTGTCATGTCATCAAAAATAATCTTATGCGTCAAAACCATTGACATGTAGGCGCCACATCAGACAAAACAACCCAAGTTTGGGTTGAGATTGGTAAAATGAATGGTTTAATTTGTTAGATGAGGGTGTAGGATATCCAGTTTTGTTGTTTAGGGTTAATTTTCGGTCTTTTCGAAGAGCTCGGTGTTGTAAAACAGACTTTTTCCTTTTAAAAAGATCTCTTTTACAATATACTTAATTTAATACGGGTTGTTTATTTTTTTTAATCCAATTGTTTAAATTGGTTATGATTTAGTTATACTGCACCTAGTAGTAGGAGTAGTGGAATCCCAAAAGGTGTATAATTATAATTATTCATGTGGGGATCACATGATATAATATTAATATTTTGAACCCTAGTTAGATAAATTCATAATACTCTCGTGAAAAAATTATAAATATAAAGAAAAATATATTATATCTTTAACAAATCAAGGGTCGAATTTGATTTATACTATCGCCATATACTACCAGTAAAATGTACCATAAAATTTCTCGTTAAAAAGGGAAATGTTGATCATGTTGTATGTTTACTTAACGAGTGAGTGTGTACAAGTTTAAAACGTCATTTCTATAAATAATAGTGTGAGTAATCTTGCTATCTCATTTTCATATAACCTACTAATTCAAGTATAAATATAAATAGTGTGACTAGAGTACTACGCAGCTCAGGTAGAATAGAAAAGGATAACTACCACCCCATGGTCCTTTGGTAACCTCCCCGTTTTTTGTCCTGTCTCCTAACTTTGCCGTATTCAGTATTCAACACTTTTCCGTTGTTTTTGCTATAGCCTGTAGCAAGCGCTCGCGCGCGCGGGCACAGGGGCGTGTGCTTCTGGCGTGGTCGTAACGCTGAATCCATGTGCATGGCCGCATGGGGGAGCGAGCGGCTCAGCCAGGTCAATGCGCGGAACATGTTGGCCTCGTCCAGTCCTAGTACTCCAAATTAATTTCCCATGTCCAAACGACGTAGCGTTGAATTTCTTAGGCTCCTCGTTCCCGTTCCTTCCCCTGGGCGAATCCGCGCTAGCCAGATCGGACCCGCTTCCCCATACACACGCGAGCTCGCGGGGCCACGTGACCGGGGGCGGGCTCCTACCCAAACCTCAGGCGACGCTCGGACGACGAGCACTTGCTCGCTGCGTTTCCGTAGAGGCCACACAGCACAAGGCCGCGTGGTGGTGGTGGTAACTTCCATGCGTATATTTATTGATGGAATCCGAACCAGCCACCCGATCGAGGACCGGGTCAGGACTCGGGAGATTTGGTTGCTTACTTGTTTCGCCAGTTCCAAGTCAAAATGATCTCGGGCATTGCAATTCTCTGTGGCGCTAAATTAGGGAACTTGATGATGTGCTTCGTTGAGTAAAATCAAATTGTCTTGCCACGGGTAGACCGATGTATGAGTAGAAAACAGGCACAGGCATAGGTTATGTTTGGCCGTTCAAGTAGGAATAAAAAAAGAACAAGATTAACTATTTATGGCTCTGTTTCCAACTACTCAGGTCTCAGGTTCCCACTACATGCACGAGTTGATAACTTCTTCACAATTCACAAATTTCGCTGCAGTTCTGTAACCAAACAAGTCGTTCTAGACTTGTATAGTTCTTTTAACGTATAGTTACTGAAATACCATTATATATTAATCAATATCATTGGACACGCATATCACCTACTCTCACGGCTCGCTAAACTTGATGTCGTTTGCACCACCGATCCCGTGTGTGTATATATATTGTTTACTCACCGGGACTAATGAAAAGACCCAAAAATTTCAAATTTTAAAAACTTGTTTGAAGTTTGATTCAATTTGTGTTTCTTGCCAAATTCGGAAAATTTCCTCCAAAATGTCCTTTGCCAAACAACCTTCTTGTTTGCTCTGCTCCCATGATGTGTCGTTGTTTGCACGCCCGCACCGCTGCTGCTCACCGATGACACCTCAGCACTAAGCGCCAATGGGAGTCGACAATTTCGACGTCGCCAGTAGATGTGCGCTTGTCAATGAAAACCGACTGGCTGTCCACGTCTTGGACACGAGCTGAGCTTGCCACCGCCGCCTCTCTGTGCAAACTGCCTTTCTGCACACATAAAGTCATAGCTAGCAGCTTCCTCATCTTCTTTAGCATCGTTGCACCCGAGACCACCACCTTCCTCTTTATCTCTGGCCACGCCGCGCCGCGAGATTGATGCCCCCTTTTCACTTTTCCGGTAAGCCACCACCCGATTCCCCATCTTCTTCCTTCTCAATTCACTACTACAAAATAGGTTATAGTGGACGCCTCATCACAGACGGTTCCAAGTACTCTTTCGAACCGTCTGTGAAACGTAACTATCACAGACGGTTTATAACTAGAACTGTCTGTGATAATTCACAGACAGTTCTAATCATAAACCATCTGTGATGTTGCACTATCACAGACGGTTTATAACTAGAACCGTCTGTGATATGCTGGCATTATAAATAGGCCATCCCGACAGACCCCTGCCCCTAGCGCCTCCAGCCCTTCCCGTTTGAGCCGCCACCCCTGCTGCCTCCTCCCCCATTGTGAGAGTCGCCTGGCGATTTAGTTTGTAATGCTTAACCTTTCTATTGGTCCTAGCATGACAAATCAAATTTCCCCGCTCTCAATGTATATGTACTTCCCAGAACAACAGTATACATACACCTTACAAAAATAAGCATCAACTTCATACACAAGTCATTACATTGCCGGGTTTTCATGATTTTACAACATAACCCATACACAACAATTTCATACAAAAGGTAGAATTTGCAGCGGAAAACACATGCCATAAGATGGCAGAAAATTAAAGTCAACCGGCTGCCCTTACCCACAAGGCAACCGACCGAAAATGTCCAAGCTTAGTCCTCGAGAATGTAGTCAGCCTCACACTCGTTAACCCCTTGGGGTCAACCTCCTCTGCAGCAAATAGACAATGCCGTTGAGTACAAAAACGTAGTCGCAAGACTTACGATTAAGAAACCTGTATATAGCTACATTCAAGCTTAATTCAATGAAGATGGCCATATAGTTTATTTTCAGCGTAAAGCCACAATTAATTTGTAATAATATCATAGATTGAAAGCAACTTATTAAAATAGTTTTTAATTATTTAAATATCAGTGAGACAACAATTATAAGCATAATTAACATTCTAGAGATGACCTCCCACAGTCACCACATCAATAGCACGAATTACCCATTCATATCACTCAATTTCAAGTTTTATAAAAATGTTATAGTCTAACTCTTGAAAGACCTCCCCAAACGTGTCCACAACCAAGGACGTGGCTATTCAAATAGTATAAAACCTGCAGGGGTGTACAACTTTATCCACATGTCAAACCACCTTTTTGCCATGCTGTAGAGCACACTTCCTTAGGTATGCTGGCCAGACTAAGTCCTACGAGATATTTTCTAATATTGTGTATTATCTACGAGTCGTCTGTATGGATAGAAACCCACACGTTGTGTCGAAGTCATTGTAAAGCCTCAGTCAACTACCCCTCGGGGTAAAGCCTCGAACAACTACAATGCCCCTCGGTGTGGAGAACCTACTCGGAACTCCACCCCAGCACACCCAACACACAGATCTTTTCCTTTTTCACACAACACGCACAACCTCCTGCGACTCGAAGCTAACACACGCCAAAGTACTAAGTCAAGAGAGGTCTCATATTCCTCTCATGTGGTTGCACGCGAGAGTGCCTGGTTTAGTGGGATAAGATGTTCGGTCCTTGTTGATTCGAGCACACAATCACACACACCCGATAATCACACCATCGTCCATGTGGCCAAATCTAAATCCTTTTTGTTTGCATTTTTAGTTTTCCAACTATGATACGTAGATGAGTACTCTGACTCAATTAATTAAAGTGTGTTGTACTTGACCATCACCGAAGCGATGATCCCAGACTACCATTCTAAGCGTGGCTAAGCGACAACAACTCGTATACTAAATATAAAGTGACTAGAACCCATCCAGCGAGCTCTAAATCACAGTGAATATAAACATAGACTCAGTGGTAAATGATGGATATTTACCTACAATTTAAGTAACTACTTAGGTAAACTATCACGAATTGAGAAATAACATGTCAACATAGCATGCGTACATACAGTTGAAATTAAAATATTAGCATACGCAATTAATGGGATAAACGTGCATCAAAGGAAAACTACTTGCTGTTGGTTAACGCGGCAAGGCTACGATAGCACAAACAAAAATTTACCGCGCAACCAAGGAACTACCGCTAGAAGTAGATCACGAGATTACCGCAAGATGCGCTGACTCGTGGCGAAAGTAGAGTCGTTGCAGCAAGTTGATGCAGTCTTAGTCGTACTCACGACATGTCTCCTCCTTCGAGTGGTCGTACGCGCCGCACGTCTGCTTCTTCGAGTGGTCGTACTCACCATGAGACTTCTCCTCCAACTCCGGTGATCAACACAAGTCGCGGATTGTCCTAGTGCTGATGCTTCGCAACAACACCTCCGAGGTATCCACACGTACGGGGCAGGATCACCACGCGCTGGAGTGCTAGCACCGGCAGCGTGGTTGAGAAGGCGTGGCTATTAGGGTTTCGGGTGTTCTTCCAAAGATCATCCTCTCTCATTTACCCCAGGCCACCGCCCCTCTTTATATAGGCATCCATGATGGGTCTCGGACCTGAGACCCATTAGGAACTCGTGGGCTATACGAATTCGGATCACCATCCAAAACAGATCCCAACCCTTTAAGTGTGCGACCCCACAGGTTCATGTGTAATTGGTTATGACTCGGAAACTCTTTTCCGACCACTAGTCGATAGCGGTACCTAGCAGCACATAACGATTCCCAAATACACATAGAATAGCGGACGAACCTTGATGTAATATGATCTATGATCAGGTCCTCATCACTTACGGTCAGTTTGTATCCCCGTATGACCAGATCGTATTAGGTTCCGACCAGTTCGTAACTCCTTACGACCAGGTCCTTACCATTATGTGATTACGTTCGACCAGTCTACGACTAGCATGTATCTCCACACGACTGGTCCGTAACTGATTGAACTAAGCGACCTACTCATGCATTCTCCCTTTGCCTCACGATGTCTGGTTGAACTCCAGGTGAGAAGATGTGTCATCCATGGACTGTTCAAAACTTTATCGATAGAGTGTCGGATAACATCATGTGGTCGACACTTCGACCACTAGTGGCATGGCCACGCACTTTCTTTATCCGATCACCACGAGGGGCCCAGAGACATCTCTCCTGTTATGCAAGGAGGGGCAAATCCCATCTCGACCAGTCACATCCCTCAGCATTGTAACATCCCAAAAATGGATTTGTGTTTCAAATGTAATAAAAATGAGGATAAATTAAAACTTTTGTTGCCTCATGTGTTGTTACAGTTTTTGAAACCTCTTTCCATTTATTGGGGGAAATTAAAACTCAAAATTTTCCCAATTAAATTCAAGTCATAAATCTCCTCAATGAAAATCTGATGCCCAACCCCTGAAAATAATTTTCATTGGACCTAGGAGTGATGTTTAACACCTCAGAATTATTTCATAATTTTCAGAAATTATTTGATAATTTTTGAGACAAGTCAAACATTAGTCAAACTCCTAAAATAGCCTTCTGGAATTTCTGGAGAAAGTTTCAGTGCAGGAAAATCTCTGAAAGTTTTATGAGAGGTTCCTTCTACTGTCAGCAAGCTCCAGTTAAAATTTTGTAAATTTTGGAGTTTGTTTGCTACCTTAAATAATTCCTCAAAGATCAGTTATTCAAATTCAAACCCTAACTGGTTTTCACTGTTCCTTGGGTTCGAGTCAGACTCGTGCTCAAGCCACTTGACTCGGCCCAGCCAACTAACCGCACCGGCTCGGTCATTTGGGCGCGGGCGTCGTGCGTCGTTGGATCAGCATTGAACGGCTCACGATCGCGTGAACGTTCGGACCATTCGAGCGCGCTGATCCATTTGAACCGTTGGATTCTAAATCAACGGTGCAGATTCGCGGGAACGTTCGGACCGTCTGAACGCCTCGCGCAATGTAAACCGTTGGATCCAGATCCACGGCCCAGGGTTAAGTGAACGTTTGAACCGTTCTAATCGCCCTGCTTCATTTGAACCGTCCGATTTCAATCCAACGGTGGAAAAGTCATCTCCTTCCTCGGGTCTGAGCGCGCAGCTGAGTCAGGCAATGGCGTGAGCAGAGGAGAAGCGCGCAGTGTGGAGTCACTTCCGTGGTCACCTTTAAACGGCTATCTCTGCACGCATTGAATGCCCGTCGTGCTCCTCCCTTAGACGTCCATTGTTCAACAGCTCCCGTCGCTCTCAAAGGCTCTCATGGCAGGTTTGACCCGAGAGGGTTATTGCCGTTGCTCACTGCCATTCCCCGCTATATAAGCTCCTCTGGTCCTTCCATTGAAGCCTTTCAAACACCTCGCAAGCTCCAGCAACCTCTCTTGTGTTTGCTTGAGCTCAAAAATTTGAAACCTTCTGTTGCCGCCATTGCCGAGCTTCAAGCTCTTCGGTGAAGGCGGTACCCTTGGGCTTCATTCCTTTCAGTCTTGCTCCCTCTGATTCCTCTCACCTCGGTGATCATTAACCCTTACTTAATTTGGGTTTTTCCCGCAGGGAGCAGCTTAATTTTGGATTTCCCCCTTTACAGCCGAAAGCCCTATTTTTCTTCATCAGAGCAGCTCCAGTCCTCTCTGCATTTTCTCTGTGCTCAGGTAACCCCTCTTTAGTCCCTAGTTGATTGGCACCCGCTTGCTTGGACCGCAGCAGAGCTCATTTGCTATTTTCGTTTTTGACCGGTTTCGGTCATCTCTGTCATCTCCGGCTTGCCGGCGTTCTAGAACGCCGCAGCTGAAATTGTTGGTTCCATTGGGTGCGCAAGTTGGTTAGCAACCCATTTTGGGCCTTTGCTCGCACCGCCGCGGCCAGAGTCGCCGGCGATGATCCTCCCTTCATCGACGTTTTGTCGGATGAAAACAGGGACAAAGTTTTGAACATGATTCTTTGTGGACCGTCGATCTTTAGATCTACGTCCCTGGATCGCTCGAACGCTTTGATCTGTGGACCGTTGTATCCTAGATCAACGGTCCAGATCTGAATGAACGTTCGGACCGCCGGACATCCTTTGGCATCTGGTTCGTTAGTTTTTCATCCAACGGTTGATGCTTAAGGTTGGCGCGTTCGCTCTGTTGCTGCGCGTGTGGGCTGTTGGATCGATGATATCCGGCCCATGTTCTTCCACGTCGTTTATCTGAGTTATGTTTCTCGGGTAGAGTTATTTATCAACTGAAAAATAGTTTTATCTTCTAAAATGCATAACTAATTCATTTTAACTCCAAAATCGGTCAAACCACTTCTGTTATTTTTCATTTTTAATGAACTCTATTCTAAAGTAGGTTTCAACTTTATTTCTGTAGCAGAAAAGCTTTATTCTGAAAATAAACATTAAACTGATTATCTTTACAACAGAAAAATAGTGAATCTTAGAAAACTCATAAATAATTATTGCAAGCTCCAAATGAGATGAATCCAGTGGGGCTGTTCATCTTATGAGGTGCTTGTTTTTTTTGTAAAAATTCCAGTAGCTCTACATTTCTAGAAAATTTCACTAAAATCATTGCTTAGGTACTGTTTCAATGTTAGAGCTGAGCAAAATTGTTTTTAGCATAACTTTTGCATTGAGAATCCAAATCAATTGGTTCTTGTTGCATTAGTTCATAAAAATCATGCTCTTTCTACTGTAAAAATTTGAGGGCTTTTTGTTGAAGTTGACTGTTGGATATTTCGGTTTCTTTTGCCTTATTGGTTCTTTTTGGGTTCTTTCGATAGGATCCGAAGAGCACGATAACACCGAGAGTGATCCCCAGCAAACAGAGCAACTTCAATCAGGCAAGCAGTTTGATCATGTTAATCCCATTACTTTCAAGTCTAATATCTTGTTTGCAAATCATATGTATGCATGCTTTTGTGTCAAATTAATTTTCCCGATTAGAGGTAGTTATTCCTAGTGCATTGTTGCCCTCAAATTGTTATCCCCTGCCACAAATATAAGTTATTAATATCGCTGGTGAATTAGATTCCGGTGATTTAATTATGCTCTTTTATTATCTTTTCGGTGTCATGCTTAGAAATGCTTAGATGTCGGTAGTATTGGGCAGTCATCGACTTAGTCGATGACCTTGATCACACAAATATAATAATTACTCCATTATGTCCAGCACCTTGTGCTTTGTTACTTTGTAAAGTCAAAAATTGAAAATAAAATTGTTTTCGACTTGGGCACAATGGTATGTTGGTGTGATCTGTTGGTGTGAATGGAATGGTGCCTAGGTCATCAAGGACCGAGTTACTTGTGTCACTAAGCCAAGCGCTTATGCGTGCTAACCACGCGAGAGGGATATGGGACCTCTCTTGACTTAGTACTTTAGGCGTGGGTTATCTCCGAGTCGCAGGAGGGGTTGTGTGTGTTGTGTGAAACATGATATGTGTTCTCGGTGTTCTTGTGTTGGGTGTGCGGTGGTGGAGATTCCGGGTAGGCTCTCCACCTCGAGGAGCGTCGTAGTTGTCTAAGGTTTTACCCGGGAAGGGTAGTTGGCCGAGGCTTTACGATGACTCCGACACAACGTATGGGTTTCTATCCATACGGGCGGCTCGTGAATAATTCACAATATTGGAAATGTCTCGTAGGACTTAGCCGTGCCGGCATACCTAAGGAAGTGTGCTTAATAGCTTGGCAAAAGGCGATGCAGGCGTGTGGGTACATTGGTACACCCCTGCAGGGTATAAAACTATTCGAATAGCCTCGTCCTAGGTTATGGACATGCTTGGTAACGTCGTGCAAGAACTAGACTACAACCTTTTAAAAATTAAAATTTTGACATGGTTGGTATGAATGGGTGATTCATGCTATTGTTGTGGTGACTAATGGGTTAGTCACTTCCAGGATTGTTGTTGTCTATTTACTGTTATTAATTTTGTTTCTTTCGGTTATTTGAACATTAAAACAGTTTTGTTAATTGCTTTCGATCTATTACATTATTGCAAATGGAAACTTGCTTTATGCTATAATGAAACATACAGCCTCCACTTCAATGAGCTTGCATGTAGCATATGTACAGGTTTGTTATTCCACCTGTAAGTCTTGCGAGTACATTCAAAGTACTCACCGGCTTTTGCCGGCTGCTTTTGTTTGCAGGGGAAGAAGGTGAGCCCCAAGGGCCTCACTTTTGTGAGATGTGCTTCGGGTTTGGCGACTAGCTTGGCGGTCCGGTCGGTTGCCTTGTGGGTTAAAGGCACACTGATTGGCTCTTTTGTTTATGGCCATCTTATGGCACTTTTACTTCCGCTGTTAAATTTCTTTATGTATATGTCCTTTGGCCGGTCGGCCTCTCTTTTGTAATAACTATCCTTTATTAATGTTATCTTCTGTTTGGTATTTTTGCTTCGGTTCTATGTGAATGAATGGAATTGATGCATGAACTTTGTAAAGATGTGTGTATACTGCAATTCTGGGAAGTATGCATGTCTCGAGTCTCGGATTATCTGATTTGTGATGCTAGGACCAAGTGGATGGTTAAGCATTACAAGCCCGATAAACCGGGGTCTCACAAGCATGTTTCATAGCATACGCGAAAGCTACCTTTATAACTACCTAGGTACGAGTAGCGTTTGGCAACCCTTAAGAGTGCTATTACACATGTAGGGAACCATGCTGATCTCAGGTCTAAGGATGATATATCATCATTACTTGAAACCAACTAATGATACAAAGATTCATAACAATCTCAATAGTATCTCAATGATGGGTCTATCCAGCCCCATGTTCTCTAACATGTGCTCACATTATTGATTCGATATCCCCATATCAATGACCGGTGAAACATTGTCATCAATCAATACATGTACTGGCCGTAGATTCACTGGTGTTCCGACCAGTGACCTCCGACCAGGGATACATTTAGAATAACATCATATAAGTTAAAGAGTTCAACCAACAAGTCACATAATTATTGATCTATAATAAATGATTCATTCAAGGAATATGATAACATATTATCAAAATCATGAACATAATGAAATATCATCATCTCTATGATCGCCTGTAGGGCATATTTTCAATAGTCTCCCACTTGCACTAGAGTCAATCTTTTAAGTGTCTAATACCGATAGCTCTTGTGTGCGCCTCATGCTTTGGTTGTGGGAGAGGCTTAGTCAACAGATCTGCAACATTTGAATCCGTATGAATTTTGCATATTTTAACATCTCCTCTATCGACCAGTTCGCGAATGAGATGATAACGCTTGAGTATGTGTTTGGACTTCTGATGGGATCTTGGCTCCTTAGCCTGCGCAATGGCTCCATTATTGTCACAATAGAGATCCAAAGGGTACAAGGCACTTGGAACTACAACCAACTCAGCATGGAAATTCCTTATCCAAACACCTTCTTTCGCAGCTTCAGAAGCTTCATTGTACTCGGCCAAGGTCGTAGAATCAACAACCGTTTCTTGCTTGGAACTTTTCCAGCTCACTGCTCCTCCATTCAAAATGAATACAAAACCAGATTGCGAATGATAATCATCTTTGTCGGTTTGGAAGCTTGCATCGGTGTAACCCTTTACAACGAGTTCTTCATCACCGCTATAAACTAGGAACACATCCTTAGTCCTTCTTAAGTACTTAAGAATGTTTTTCACTACTGTCCAGTGACCTTCACCGGGATTAGCCTGGTATCTGCTCGTAACACTTAGAGCATACGATACATCTACTCGCGTACAAACCATGGCATACATAGTAGATCCAATGGCTGAAGCATATAGAATACTATTCATACAGTCTCGCTCATCAGTGGTCGAAGGACACTGATTCTTGCTAAGATTTATGCCATGTGACATAGGCAACAACCCTTTCTTGGCATCATGCATGTTGAACCCATTCAACACCTTGTCAATGTAAGTACTTTGGCATAATCCAATTAACCTTCTCGATCTATCTCTATAGATCTTTATTCCTAAGATATATGCTGCCTCTCCTAGGTCTTTGTGAGACCCCGGGGTATTTAACTTGTAATACTTAACAAATCAAATGATTAAAGCGTTACAAATCAAATATCACGGCTCTTGGCGTGTTGTACTTCCCAAAAGTGCAGTACACACCCCATACAAAAATTATGCATCAACTCCATTCATCACATAGAATCCATAGCACAATTAAACGATACGAAAGACATACAATATAGAGTTATTACAAAAAGGGGCCGACCGGCCAAATTCAACTAAAAGAGTCTAAGACAACAGCGGAAGCAAGTTGCCATAAGATGGCGATAAACAAAAGCCAATTAGTGTGTCTTTAACCCACAAGGCAACCAACCGGACCACCGAGCTAGTCGTCAAACCCGCAGCACATCTCACAAAAGTGAGGCCCTTGGGGCTCACCTTCCTCCTCTGCAACAAATAGTTAAGCAAAGCAAATGAGTACAAAAATTGTACTCCACAAGACTTACGTGTAGAGTAACAGACCTATACATAGCTACATGCAAGCTTATTTAAGTGGAGGCTATATATTTCATTTTCAGCACAAAGCAATCTTTATTTGCAATAATGTAGTACATTTAAAAGCAAGTTTACAATATGTTTTTGTGGATATCATGCGGATATGCTCCAGATCTTAGGATGATGTGACAATTGACAATGGCATTTATGGTTTGTCGTTTCACAGGGTTTTTGACAAAGTTCAGGCGTTCTGGACAGGGGCAGTTCGACCGGCCATAGCATGGCTGTCCGACCTGTCCCAAATCGGTCGGACCAGCCATGTGCGGCGGTCGGACCGGCCGTGACCAAAGAATGGTCAGAACAAGCTGGGCCAAAAATAGAGTATGTAGGCAAGTGAGGGGATCCCAATGCACTTGGTCTCATAATTTTTGGGGCCTCCAAGCAAAAGTTCTATTCGTTTTAAAATTCCAGAAGGTTTCGGAATTTCAGGGCTAGAAATTCCGCTAAGTCCCTTGTGGCGGTCCGACCGGCTCACAGGGAGCGGTCAGACCGGCCAGAGGGCAGTCCGATCGGCTCACAGTGAGCGGTCGGACCGATTTTCACTTATGAACGTCAGCCAACTTCGTAGTGATGTTGTTTTGTTAGGTCAACTTCATTGGTACCATGGCATATGTATTGCATGATGCATGTTTTGACTAACATGGGTCAAGTTGTTAAGAACTTGTTCCCAAATTCGTGTTTGCTTGTCTATGGTTGTGCAGGTTGCTTGGTGGTCAACGACGGTCAACGGCGAGGATGATGGGGACTAGACTTGGAGAGTTGAGGTTCAGAACGATCGACGATGTCGGGTGAGGTCAATGACTCAAGCGTGACGCAAGATGGACAAGGGTGACCTATTAGCAAATCTGAGGCGCAAGATGGCGCTAGGTGAAGCTGTTTAGGTCAAAATGTTAAAGACGGCGCTTTGCGAAGCGTGCGTGTGTGACCCGTTTGTTAGTGGGCCGTAACGGGAGCCCAATAGAGTCAAATCCTAGAAGTTCTAGGCCACCACTATAAATAGGAGGAGGTGGTGGCTGCACCACATCTACCTCGCCTCTTTTATGTTTCAAAACCCTAATTGGCTTAGGGGGAGTTGAGGTAGAGGCTAGGGCTCTTGATGGTTTCAGCTGATTTTCGTGATCTTGGATTGATCACTGATCCATGATGGTGTGGGTGTAATCCAACAACAATCACGTTCTTAATCTACGCAAGGTTTGCTTGAGATAAGTCTCTTTTCGTTCTTACTTTTATTATCGTGATTTTAGGGCTTTCTTTGATCCACGAGTTTTTAATTGATTCTTTTACTTGAATTAGCTTGCTGTGATATGTGTGAACCTATCTAGGATTATCTTGATCATCAATCACTCACGAACAAGCATTAGGATCAAGTTTCGTTCTTGCCTAGTTTTAGACCCTCTCTTACTCAATTGATAACTGTTCAGGATCTATCCAAGAATTATCATAATATTCTATTGCAATATGTCCTCAATAGCATATAGAAGGTGTGTGCAAAGTTTCGTAAAGTTTGGAGTTGAGAATCAAAAGTTAGACCTAATTGCAACTTCGTCATCGGGCTGTTTTTACTGTTTCAGATATGTTCTGGAGTCTGCCGGTCCGACCGCCCTACACGACCGGTTCGACCGATTTGGCAGCGGTCCGACCGCCGGTATAACAGCGGTCCGAATGCTAGGAAATCGGTCCGACCGCTCCAGGCCAGAGGTCAGACCGCCAGTACGTTGTATTGCTTTGATCTTTAATGTTTTTGTCATATTGCTTAGGGGATTAAATTGAATTCAATACTAGTCTTCCGCTGTACTGGTATATTGATCTTCATAGCTTCCTAATAGCTATTGGAGTGAAATTGTGTTGAATTCATAATTTGTGAAAAAGTGAGCGTGCTCCTATTCACCCCCCCTCTAGTCGCCTTTTCGGTCCAACAAGTGGTATCAGAGCCCGGTTAGTTCACTCTTGATCTTAACCGGTCACTGAACTTTGGCGATGGATAGGTTCTCCACAAAACTGCATATCTTCGATGGGCACGACCATGCCTATGGGAAGAATCGTATGCGAGTCTTCCTTGAAAGCGAAGGACCAGCTATATGGGACGTTGTTCGATCCCCGCTCATTATTCCTGAGGTTGCAACTCCTGCTTCTGCAATTCTTTTGCCTAACAACAACAAGGCCAATAATCTTTTATATGGTGCACTTGGTAGACAAGAATATGACCGTATTTGCAATCTTGCGACTGCGCACGAGATTTGGAACACCCTCGAAATATATCATGAGGGTTCGTCCCAAATTAAGAAAGTGTGCCAAACAATCTATAAGCGTGAGTATAACAAATTTGAGATGCGTCCTGGAGAGAGCATTGATGACATTTTCAGTCGCTTTAATAAAGTGATTAATCATATGAAAGCTGTTGATATTGAATACTCTCAATCTGAAAATACCACCCATCTCTTGGCTGCAATCAACACCAAGGAGTGGGAGATGAAGGCTACTGCTATAGAAGAGAATGTTGATCTTTCGAGCCTTACTTTGGAGTTGTTTTATAGCAAACTCAAGACTCATGAAATTAAAAGAGTTGATCATCCCAAGAAAGACAATTTAGCTTTGGTAGCAGATCCTCTCAAAAGAGCTTCTGATGGGTCTTTTGAATCTTCTTCTGGATTTTCATTTGCTTGTTTATCTGCTATTCATGAAGAGGAGCTTGAGAGTATCCCTGAGTTTGAGTTAGCCCTTCTTGCTAAAAAATTCACACGGGCCTACAATAATGTGAGAAACAAAAAGAGGGGTGGTCCGGTGACATGCTACGAGTGTGGTGAGCTCAATCATATCCGGGCAAATTGCCCCAAGCTGAAAGGTAAGAGCAATCACAGGGAGGAGAAGACAGCCTGGAAGAAGCCTCCATTCAACAAATCAAGGTATGAGGCTAATAAGCTTAGAAGGCCGCCACCGGTTCTTGCCGCTTAAGGATCAATCCTTGAGCGATGTGGACTCCGGGAGCGAGGAGGACAAGGAGGAGGAGATCCCTCAAGACAAAAAGAAAGGGAAGGCCAAGAACTTCACTGGCATGTGTTTCATGGCCGACACTGATGACATTGACGATGATGAGGTACCTCCCTCTTATGATGAGCTTTCTGCTAAATATGATTATATAGTTGAGCAATTGTTTAGTCAAGATGAAGCGCTAGAATTCGTCATGACAAAAAATAAGAAATTAGAGTCAAAGATTGGCAAACTGAAAGTAGAACTTAAAAATGCTAAGACTCTTGAACCTGATGAATGTTTATCTTGTCGTGCTATGCATTCAGAAATTACCAAATTGCAATCTGCTCATAATATTTCTGTGCAACAACTTGAGAATGCTAGATCTGAGCTAAATGAAATTAAAACTACTCCTTGTGAAAAATGTTTAGAATCTAGCAAATTATTTACTTCTGATGGGATTGATTCTAGCCCTTGCACTTCATGCTTAGAAAAAGAACGTGAAATCAAAGATATCTTAGAAGCTGCTAGAGTCAAATATGCTAAATACAATATTGAAACTACTATTTGTGCTTCTTGTTCCGCTCTTAAGCTTGAAATTACTTTATATAAGGAGAAATCTATGGATAAAACTTGTGATGCTTGTGTTAATTTAAGAAAAGAAAATGATTACCTTCATGATACTTTAGAGAAATTTTCTAAAGGTAAGAAACAGTTAAATATGATTCTTGACAAGTCTAAAACTCCTTATAAGAAGCAAGGTTTAGGATTCAATTCTTTTCAAGACAATTCAAAGCCAAAAGTCATTCAAGTCTTGGAAAAAGGTTTAATTGAATTCAAAACCCAACCTGCAAAAACTTCTTTTAAATCTGATTTTGCTCAACCATCTGTTCAAACAAAAGGTGCTTCTTCTAGCGGTATTAAGTATCATTGCAATTATTGCAAAAAGAGTGGGCACTTGATTGAGTTTTGTTGGCGTAGGTTGAAAAATGATAAGAAAATTTTTGCTAGTATTTCATCCACTCAACCTAAAGTTTTTATGAGACATGGTCATTTTGAGAAGAATAAACCTGGGTTAGGTTTTGTTTCACATGCTTATCATCATGCTCCTAGACAGGATAATTCTCATGTTCGTGTGACCATTATGTAATACCCTAGAAATCGAATCGGTAAATCACAGATTTAGCCGAGAGGAGAAAAGGGAATAAGAGAAATAGTAAAACATGAAACGACAGGGGGTCATCTGATATTTTTCGCCAACCTGGGCCTGGACCGCGGCCCAAGAGAGGCCGCCTTATGGCCGGCCAAGAGGGGGGGTGCCCACCCCCAAAACCCTAGTGCCCCACCTCTTTCCCCCTTTTCCCCCTTTCCCCCTTTCCTCCCCCTAGCAGCCGCCGGCTCTCCCCACCCTCCCCCTGCGCCAGATTGGTTCGTCAGATTTGGGTAAGTTCCGTACATTTTCTGATCTGTCCACCTTTTAGAAAGTTGTAGCCATTGATATTAGCTTTCTTTTGGCACCGATATCACCTGGTTTTGAGTTACGGTTTAGGAGATATGTCCATTTTTGTGCGACTGGTCAGGAGAGCTGACGAGATTTGGTAGTCTGCATGTCTAGTCAGATTGTATTTTTTTGAGCCCGAATCTGAAGAGTCACCCAAAACGAAAGTGGAATCCATTCCAGTAAGATTTCAGGATTGATAAAGAACATATTTTTTAGAGGCGTGAATCAAAAGTTATTGAATTTTTACCGATGTTTGTTGTCGATTGTCGATCGAGGTAACAACAAACTTCATCGTAACATTAGGATTATTAGAAGGCTGAATCAGGAGTCTTACCCAACTAGGTTATTGTAGCCTGTTTAATAATCTTTCCAAATTGATAAAGATCATCTCAATTGGATCTGTAGAGTGGAAGTTATGCCATGTTATTTACTGATGTGCTGTATTCTGGACAGATGTCTGTCAATGGTTTTCAACGCACTACACCATGACATAGTATTAAGGGCAATAATCTGCCGGGAAAGAATTAGGTGAGAGGCAAATTATCTACCGGCAATGTTGAAGATATTACGGGTCTTATTATCTGCCGGCAATAACTATTATGTAGAACAACTTATCTGCCGGGTATATTTTTATTTTAGCTACAACATATCTGCTGTAAAAAAAATAAACTATGTCAATATAACTGCCGGGAAAAATATTGGACGGGAGATGAAAAAAATAGCGCCAAATGCTTCTGCCAGGGAAAAAGAAGCGCCAAATTTTTCTGCCATGTCTCTCTCCACCTTATCTCTTCCCCCTCCCTACCCCCCACCATCCTCTAACCTCCTCCCGACACACGGCCGCTTCTTCGATCTCCCCCACGGCCGCCTCCTCCACGCAGCCTCCCGGCCCATCCTCCCAGCGCCGCCCTTCTGCCGCCTCCGCCCCCCTTCCTCCCGCGCCTCCGTCCTCCCAGCGCCGCCCTTCCTCCCAGCGCCGCCCTTCCTCCCCGCGCCTCCCGTCCTCCCCAGCGACGCCCCCTTCCTCCCCGCGCCTCCCGTCCTCCCCGGCCGCCACCCTCCCAGCGCCGCCCTTCCTCCCAGTTCCCCAGCGCCGCCCCTCCTTCTTCCCAGCGCCACCCTTCCTCCCAGTTCCCCAGCGCCGCCCCTCCTTCGTCCCAGCTCTCGTTGTGCGGCTCTCGTTGTCACGCTGGCTCAGACGCAGGCGAGGTGACCTCCGAGTGCCGCGACCTGCAAGGCAAGAATCTCCTCTCTCTTTTGTGTGTGTGTGTGTGTGTCAATGTTTGAGCTTGATTGACCGGAGGATTTGTAAATTGTACTAATTGCGAAACGAAACCTCTGACCAAACGGCAATAATTGGATGCGAGATTAGCGGTTTTAGAAGTGTCATCTCTTTGCCTGTGTTGGAGCAGCGCCAATGGCCAATGGGACACTTGGGGGCCTAGATTCCGTCGAGTCGAGCTGGTCGGTGTCGGAGACGGCCGGTAGTTAATCGGCACCAGCACATTGTATTATTTGCTGGAAGCGAGTTGTAGTTTTGTAGAGCAAGTGATGATTTGAGCAGAGTTCCCTCAGGATTTTGTAACTTGATAGAGTGATTCTATACTCATTACAGAGATCCCTCAGGATTTTGTGGAATTGGTTTGCAGCTGTTGGAGACACTAACAAAGAATTGTCGGGATCATGTGCATATTCAAGTTATAGAGCGTGACATACTCCAGGAAATGGTAAAATTTGTGAAGAAAAAGGATAGTTTTCTGTTTTCTCTTATGACCTTTTAGGTACATGTCATTCTATAGCTTGTGGTTCAGAAAAATGCCACTCGCAGTGGATGACAATTTTACAATCATTGTCAGAGGGCATGCAGCTAAAATTCCTTCTCTGTTTTTTGGGGTAAATACATGATCTTTTTTTCTGAGAAATAGTAGGGCATGTCATTATCTGATTCAACATGAATAGTGTAACACCCAAATTTCAACACCGAGCACGAATGCCACCAAACTACTCTTATCATCTATTATACATCAACACACTGTGAAATTTTAGCAAGCATAACAACATTAAAACCCATCCACGGGTCGCATTAACACAAGCATAACACTATGACAATCATAGATAAATTAGACCTAGGAGCATAGCAAAATAATAAACTAAGATTAACATAAACCAAGCAACTATGGTTATTCAATACCATCATGTCCTAGATATAAATATTCATGTTATTCTAAAAGTTTCTCATGTCCAATGAATCAAATAATTGGGTGAAGTGCATGATTCCAAGTGCGCTAGCCCTTCCCAAGCAAAACGTCATCACTGGTCACCTAAAAACAACAATAGAGCAAGAATGAGTACAAGACTCAGCAAATACATAATAAAGCCAAAAACAATAGTTTATTAACCAAAATCAAAGTTATCATCATCATCCATTTAGTTAATGCCATTGTCATTCTCAAACAAACAAGCCATATTTCATATAGGTAAAGTTGCACAATTTAACAATTTACTTAGATATGCGAATGCACCAACATGCTCATGCTCATATGCATCTCATCACCGATACCAGATAGCGGAGTGTTCACCCGTCGATGACACACTCTATCCTTCACTCCCGTGAAGTCCCCACCAAAATAGGATTTTATCTAGAGCTCTCCGGACTAGTCATGTATCTTTCTCACCGACCTCACCGGAATAGTTACATGACTTTCTCACCGACCTGGCTCATGCAACCCCTGTCATGATGAATGTAAATGATGCGATATCTTTATTTATTCATCAACAAAGTCCATCTCATTAACTCAATATCTCCTCCTCATTATCTCAATATCATAATCTCAATATCATAATCTCATTCACTCAAGGTCATCAATATCATGTATAAGAATAAACTGAACGAAAGCATAATAAATAGCATGATAAGTAATAACAATGATCATGGTGAATAACCCATTGTTCACCACTCTACCATGTACTTGCCTTCCGCGCTGTGATGAGTTAGGAGGCAACGACGGAATTTCTCCACTCCCTGCCCCACCGCCTACACAAATATTTATTCAAAATAAGAATAACAAGACATGATGTGGCTACAAGCGTTTTACCATAACCCTCTATCTAATCAACATAACCAAAAACTCAAAATGACGAATTAACTAATCAGCCAATATCGGCCTTTCTGATCAGCAGTACAAGAAAAATCGTAATTAAATATCTGTAACTCCGAATGACTTGAAACCAGTGCTCAAATACTCTTAATGTAACAGGCTACGAAACTCTAGTTGGTGGGGTTCTTTGATTCGGCCAAACCAGTGGTCTAAACAACCGTTGAAAACACTAACAGATATCTGCCCACATTTCAGAACAGTGGTAAAGAAAATGACTTAACTTTTATTATACTGATCCAATGGAGGTGATCTTTATCAAATTGGAAAGCTTATTAAAAGGGCTACAATAACCTATTTGGGTGGAAGTTCTGAATCTGACTCTAACTAGATCAAAACCGAGGGTCAAACCGACAGTCCTCAAATCTCAGGCAGACAGGACAGCGCGCGATTAAAAATTCGTATCTCCTAAACCGTCAGGCGGAATCTCGTGATCTCGGTGCCCATGGAAAGATAACAACCAGGGCTACAAGACTCTAAGAGGAATGAACCTCCAGATCGGTCTCTAATGTGCCGAAAATGGGTGTGAAATATACTGGACAGAATAGATCTATTACTGATAGATTTCGATTCAAACAAATTCAATCAAATTCGCATATACCAAATTGACCAATGACCAAGAACGGCGATTTTTACCCTTGATGATCCCAGAGAGGCGATGAACGAGCACTTGGTGAAGATGATTCCTCTTCTCCTCTTTCTTCCTCCTCCCTTTCTTCCTCTTCTTTTTCCTTCCTCTCCTTCCTTTCTCCTCTTCTCCTCATCTTGGTAGAGAAATATGGGGGGTGCTACAGTGCGGCGTGTACTGTAGCTACAGTATTTTAGGGTTTTCCCCCTCCTTTTATATGTGGCCGGCCCCTCATGGGCCGCTTGGGCCAAGGCCCAGGTTGCCGAAAAACTACAGAAATCCCTTATTTCTTATGTCTAATTTCTCTTTTGAGTGTTTTCGTCCTTGTAATAAATCGGAGTATTACATTCTACCCCCTTAACAGGATTCGACCTCGAATCTACATACCGATCTACTCGAAGAAAATCTGATCGAATTTAACAATGATAACCACGTACCAGAAACGAATAGGTCTAGGTACTGCTCGCGGAAGTGGGACTCTAGCTCCCAAGTGGCCTCTCACTCGGACTAGTGAAACCACAACACAAAGGCGTAAAACGACGTTTGTCCTAACACGCAACCTGAACTTTCTAGGTACACTTATCGAAAGAGGATCGAAGGTAAGACGTTACTCAAAGGTCAACGTCTTTAACTAAAACTCCGACTTTGAATGGTTCAGCTTCTCACTCAAAGACCATAACACACCGTTGCGCTGCATTTCGCGTATGCACCCGAGACGGTCAAAGCGAAATGCCAACTTCCAAATTCTTACAACTGTCGAAAACGAACGAGTGTACCAGGGCCACCTTCCCCTTTGGTACGAAAGAACACAACATGCTCAAAATCGAACTCTTCATCTAACAAGGAACACCTACTTTAAACAAGAATGCACAACAAATCTGGTTCTTAAACCACTGACTCGCAAAGAGAATCCAACAGGAAATAGAGAGTCTTCATCACACCCACGCAATACTAACTCTCCACCAAAAGGGTTAAATTCCAAATTTGACTATTCGTCACGAAAACACATCCATTTCCTAAATAGGCATATTACAAATGGACACCACGACAGTCAAAGGAGAAATCACTCGAAAGCTCATACCAAATACTTGCGATTTGTCTGAATTGGAATTAATCAACATGCCAACATAACGCCAACTCAGATTGCAGAAAACAACAGTCAACAACACATAACTCAAACGAAATCAGGAAAACGCTTCACTAACCGAGGAAACATCCTTTTCCTTAGTTTCTCTTTTAGGAGTAAAACTTCTCTCGAACCTTGGAATTCGAATTCATCGCATACCACATGAGCTTAAACCTTTTAATTGAATATCCTCAAATTATGCTCAAACTGAAATACATCATTAACACCATTGTGAAGAGGCTCCATTGAATCCTCCAATTACTCTAGGCATCTCATTCTACTAATCAACATTAATTTGATTGAAGGCACCCAAAGCGCCACAAAATAGATCCCACACAGTCACATTACCTCTACTTTTCAAGAACAACTCAGAATCCTCAGTACACATGCTCATGTACTACATCAGAAAGGTTCTATCAATGATCATTCCACTGCTCAGGAAACTCTATTATTCCACTTTCTTTACACACACTCATTGTGTGACCAAAGGTCTAGCATAAAAATGTAAAGCCCATATTCAACCTCTAAGACTCTTACAATGAACTTCTGGTCTACTTGATAGGAAATTCTTTGATCGCATAACTAAAATTCCTGGAATCCAAATAATATCCTCAATCATTAATATCAACATTCCTCACTAATCAAGTAACTGCCTAATGTGATTAGCTTCACCAAACTTGAACCCACTAAACCACACTATTCCATTTCACCCACACGACCGCAACATACACATTCGCAAGACTCTAACTAATTGACCAAGTTCCAAACTTTTGAATATTTCAATATTCCACCGACATGAACAAGGGTTCTTGAATTATAATTCACTATTGGTTTTACTAATTGTAACAACATAATCAGTTTTACCTCAACGACCATCATTCCTTTTGGATCCAATTCTCTACAAGATTTATATCACAAAATCAATTCTTCCTCCAATACTCTTGAAATAACTTACAACATCAGGTCTCACATCAACATATACTTGACCACTACTAACCAGATGCCACTGTATACCCCATAAGGTTTTGTAAAACAAATTGATGAAGTGGCAAATAAAATATTTTTTCAAACACTGGAAAAAAATGTTTTCTTTTCGCAACAAACATAAGACCGGGAGAAATAGACAAATAACAAGGATCTCGGAAAAGCAAAAGCGGAGACCACAATTGAGGCACAAGTCCCATAAAAGAGAATATGAAATCTCAAATAAAACAAAGCACCACTTTTGAAAATCGAGAAACTCCTATGGGGCAAAAATAGAAAGTTTAGGCACACTTCAAGTAAATCATGAGTTACAAAACTTGACTTCGATCTCGAATACTTCTACTTCACTCTTTCTTTAACAAAGAAAGTAATTCTTTTATTATAACGCCACGCTGCCCACTCAAACAAGAAAAGTTGTAAGACCAAATCACATGAATCACTTAAGAACCAATAAAGCTTTCCAACAAGCCACTTGCTCAATCCAATCCCACTACTACATAAACCATGAACTACAAAAGATCACGGATGCAAAACTTGAAAATTTTCATTTGAGCGATACCACGAGTGACGATCAAATTACCTTCTTTCTATAAGAATCAATAACACACTACCAATCTATTGTCGATAATCTTACTAACATCCGTAATAATACACTCGTTAACTAAAATTCATCATAGTCTACCCTTCTATTGTACACTCTCTAAAAACTCACCAAATTGTTTCATACTACTTTATCATCTCGTCCTCAAATCGAGAGTCCACCAAAAGCTTACAAACTACTACAACAACAACTTTATTTTAGCAGAGATCTACTACACAAATCAAAATGTTATACCAAAACCCTTTCATTATGGACATGCTATCGTCTGACAATTCCACTATCATGAAAGCATAGGCCACCAATTAAATCCCACAGTTCAACTCTTATAGATGGTCAACACCAAACGTCAACACACAATTGTTGCATTCCAACCACTGTTGCTATCAACTGGCTTCATCAAGAAATCTAGATGCTACCTACTTTTCTTTTCAAATCACATGAACAATCACAAATACATGTTCAACTGTCCATCCTCATATTCATATTTCGGTGCAAAATCCCGACAAAACTTCCAAAATCATAGCCTTCCATCGATCAAAAAGTCTCACCAACTCTGCAACCAAATTCGTCCAATTATTCTAGTTAAAATAACTATCTAGAAACTCCTTCCATAATATAAAATCATCTAGTATCTACAGATAAGATAACTCCAAGATTAGTATCCACTATGGTAATAATCTAGCATCTCCCCAACTTTTCCTTCCCACACAGTAAGATTAATCCACTGAGACCAACTAATCCAACAAGTTTAGCAAAACTAAATAATTTTAATGATCATTGTAATACTCTGAAAAATAATATTAATAATCACGTCTTAAGGGTCGGAGAGTAATTGATTAAATAGTAACAATAAATAATTAATTAAAACCGTCTTAAGGGCTTGTGCGTAATTAAATAAAAAAAGAATTTGGGAAAATAGAATTTCGAAGTTTTAGAGCTATATAAATGAATTGTGGCTTTTTTTCTAGAAAACCCTAGCATTTTTCCCACCCTAGCCGCCGATTGCTTTTCTTTCTTTCCTGTGCTGCGCCGCCCCTCCTGCGGTGTTGCTTGCGCCGCTGCAGTGTGCCTTTGCTGCTGTCTTGACTTGCACTAGCCCTGCGTTGCCGTCTTTGCACCAAACCACCGAGCCGAGTCCTCGCCGCCTCGCGCTGTGGATCGCCACGCCGCCCTCGTTGCCGTCTTTGTGCACGAATCGAAGCCTGCGCGTCTTTGCGCAGCCTCTGTGCGTGAAGCCGAACCCGCCTGCATTGTTTTCCTGCAATCAAACAAGGAATCGGCCAGCTGATTAGGTGGGTGAAATTAGTGGTTGTGTTAATTTCGTTTACTGCTGTGACTTAGTACGTGGCTTACTTTTTGTGTACGGCTAACTCTAGAGAATCAATGGGAGGTGCCAGCATGCATAGGATTAGTGAAAACTAATTGGTTTTTTTTTTAGATTAGCTAGAGATGTTATAGAATTTTCTAATCCTTGGCTGTTTAGTACTTCTGATTAGTATGCTGTTATATTGTACGATTTATTCGGGTATCTTAATGGCGAAATTTGAAAATATCATCTACTAGTTAATTGTAGATATTGTCGATAGCTTTCTTTAGCATATTTAATCGTGTCAATCGGACTAGTAGATTTCGAGTTATGATTTGGAGAAGGCCGCTGTTTTTAGGGTTATCGTCTTTCGGCGCTGCTTTGGTAGATTGTAAAGTAAAAATAGTAAATAGCTTAATTAGAGTTTTTGATCTACATGAAAGCTGTAGATAATTGTCCAATGGTTCTGTAGAATCTGAGAACGCGCATTTTGGTTGAGTAAAACAAAAGTTATGAAATTTGGAAGACCTGCTGTTCCGAAGCGGACAGACCGACTTTCTGGGCTAAAAACGGAGGGTTAGATGATTTAATTAGAAGGCGGTGTAATCTAAGAAAATGTGGATAATTTTATAAAGATTCCAGAATGGGTTGGTTTGTGGTGATCGGACTTTCGAGTCAAAAGTTACGCTCTTTTCAGTAACCGGACCGCAATGGGTAACTTTTCGGAACCGGAGTAGCGTGGATATTTGGGGACGTGTAGGAGCGATGTATATTGATTGTTATTCGTATGATGCTGTAGCTTGTATTGAGATGTGTGTATTTAATGTAGGAGAAGCGTCGTACTTGTTGCCATCTTCGAGTCAAATTGTGCGTCGCAACTAGTACAGGCAAGTGCATGGTAAACAGCGGTCAATGATTGATCACGGTGATTCTTTATCTTTCAGTACCATTATTGTTGTGCTTGTATTCTGTTTAATTGCAAACAAATAATTGGTATGATTATGTCTTTGTTGATGAGCATGATGAAAAGTTGGATATGATGTTTATGATGGAGTTGGCATGTTTGCATTCATAAGCATCTTTGCATAAGAGAAGGTGATCATGATTGATCACAACTCCACGGAGTGGAGGAGGTCCCGATCCTTATGGAGGAACGGGCTTGAGAGTGAATGTTGTCGCGAGCATTCACTCACGCTATACCGGTATACGCGAAAGAAGTGCATGTGGACATATAGATTAGAGTTGCATTGATATTTGAGATTAATGCATGAGAATATTAATGGAAGTACCTGTGATGATAATGAATTTATTGAATGCAGTTGATTTATTATTGTTCGTTGTTTATGGATGTGTTTGCTGAGTCGTGGACTCACCCTTGCTCTATTGTTGTCTTTAGGTGATCTTCGAGGCTGCCGTAGCTGAGAGCGAGTAGAGCACTTGGACATCACATGATCATTTGCCATAAGAACCTTTTCATTCACAATTGGATTACTCTTGGACATGTTAAGTTATTGATTAATGTTTAGGATATCATTTGGACTAGACTATTTGCTTTATTAATTTGGATTCATTGGTTGATACTGCTTTGGATTATTTACCTGGTTATAATTCCCATTGCTTATTTATTACCACATGATCCATAATTACGCATTGCTCTTTTGTGGTCCTTGGATTTGATTATCATTGATTTCTTGCTGTATTTATAAAGTGTGTCAGTAATTATTAATTGGAAGGTAGTTTAGTGGCATTCCGTGCTCGATCTCGGGTGGGGTTATTCTGATTGGTATCAGAGCGGGCTTTAGGTCCGTGGTGAATAGATTAACAACATAGGCAAACTAAAATTGTTAATATTTGTTTAGTATTAGTAAATCAACTAAAATTTGCTAATGGTTAACTAACCTAAAATTTGACACACTAGTGCACAGTAGGTTAGAGAGAGGTACGAATATAGTTTTATGCTTCCGTTATGTTGTTTATTGATGGATGAGTTTATTTTGAGCTTTGTACTCATTGTGTATTGTTGATTGTGGTTGATAGCTATGCCGAGGGGTAGAGGACGTGGTCGTGGTGGCGCGATCGTGGAGGTCGGGTCGCGGAAGAGGTTCCGTGGAGCCACCTCCTGTGTGAGATGAGTCGATGGTCGAGGGGTTCTTTGTTGACCCGCCTCGGTTGGGGCCCAAGATGAGACCCCGCTTGCCGAGAGAGTTGGTGGGAGAGATCCGTGCTCTTCGTCAACAGCGCCGGCAGCCTCGCTGTCGCGCGCATCCGTTGTTGCTCTGCCGCACATCCACCGGTTCTCGAGGCGCGATGTCACTTCGAGAGTGGATGGGGTTGAGGTTTGATTCGCTTGACTGCCTGGGCACACCGGTCGTGCAATGGACCGGGTTGCGCTTACATGGAGAGGCGCTTTGGAGCTTTGGAGATGTCTTCACTTGGAGGGTCCGTTTGTAGCCTTTCACCAAAGGGCAGCAGATATTTGGTGGGAGGGCGTGTTGTCTTGAGGACCGCCACTCAAGGGCCACCACTTGGGAGGATTTTGTTGATCAGTTCAAGGGAAGTTCTACCCTATTCATTTGTTGAGAAGATGGAGGTTGCCTTGACGACCTTTGCTCGGGGAAGAGGTCTATTGCCGAGTATGAGGTGAGTTCAACAACTTGGTTCGCCGTTCCTTCAAGAGCTAACGATGATCTTCGAAGGCCAAGAGGTTCCGTCGGGGTCTCAATTCTGAGTACCGACATGTGTTGGGAGCTACTCCACTCCGTGACTTCAGCTCTGTTGTGGAGCAAGCTAGGGGCATGGAGTTGGAGATGCAGCTCACAAAGGCGCACAAGCCTCGTGGATCGTTGTTTCGTGGTGACCAAGAGGAGCTCTAGTGAGGGAAGTGGTCTGCATTCGACACCTTTCAAGAAATTCAAGGAGGACCGCAGATCTTCGTGTCTAGCGATCGAGGCCGTTCCTTCTTGGCGCCTCGTCCTTTGCGTACTCCGCTCTTCGTCTGTCCCTGGCGGGGCATGCTTTGCTTTAAGTGTGGTGATGGACACCGCGCCACCGAGTGCACTTGGACGGGTGATTGCCGTCGGTGTGGCCGACCGGGTCACAAGGAGCGGTGTGTCGCCGTAATCCCGCTTAGCGTGATCAAGTGGGAGCTGTGCCATCGTCTTCTTCTTCGGGGGTCCCGCCGAGGATCTTTCCGATGATGATCGCCTCCAGCCGATGCCATTTCCTTCACTTGGGCGCCTCAAAGAGGTACTCATCGGCACCGCCACCTTCAAGACCGCATCGTCGCACGACCGCTTTACTCGCACCGCCACAAGAGATTGTTAGGGCTCGCCGCCGCCGTCGTCTTCTTCGCCATGGCGCCACTCGAGTGTACGCCATGCCTACTTCGAGTCCGCGGGTCGTCCCGACGTGGTGATGTGTACTTTGCTCGTGGATTCGCTTTGATGCTTTAGTCCTTTTGATTCGGGGCTACCTTTTCGCTTGTGTCGACGGCGTTTGCTAGGAGAGCGAACTTGAGTATGCAGTGGATTTCTCAGTCAGTGTTGGTTAGTTCTCCTGGGGGTATTATTGCTAGTTCTACTTGCTTGTCCCGGTGTTCTATTGTTATTGATGGTGAGAAGTTCACGGCGAATTTGATAGTTATTCAAATGGAGCCGCTCGACGTTATCTTGGGTATGGATTGGTTGCACTCTTATCGAGCCGTGATATCCTTTACGTAGAGAATACTCTGCGCAACCCGCCTGGGAGACTTTGACTTTTCGTGGAGTGCGCCCACGCTCTCTTCGATGTTGGTCGGATCGCTCCGGGTCGTGCGATGAAAATCGGACTTCTTTAGCTCTTGCCGAAAACCGAGTGTGGCTTCGCAGATTGAGGAGATTCCAGTGGTTAGTGATTACCCGATGTGTTCCCACCGATCTTCCGGTTTGCCACCGTGCGAGACGTGGAGTTTCGCATTGATCTTGTTCGGTACTCGCCCCATCTCGATGTCTCCATATCGATTAGCACGTCCGCTTCGTGACGAGTTGAAGAAGCAATTGGATGATTTGTTGGCTAAAGGTTTGATCAGCGTAGTGTATCGCCGTGGGAGCTCTGCTCGCTTCACGAGAGAAGAAGGATGGGAGTTGGCGATGTGTATTGATTACCGTGCGCTTAATGCGGTCACAATCAAGAATAAATATCCATTGCCCGCATTGAGGATTTGTTTGATCGGTTGAATGGAGCTCAAGTATTCTCCAAGATCGATCTCCATCGGTATAATCAAATCCGTGTGCGTGAGCAGATGTAGAGAAAATCGCTTTCTCCACGGTATGGGCATTATGAGTATAAAGTTATGTCTTTTGGATTGACTAATGCACTGCCATTTTTATGGAGACCATGAACAACATGTTGCACGAGTATCTAGATGACTTCGTTGTGGTGTTCATCGATGATATTCTTATCTATTCCAAGACTAATGAGGATCATGACCGCTATTTGAGGTCGGTTTTAGATACTTTGAGAGAGCACAAGTTCTATGCTAAATTGAAGAAGTGTGAGTTCGGATTTGAAGTGGGTTTTACGGGTCATGTGATTAACCCTCGGGTATTGTCATTGATCCTAGCAAGGTCTCTACAAAGGTGGATTGGAAGAGGCCGACTAGTGTGAAGGAGGTGAGGAGTTTCTTGGGTTTGGTGGTTATTATCGGCGTTTTGTGCGAGATTTCTCTATCATTGCCAAGCCGATGTCTCACTTACTCGAAAGGTGTGAGATTCCAGTGGACCGATGAGTGTGAGCGCAGTTTCTGCATTTTGAAGGATAGGTTGGTGACCTCTCCTATTCTCACTCTTCCCGAGCCGGAAAGCGGTTCACGCCTTTTCCGATCGTCTCGAGTGGGTCTTGGCCGTGTTCTCATGCAAGACGGTAAGGTGATTGCTTATGCGCCGAGGCGCTTAAAGAAGCACGAGCGAATTATCCCACTCATGATTTGGAGTTGGTCGCGGTTGTTTTTGCTCTCAAGATTTGGAGGCATTATCTATACGGTGAGCCTTGTGATATTTTCACGCATCATAAGAGTCTCAAGTATATCTTCACCGTAAGGATCTGAATTTGAGGCAAAGGAGGTGGTTGGAGTTGATCAAGGATTATGATCTTACTATTCAGTATCATCCAGGCAAGGCCAATGTAGTTGCTGATGCTCTTAGTCGCAAGGCGACTCCTGCTACTCTAGATTGCCTCATTGCTGATTTTGATCGCATGGGAATATCTTATTGTTATGCGGGCACAACACATGTTGAGACACAGTTGATTCTTGAGTCAGCTATTCCAGACCGGGTGCGGGAAGCACAACAGAGTGACCGGTTACTGCAGGAGGTTAGGAAGCGTCTGGATGAAGGCAAAGAGGGTGACTTTAGTATGGACGATTCTGGTACTTTGAGGTTTAAAGGACGCCTTTGCGTGCCACAAAAGGCGGAGGTCAAAGATGATATTTTGAGGGAGGCACATCGCACTCCGTACACTGTTCATCCTGGTGAGACTAAGATGTATCGAGATTTGAAACAGAATTTTTGGTGGAAAAGAATGAAGGTGGACATTGCTAATTATGTGGCTTCTTGTGGTGTTTGTCAGCAAGTGAAAGCTGAGCACAAGCGCCCCGCAGGTTGTTGCAACCTTTGGAGGTTCCCAATGGCCTTGGGATGATATCTCTATGGATTTTGTGGTGGCGTTACCTCGGTGCGCCATGGGGAAGGATGCGATTTGGGTAGTGGTGGATCGATTCAGCAAGTCTGCACACTTCATTCCTATTCGCACAACAAATTCAGCGAGTGATCTAGCTCCTATTTATGTGCGTGAGATAGTGAGACTGCATGGTGTGCCAAAGACCATTGTTTCTGACAGGGACGCGAAGTTTGTCTCCAAGTTCTGGGAGAGTCTGCAGAGTGCATTGGGCACACACCCGCTTTAGTACAAACGTTTCACCCATGCATGATGGGCAATGAGCGGACTATTCGGACTTTGGAGGATATGTTGCGATCTTGCGCTCTATCTTGGAAGGGTAGTTGGGAGGACCATTGCCACTTGCGAGTTTGCTTATAATAATAGTTACCATTCCAAGATTAGAGTCGCGCCATTTGAGGTTCTCTATGGGCGGAAGTGCAGATCGCCACCGTGTTGGGATGCGCTTGGAGAGAAGGCGCTTTGGGTCCTGACCGATTGTAAGACCGTTGAGCGTGTGGCCATGGTGAGGCGTAATCATAGCGGCTCGAGTAGACGAGAAAAGTTATGTCGATTTGAGGAGGCGCGACTTGAGTTCGCGGTGGTGACCAGTGCTCTTGAGAGTGTCCCCACTAAGGGCATTGTTCGGTTTGGTACCAAAGGAAAGCTTAGCCCGAGGTACGTTGGACCGTTCCCGATTATTGCAAGAATTGGGAAGTTAGCCTACCGCCTGGACCTGCCTGAGTCCATGCGTGGAGTTCATAATGTGTTTCACGTCTCGATGCTGAGAAAGTTTTTGAGAGATCCAGAGCATAAGATTTCATTAGAGCCGTTGACTATTGAGCAAGACCTCACAGTTGAGTCGCGTCCGGCGCGCATTCTGGAGAGGTCGGAGCGAGTGCTGAGGCACAAGACGCTGGTATACGTCAAGGTGCTGTGGACGCATCAGTCTGAGAGAGAGGCGACTTGGGAGTTGGAGTCTCGCATGCACGAGCAATACCCAGAGTTGTTCACGTCGGGTACGTGTTGTTTTGTTGTTTAATTTCAGTTGTGCAGTTTTTTTTTGAGTAGAACGGCGAGTAGAATTCGGGGTCGAATTCCGTTAAGGGGGGTAGAATGTAATACTCTGAAAAATAATATTAATAATCACGTCTTAAGGGTCGGAGAGTAATTGATTAAATAGTAACAATAAATAATTAATTAAAACCGTCTTAAGGGCTTGTGCGTAATTAAATAAAAAAAAAGAATTTGGGAAAAATAGAATTTTAGAAGTTTTAGAGCTATATAAATGAATTGTGGCTTTTTTTCTAGAAAACCCTAGCATTTTTCCCACCCTAGCCGCCGATTGCTTTTCTTTCTTTCCTGTGCTGCGCCGCCCCTCCTGCGGTGTTGCTTGCGCCGCTGCCAGTGTGCATTTAGCAAGGTTGTCGCGACTGCACCCGCCCTGCGTTGCCGTCTTTGCGCACCAAACCACCGAGCCGAGTCCTCCGCCTCCTCGCTGTGGATCGCCACGCCGTCCTCAAGGTTGCCGTCTTTGTGCACCGAACCGAAGCCGCTGCGCGTCTTTGCAGCCCTGTGCGCGTGAAGCCGAACCCGCCTGCATTGTTTTCCTGCAATCAAACAAGGAATCGGCCAGCTGATTAGGTGGGTGAAATTAGTGGTTGTGTTAATTTCGTTTACTGCTGTGACTTAGTACGTGGCTTACTTTTTGTGTACGGCTAACTCTAGAGAATCAATGGGAGGTGCCAGCATGCATAGGATTAGTGAAAACTAATTGGTTTTTTTTTAGATTAGCTAGAGATGTTATAGAATTTTCTAATCCTTGGCTGTTTAGTACTTCTGATTAGTATGCTGTTATATTGTACGATTTATTCGGGTATCTTAATGGCGAAATTTGAAAATATCATCTACTAGTTAATTGTAGATATTGTCGATAGCTTTCTTTAGCATATTTAATCGTGTCAATCGGACTAGTAGATTTCGAGTTATGATTTGGAGAAGGCCGCTGTTTTTAGGGTTATCGTCTTTCGGCGCTGCTTTGGTAGATTGTAAAGTAAAAATAGTAAATAGCTTAATTAGAGTTTTTGATCTACATGAAAGTTGTATATAATTGTCCAATGGTTCTGTAGGATCTGAGAACGCGCATTTTGGTTGAGTAAAACAAAAGTTATGAAATTTGGAAGACCTGCTGTTCCGAAGCGGACAGACCGACTTTCTGGGCTAAAAACGGAGGGTTAGATGATTTAATTAGAAGGCGGTGTAATCTAAGAAAATGTGGATAATTTTATAAAGATTCCAGAATGGGTTGGTTTGTGGTGATCGGACTTTCGAGTCAAAAGTTACGCTCTTTTCAGTAACCGGACCGCAATGGGTAACTTTTCGGAACCGGAGTAGCGTGGATATTTGGGGACGTGTAGGAGCGATGTATATTGATTGTTATTCGTATGATGCTGTAGCTTGTATTGAGATGTGTGTATTTAATGTAGGAGAAGCGTCGTACTTGTTGCCATCTTCGAGTCAAATTGTGCGTCGCAACTAGTACAGGCAAGTGCATGGTAAACAGCGGTCAATGATTGATCACTGTGATTCTTTATCTTTCAGTACCATTATTGTTGTGCTTGTATTCTGTTTAATTGCAAACAAATAATTGGTATGATTATGTCTTTGTTGATGAGCATGATGAAAAGTTGGATATGATGTTTATGATGGAGTTGGCATGTTTGCATTCATAAGCATCTTTGCATAAGAGAAGGTGATCATGATTGATCACAACTCCACGGGAGTGGAGGAGGTCCCCGATCCTTATGGAGGAACGGGCTTGAGAGTGAATGTTGTCGCGAGCATTCACTCACGCTATACCGGTATACGCGAAAGAAGTGCATGTGGACATATAGATTAGAGTTGCATTGATATTTGAGATTAATGCATGAGAATATTAATGGAAGTACCTGTGATGATAATGAATTTATTGAATGCAGTTGATTTATTATTGTTCGTTGTTTATGGATGTGTTTGCTGAGTCGTGGACTCACCCTTGCTCTATTGTTGTCTTTAGGTGATCTTCGAGGCTGCCGTAGCTGAGAGCGAGTAGAGCACTTGGACATCACATGATCATTTCCATAAGAACCTTTTCATTCACAATTGGATTACTCTTGGACATGTTAAGTTATTGATTAATGTTTAGGATATCATTTGGACTAGACTATTTGCTTTATTAATTTGGATTCATTGGTTGATACTGCTTTGGATTATTTACCTGGTTATAATTCACATTGCTTATTTATTACCACATGATCCATAATTACGCATTGCTCTTTTGTGGTCCTTGGATTTGATTATCATTGATTTCTTGCTGTATTTATAAAGTGTGTCAGTAATTATTAATTGGAAGGTAGTTTAGTGGCATTCCAGGCTCAGTGCTGGGCTGGGGTGTTACAATCATACCAGTCATCAATGTTCTACAATTCTTAATAACTCCTTTTAATCCAATTCGGTATAGCCATACTATTAATCATAGTTCATCAAGAACTACCACATGACACCATCAAGTTAATCAACTTTCCTTCTAAGGTTCTTGGTTAAGATTGATTATACACCACACTCTGCACTCCAACTTGATAACCCATACCATATCCATTAATTTATTTAATTACAACCTTTAACTTAACCACAACAAGACATCGCTAAAAGGTTTTAATATTTTCTTTTATAACAGAGAAGCATTCAACTTCAATACTCAAAATACCCAAAAGAAATACCGATAAGAAAACGTAATTACGATTGAAACTCGAAATCTTTTGAGTGAAAAGGGCAGAAAATTTAGGCATGTTTTAAATACTTCAAGTTACAAAACTTGACTCGGACTATCGACTACTTCTCTGCACTTTTCCTTTAACACAACAATTAGTCCTAGAACGAATAACACCTTGCCACATGAACAAGGTAAGTTCTTTAGTCCAATCCACAGAGCTACTTAAGAACCAATAACATTTTTCAACACGCCAAATTTGTTCGGAACAGATCATCTACTCATGAAACATGAGATCCAAATGCCTTCAGCCACAAAACTCGAAACATTTCCCTTTACAAGACTTCAGGGAAAACAAACGGATTCTCAATGAATAGACGATAATTTTCTTTGATTGCAACTTCACTTAGCTTAACCCAAACCAAGGACCCTTTAGGGCTAAATCACACGAAACTCTTAAGAAGCAATAGTATAATCCTATACCTCAAGTTACCCAAAATATTTTCAGTTTCCAGATGATTCATGAACTCCCAAAAGGTCATGAAAACAAAACTCGAAGTATTCTCATGTTAAGCGATATCACCAAGGGTGATCAAATTTCCACACGTATCAACATCAAACTCACTACAACATTTAGAAAATATTTCAAAGACCCACGTGGAAAGAATGGGTTGATTCTTTCTCAAAAGAAGAGGCAAATAGAAACGATCTTCACCAACTAAAGAATTGCTTACCACTCGCAAAGTGAACACGTAACCAAGGGAAAACCAATTAGGCAATGAACTCATTGAACATAGGTGGAGTCCACAATTGAAAACATGAGCCTCACAAGAAGAGAATGTCGGATCTTTACAGATAAGAACAACGAGCATTCAAGATCAAAACGCACGCATCACCAAGAACCATTATAACTCGCAACAAATCGCTTTACGTGGCAAACTTCGCTTATCATAATAAACTGGGACCTCCAATAGGTCATGAACACAAAACTCAAATTGAATCATTTTGGAAACATCAAGAAAGGTGGTCAAACTTCTTTCTTTATAAAAGAATCAACCTTACTCTCACATTATCGATCGTGTCAATAAACCTTCTAAAGGAAACATGACAAATCGGGTCATAAAAATTTTCAAAGATCACATGGAATTGTAATAACAACTTGTTCTAGAAAAGAATCTCGTACAAAACCACAAAGTTGAATAAACGTCACACCCAAAGACTACAAAACAATAGAGAAAAGAGGTTTCGATATTTTCTTTTCAAAGGGAGGTTCTAAACTCCAACACTCCAAATATTCCAAAGAAATGAATATAGTCAAATTTCTTCAATGAACTTTGTGAAAGGAAATTTTCATTCTCCGAATCAAAACGGATAACCAAGTCGCCCTTATCAACAAGAGAGATAGGGCTAACATAAAGAGAACGATCTTGTCAAGAATAACGCTCACAAACAAAGAATGAGAGCTCATTAGCGAGAAAAGGCAAGAAACTATTTTGAAAAACAAATAGGGTCTAATAGAAACCCGTAGCCCACAATCTTTGTTTGGGTGCAACCCCCGACTAAAGCATAACCCAGCACTCTAAAAGGGTTTTAACGCTTTTCTTCAGAAAAGGGATGCATCAAATTTCAACAAGCGTAGGGTTCCAAAAGGAATACATTGAGCCAAAACTTTCTCGTGTTAACGAACTTGCAACAAGAATTCTCATTAGGCAAACCATCAAACGAGTAAATGAGTCACTTTTTTTCCAATGAGAAAGAAAGAACAACCATGAAAATATCAATGTTGCCAATTTACAAGGATCATTTGTAGTAAAAGCAATTCGACAATCGAAAAACAATAATGTTTTGAGTACCATTAAAGGCCTCATCGACACTGCGTCTACCAAAATTATGAACCCAAGAGAAATTCATCAATCGCCACCGGACAAGAATTTGTCAAATTCAAAATCAAGGAAGAGAACGAGTTACTAAAGCAACCCAAGAGAAATATGCAAGATCAATACACACTTGATAAAGAAATTGCAAAAGAATTCTTCCAATACCAAGATTCCAAACGAATGAATGAGTTAAATTTCCCAACAGGTAAAACAAGTCTTTGTGAAAAGAGGAATCTTGCATTTGAACTATGCTCACGTGGAGCGAAATATCACAATAGTCGAAAGGGCAATATTCGCTTTCAAAGAACGAATCGAGAAGCTACTGGAGCTTGCCTTCTTCATTAAAACCCCAATTTCAAAAGAATTCACGAATCGCCAGAACCACAACCAGAAACCGGATATCGCTTCGAGAAAGGCAACATGTAATGCCAGCTTTAATAAATGATAGCAAGATGTTAAAACATAACATCACTGCTTATTTGAAAACTTAGATATGTTGTTACAATCCAAAATATTGATTTGCTATTCTTTTGTCTCCATCAATCTCACCCTCCCTTTTGATCAAGTAGTCGGTTGTCTTGGAGCTTCATTGCTTCCATGTCGCTAATGAAGGCAACATGGGCACCGCAGCTAAGCTCTGCTTCCTTCTTCCTTTCGGTTGGGCATAGCAACCAAGAGCGAAGAATTTCAAAGACAAAGAGCTTTGTTTTCTTTCTTTTCTTTGGTGAGAGCAATGCAAATGAAAGCAAGAAAGCTCGAAGCAGTATAAGCGGCTCGGCTGAAGACAAAGACCTTTTTCTTTTCTTTCCTTCTTTTGGTTGGGAAGCAATGCTTTGTCCAAAGAAACAACTCAAAGCAAAGAACCCTTTTTTCCCTCTCTCTTCTTCTACTGAGGCGGTGCAGCCAAGCAGCACACCTCAAAGATCTCTAGAAACCTCTCCTTGCTATGGAGCTTTAACCCTTCCCAAGCTTTAGTGTTTAGCTCCTTGCCCTTTTCCTTGACTGAAACAGCTTCTCTGATTCTCTCTTCTTCAGTGGAGTTAGGTTAGCTCTGCTGAAACCGAGCCGGTTAGAACCTTGTTGGGTGATCTTTTGCTTCGGAAGGGATGTGGTTTTCTGAAATTTCCTTGTTCAATTGAAAGATCACAGTTTCTTCTCTAGTCAGAATGGTAAGACATGCTCTTATGTCTTTTCTTCTTAGTTTCTCCAATTCAATTTAGGGCTAAATCCTTTTCTTGTTGGCTGTTGTCGGTCAAACCGACAAAAAGTCAGAGCTTCATTCATTCGGTTGATCTTTGTTGGTTAATGCTAGCAAGAGTTGGTCTAGGGTAATATCTACTATAAAAATCAGTTTTAGCTCCAATTAAGAATCTTTTGTTTAGTATACTTTCAAATCAGCCAAATCTGCAATTTCTGTCTTTTTGCTGTTTTTGCTGATTGGCCAATCCGACAAAAGACAATCAGTCTTCTCTCTTAATTCATGTCACTTATTGATTAAAAGTTAAGCTAGGTCTTGGTATTAGTTAAGCATACTTTAAGCTTAAGCAAACCTTTTATCTTGTTCAAAGTTTAATCACAACCAACTTGATTTTGTGATCTGTTTTCAGCAGCCGACTGTGCATTATCCAGTTTTCGGTTGCTTGCTTTGTGTACAGCGATTCCATTACTTCCTATCTTGGTGTTAGTAGTAGATGAGTTATTTTGCTAACCTTGATAGGAATGCTCTAAGCTAAGGTATAGCATTTGCTAGGGGTGTTAAATTCAAAGATCATCAATTGCTTTATGCCCAGTTTTCGGTTTTCTGAAATCTGAAAACTGCATCTCTGTTTTAACCGAAAATTGGTAGTTAGTGCTCACAAATGTTTAGTGTTGAGCTAGACTTTAAAATATACTCATTTGACTGTAATTTAATCTAAGAATATCAATTTTTCTTAGCCTAATACATCAGATAGCCTTCTTTTGAAATAGCACGCTTCGGTTTTGACAAATCTGAAAACTGTTGTTTTGCTTGAGCTGAAATTTGCTAATTAGTGTTAAGGGATGCTAGGTGATAAGTTAAACATGTATAGGTACTTATCTAGCTATAACTCCATCTTGTATGTCAATTTGTTATAGTCTAATGAAGCTTCAAGTTGACATCTCTAAATCTGTCCAGATTTTCAGATTTCCAAAATCTGATTTTTGCCTTACTTTGTAAGCCTCAAATCTTGATGCCTACTAGTATTTGATGCTAAATAATATGCTAGGCTATAAGTTTTACTCATTATCTAGTTATCTAAGTAAAATCATTGCTTGGTTCTTAGCAAAATTCAGCAAGCCATCACTTTGTAATCACCAAATCTCATTTTGCTAATCCCAAACTCTATGAAAGTCTAAATCGAATTTGATGTTGGTTGATAGCTAATGGTAGGAGATGAATTAGACTTAGTATATTTCTCATTTTAGTTGGGGAATTAGCCCAGAATATCATTTTCTTCTTATGTCCTAGTCCATTAATCTGATTTTTGAAATTCTGTCCAGTTTTCGGTTTTGCCAAAGTCTGAAACTTGTAATCCAGATTTTGAATCATATTGCTTGTGAGTGTTAGCTGATGCTATGTGATGAGTAGGTTTTAAGTATTGCCCATTTAGTTGTAGCTTTATCAAAGCATCATTCTTTCTTAATCTAATGAAACATCTAACTCTTTCTTTGCAATCTATCTAGATTTCTAGTTTTTGCTAAAACTGAAAGTGTAGCTTTTCTGTTTTCCATTTCAGTCTAGCTACTACTGGTGGTCATGTCGACAACCTGCAATCTTTTGTTGGCCTCTATTCTTTCTAGTAGAGAGTGCAAGTGTTGAGTAAATGTCATTTTTAGAAATTTGAAATTCTAGTCTTTGTTGATTCAAATCAATCAGAATGCCTTTCTAACCCATTATATTCTGATAGCAAATGTATTAGTTATTGTATTTGGGGTAGTGTCCTTGAGTAAGATATGACTTAAGCATGTTGTTAAATATGCATTGAGCTATTGATCATGCACTCTTTTCTGCATTTTGATCTTTGCCATTTTCTTGCTATTCATTGGACTTTTGTGTTCTAGATAATCGGTTCTTCCGAGATTGTTGAATCTTTTGTTGAGCCACCGTAACTCGAACAAGAGGTTATCTATTATTACCAAGGCAAGCTTCCTCTCTCGCACCATGTTGATCCTAATCTTTTGAATCAGAGATTTATAAAATACAAAGGATATCTGTTGCATGCAATTTTCTAAAAGACTATTTATGTTCTGTTCCTAGTTAGCTATGACCAAAACTTGTGGCTTACCTTGAATTGATCATACACTCAACCTACGATAGTTTGTGGTGATATAATACTAAATTTTCAATTTTGCTTAGCCATGCAAATCCCTAGAACGGTAATGTTTGACAGCTTATCTTGTCAAACACGGGGAACAACAAATACATTTTAATTTCATGATTCTTTGTTCGGTTTTTTAAATATGATATGAATCTAAATCTTGTGGTTAAACTTAATTCAAATCTGGACAAGTGGATGCTAGTGATGGTGCCTAGTGCGAGAATGGGAAATGTGGATGTCTTGTCCAGGTTGATTAAGGATCAACTCGACGGCCCAATTCAAGCACCAACGCATTTCCACATGCAAAGTATGGGCGCTGCTTGGTTAAGTAAAGGGTTAATATTATTGAGTTGGATCTGAGAGTAAGGACATGTGTATTGATTTCATATGGCATAGATGCTTAAGTCTTGGGCCGTGTCGTATGCCATGTGGAACCTATATCAATATCGATGTTCTTAGAAGGGTAAGGCGTAGATGTGTTACATCGCATGTACGCACCTTCAGGCCCGATCATGTGTAATATGTGTGGTTAACACGAGTTTGCATTTAATTGACTGGTCGGCATTCCTGTATAACATGTGAACCTCGGTTGAATATATGCTATCGATCGTTGTTTAAGCGGGATCGGTTTCACATGGGTCATCCAACTCAATAGTGTCAACTTGTTGAAAATACCAAATCTTAGTTTACGGCGGCATACCAAAGGCAAGTGCTATTATTAGGAGGCTTACGGGCTAACTAAGTCGTGTGGGTAAAGATGTACACCCTGCGCAGGATTAAAACTATTCGAATAGCCGTGTCCACTGATTCGCAACGCTGGATTGATGTCACCAGATAGAATTTTGCTCTCATTTGGGTTTTGGGAAATTGTAATTTCGGCATGAGGAGTGTCATGCTTGGTTTGGTAATGATCAGTGATTATTATTGATACTGTTGATGCTTATGTTCAATAACTTACTGTTTTTAGTCCAAATTGAATTATTAAAACTGCTTTGTCAAATGTTAGCAATTGTAGGTTAACAGGTATCGCTTTATGCAAATTGAAACCATTAAGCCTTCTGTTGATAACCTTATGCATATAAAATTCTATTCCTTTGTACAGGTTCTATCAACCACTTTCTTTTATTAGTTTGTGTAAGACTTGCTGAGTACCTTTCGTACTCAGGGTTTTATGACCTCTTGTTGCAGGTGAGGATGGATATTTATATGAGATGCCCGTTAGCGCCGATCTGGGTGACGCTAACGAGTAATGCTAGTTCTAGCCTCCACGCAATAGCCTGCGGGATAATGGGGCCATTGGTGGTTTTGCTTTTATGTTTTTGTTTCCGCTGTTGCTCTTTTTGTTAATGACCCAAGGTCATCTGTTTTCATTCGGTATTGTAGCAACCTAGTGCTGTATCAACCGAATTTGGAGATGTAATTATTGATGTATAATTATGTGAATGTATGACTTGTATGTGAATGATGCAATGTTGTTTTAGGATATATGTGCAATATTCACTGATCCTGGGAAATATTGCATGACATATATCCGAGAACCTGAATGTTGAAATTGTTACTTGTTATCATTATGCTTTTAGTATGATTCTTAATAAAGGATTTGCACTGTTCCTTAAATAAGAATTATGCTATCGATATAATTTTAATAAGATACATTTCAATAATTGAGGGTCTCACAAATACAGTATGTCGAGCATACGTGTGCTCAGTAGGATAGAATTAGCATGGTTGTTGCCTTTAGTGAGTCTCTGTGATATTATCTTAACATAATTAATTTCTAAAAGATCTAAGCATGTTGTCTTTTACTTCTTATCTTCTTTTAGTATCAATTTTATCCACCTCTCTTTTGATCAGCTTACCTACCTTGTCTTTTATCCGTAGATGAGTGGTCGGTATTTGATTAAGGAGACTCATGCCAAGGTGTGGACGGTTTCCCGCCTTACTTGAGACATGATGTGGCGGGCTAATTTCACTTATCACCGAGTATGCCATCTACCGTAGAGACCGAGGGCCCGGTATGGAAGAGTACCAAGCTATCATTAATGTGATCGCGGACGGTGGTGGGTAGTGTTCCCTCTCGCATCCATGTGCGTGCCACCTCCGAGTCTATGGTCAGGCAGAAGTGGCGTGGGATGATGAGCCTCCTTCGTCATGATTTGACTGAGTGTCTCACCACCCTATGTGCACTTCCCAAAGCAAGGCCCTAGATCGGATGTGATTACGCTTGATGAGATACGCTTGGAGAGGACCCATACGTCGCTGAAGTTAGCTAGGTTGGTCCGTATCATGGCCCAAACCTATCACCGCCTCGTACGAAGTTATGGGAGACCCGCCATCGCTTGCACGAGGCACAAGAATATTTGAGGCTTGGTGTTGTCACAAACCGCGTTCCTCGTAACGCGCTTTATGGCAACAATGAGATTCCACCACCGCCATCGCACCCCAAGGATGGCGACTTCCGAAGTTCCTGACCGTTCTGTTCTTGGTCAGTGTCGTCAGGCCAGGATATCTGCTGGATTTCCTCGCACTCAGCGGCCTACTCACTCTGGGGGACATCATCTGCTGTTGGGTTCTCCCACTCGTCTTGTTAGCCCATCGAACCCTTTAGATACTGGTTCACCTGAGGCTCATTTGCTAAATGAGTTTCCGGTGAATTTTAACCGGGACGACCATGTTTAGGACTGAAGGATGTAATCGGCTTTAGTTGTGTAATAGGCTAGTAGATGTCTATTAAGTAGTGTGTAATAGCATAGCCTATGTCTGTAAAAATATTGTGTGCTAACGTTTGTACTTTAAAACATGGTGAGGTAGTGGCCGACTTGTGTATTTTGGGCATAGCATGTTTCCTGTTGACTGTTAATAAAGTGGATGCAGGCTTTTGTTTGTAATTGAATTTGTCATGGTCTTTGTTCAGCCGACATTTCATGGGATGGAAGCCGCACCTTTTTATTGTATTTTGTGCTGTTGTTTTTGGTGTTAATTGGTTGCATATCATGACATACTTGCATGCTTAGGTTTAGTATTTAATTATTTTCTTTCTCCAAAGCTTGTATGTGTTAGCACGAGTGTATCCTTGTTATAATGTTCACCATTATATGGCAACAGGATGACAGACCAACCACTGATCGCGAACACAACAAGAGGAGAGGTTCTCCACCCTGCTCTTGACTCGAGGCAGAGACGGACCCTTCCGATCCCATGGTCCGCCAGGTGGTAGACAGGAAGAGGAGCTTCCTCCACCACCCACTATGGCAGATGTGCTCATGCAAATTGAGCGCAACCGCATGGACCAGACGCGCATCTTAGAGCAGATTGCGCTCAATACCTCTTCCATCACTCCACCAGTTGGTAGAGCAGGAGTTTCGCATGGGCAGGGAAGTCTTGTCGACTTTCAATGGACTAATCCACCAAATGTTCTCTAGCTCCCGTGATCCTTTGGAGGCCGAGGATTGGCTTAAGGAGATTAAAAAGAAGCTGACCATTGCCCAGTGCTCTGAAAGGGAGAAGGTCCTGTATGCTAGCTACCAGTTGACTGGGCCGGCTAGCAATTGGTGGGATAATTATCTAGCTATCCAACCCGCCGGATATACTCCTACCTGGCTTGAGTTCATGGAGGCCTTTCGCGAGGCCCATATACCTGAGGGAGTGATGATGCTCAAGCAGCAGGAATTTCGCGCTCTCAGGCGCGAAAATCGCTGACCGAGTACCTTCATGAGTTTAATTTTCTTGCTCGGTATGCCCCTGACGATGTTTCGACGGACGCTCGTCGTCGAAACCGTTTCATGAATGGTCTATCTGAAGAGTTGCAGTTGGCTTTGGCAGTGCAAGATTTCAGAAATTTCCAACATCTTGTGGACAAAGCCATCATTGCTGAAACTAAAAGCAAGGCATTGGAAGAGTCGCGGAAGCGGCAGAAGGTTACCCAATTCGCATCCAGTAGCCGTTCAGTCAGACCGCGTCTGTGGCGACCTCGGCCTTCCGGCGCCGATTTGGTTCCACCTGTGCGCCGATGTTTGCTTTTCGCCCACCGCCACCTTCTGGTCAGTCCCGACCTAGTGGCCACAGACCACCTGCTGCCATCAATGTCAGGCCAGGTGTGATATGCTATCATTGTGGACGCCCGGGGCATTTTGCAAATCAGTGTTTTGCTAAGGCAAAGGGTTGCCACTGCTCACCATCTCCACTCTTGTTCGCCCCGCACCTTCTCCAAAGGCAATTGCTAAGCTCGATCCAGCCGGCCAGCGGCCGTGTAAATCAATTAATCTTGAAGAAGCGGCGAGGCACTGGTTATCCTTGGTATGCTCCTAGTTAATTCGGTTAAACTCTTGCTTTATTTGACTCGAGCATCCCATTCTTTTGTTAGTAGGCGCTTGCTACTCAACATCAGTTAATTATGCACCATCTTCATCCACCTCATATTATTCATTCGCCTGGGTCGGTATTTTTAACTGATCAAATCTGCCTTAATGTCAATATCATTATTGAAGGGGTAGATTTTTAAGTGCACTGATTGTGATAAATTCACAAGGGATAGATGTTATTTTGGGAATGGATGGTTGACCAAGAATGCAGGGCAAATTAATTGTGCCCAACGAACCATATCCGTCACTAATAAAATGGCCTTTCACCATTTTTCAATCTAGAACGGTTCATTCTCATCTGGGTGCGATGAAAATGGATACCACCCCTACTTTGGAGTCGATGCGGTAGTATGTGAATATCCTGACGTTTTTCTCAAGACCTTCCCAGTATGCCACCAGATCGGAAGTGGAGTTCGTGATTGAACTAGTTCTGCATCGCTCCCATATCGAGAAGACCTTATCGCATGCCTTCTAATGAGTTGTTTGAATTGAAGAAACAATCGAGAATTGCTTGACAAAGGATTCATTAGACCGAGTTCCTCACCATGGGGATGCCCGCCATCTTTGTCCAAAAGAAAGACAAGACTTTACGGATGTGTGTGGATTACCGTCCGTTAAATGAAGTCACTATCAAAAACAAATATCCTTTACCTCGAATCGATGATCTATTTGACCAGTTGACTGGAGCCCGTGTCTTTTCTAAGATTGATTTGCGATCGGGCTATCATCAGATCAAGGTTAGAGCTGAGGACATTCCTAAGACAGCATTTTCTACTCGCTATGGGTTATATGAATATACTGTCATGTCCTTTGGCCTAACCAATGCTCCAGCTTATTTTATGAATCTTATGAATTCAGTCTTCATGGAATTCTTGGATAAGTTTGTTGTTGTGTTTATTGACGACATTCTTATCTATTCCAAGTCTGCCGAAGAGCATGATCAGCATTTAAGACTTGTGCTAGATACACTTCGCAAGCATCAGCTGTATGCTAAATTTAGCAAGTGTGCTTTCTGGCTCAAACAAGTTGCATTCTTGGGACATGTATTATCTGAAGGAGGTATTACAGTTGATCCCAGCAAGATACAAGATGTATTGGACTGGAAGCAGCCTCAGAATGTTCATGAAGTTCGGAGTTTTCTTGGACTTGCGGGTTATTACCGTCGGTTCATTGAAAACTTCTCTAAAATTTCTAGGCCTCTGACCCAGCTTCTAAAGAAGGAGAACAAATTCTTTTGGTCAGTGGAGTGTGAAAACAGTTTTCAGCTCCTGAGAAAGCTCCTGACCGAAGCTCCTGTTCTCACTCTTCCAGATATCCATAAGACTTTTGATATCTATTGTGATGCGTCTCGCCATGGACTTGGCTGTGTACTTATGCAAGAAGGCCGAGTTGTGGCATATGCATCCAGGCAGTTGCGACCTCATGAGGTGAATTATCCTACTCATGATTTGGAATTGGCGGCCGTAGTCCATGCATTAAAGATTTGGCGACATTACCTTCTTGGTAATCGTTGCGAAATATATACTGATCATAAAAGCCTGAAATATATATTCACTCAAGTGGACCTGAATATGAGGCAAAGAAGATGGCTTGAATTGATCAAGGACTACGATATGGGTATTCACTACCACCCTGGCAAAGCCAATGTTGTGGCTGATGCTTTAAGCAGAAAGTCACATTGCAATTGCTTATCAACAACTCCCCTGGCTAAGAGCTTATGTGCTGATTTTCAGCGCTTAAGTCTCGAAATGGTAGCAGATGGATTTCTTGCTGCTTTAGAAGTGAAGTCAACCCTCGAAGATCAGATTCTGAAAGCTCAGAAAACTGATGCCGAGGTGGCGGAAATCAAGGAAAATTTGAAGGCAGGTAAAGCCATCGAATTCTCTGAAGATGCCAGTGGTCTCCTTCAGTATCGCAATCGCTTGGTGGTACCTTCAAATTCTCGCTTGAGAGAGCTAATTCTCAAAGAAGCTCATAATTCCAAGTTTTCTATACATCCCGAAGTACTAAGATGTACCAGACTTAAAGAAGACATTTTGGTGGAGCAGATGAAAAGGCAAATTGCTCAAGATGTTCTTTGAGTGTGATATTTGCCAAAGGGTTAAAGCCGAGCATTTAAAACCTCTTTGGTACCCTTCACCATTGCCTATTCCAAAATGGAAATGGGAAGAAGTCGGTATGGATTTTGTTACCGGACTTCCAAAAACTCAGAATGGGTTTGATGCCATTTGGGTGATCATTGATCGCCTAACAAAAGTGGCTCATTTTATTCTGTCAAAACCATTTTCAATGGCAAGCGATTAGCGAGCTCTATATTGCTAAGATTGTTTGTCTTCACGGTGTTCCAAAAGTCATTGTTTGAGATCGTGGACCTCAGTTCACATCTCATTTTTGGAATTGTCTCCATCAAGCCATGGGGACTGAACTCTCTTTCAGTACTGCTTATCATCCTCAAACCAAGTGGTCAAACCGAAAGGGTAAATCAAGTGATGGAAGATCTTCTTAGAGCTCATGTGCTATCATATGGCAAGAACTGGGAAAAATCTTTGCCGTATGTGGAGTTTTCCTACAATAATAGCTATCAAGCAAGTATTCAAATGTCACCTTTTGAAGCCTTGTATGGGAAAGCTTGTAGGACTCCATTGAATTGGTCCGAAGTGCGTGAAAGACCATTTTATGGTCCGACTTGGTAATAGAAGCCAAGAGCAAGTTCGTTGCGATTCGAGACCGATCAAAACCGCCGATCTCGCCGGAAGAGCTATGCTGACCACCGTCGTCGTGAGTTAAGTTTTGAAGTAGATGATTATGTCTACCTCAAAGTATCACCGATGAAGGGCACTCATCGTTTTCAGGTGAAAGGAAAGCTAGCACCTCGTTATATCGGACCCTTCCGAATCATTGCAAAACGAGGAGGTAGCTTATCAATTAGAGCTACCCGAGTCTCTCTCAAGAAGCATGATACTTTTCATATTTCTCAGCTGAAGAAATGCCTTCGTATTCCTACCGAGGCCACTGCTTATGAGAATCTTGATCTCCAACCAGATCTTTCCTATCAAGAGCAACCGGTGCGTATTCTTGATGAAATGGAACGCAGAACAAGAAACCGCACCGTCAAATTCTTAAAAGTTCAGTGGGCTAATCATTCAGAAGATGAAGCCACGTGGGAGCGTGAAGATCTGATGAGGATGGAACACCCCCATCTTTTCGCTGTTTAAAAATTGCCTTTGAGTCAAGAAAGGCAAGGTTAAACAAAGCAATGTAAAGGAAGGATGTAATAACAACACTGTGTTGTCTATTAGAATCTTTCTTTGCTATCTTTATCGGAAATCAAAACAACATGTGTTTTATCTCCAGAAAGAACCATTTCAGCTGAATTCCTTTGCAACTTTTGAATCGTCCAAATCTCGGACGAGATTCTCTTAAGGGGGTAGGTTTGTAATGACCAGCTTTTAATAAATGATAGCAAGATGTTAAAACATAACATCACTGTTTATTTGAAAACTTAGATATGTTGTTACAATCCAAAATATTGATTTGCTATTCTTTTTGTCTCCATCAATCTCAGCCCTCCCTTTTTGATCAAGTAGCTGGTTGTCTTGGAGCTTACATTTGCTTCCATCTTCTTTGCTAATGAAGGCAACAGGGCATTGCGCACTAAGCTCTTTCCTTCTTCCTTTCGGTTGGGCATAGCAACCAGCAGAGAGCGGAATTGACCTGACAAAGCGAGCTTTGTTTTCTTTCTTTTCTTTCGGCTGAGAGCAATGCGGTAGAGCAAAGAAAGCTTCGGTCTATAGCGGCTCAAAGAAAGACAAAGACCTTTTTTCTTTTCTTTCCTTCTTTTCAGTTGGGAAGCAATGCTTTGTCCAAAGAAACAACTCAAAGCAAGAACCCTTTTTCCCTCTCTCTTTCTTTGGTGAGGCGGTCAACCCGTGGTACCACCTCAAAGATCTCTAGAAACCTCTCCTTGCTATGGAGCTTTAACCCTTCCCAAGCTTTAGTGTTTAGCTCCTTGCCCTTTTCCTTGACTGAAACAGCTTCTCTGATTCTCTCTTCTTCAGTGGAGTTAGGTTAGCTCTGCTGAAACCGAGCCGGTTAGAACCTTGCTGGGTGATCTTTTGCTTCGGAAGGGATGTGGTTTTCTGAAATTTCCTTGTTCAATTGAAAGATCACAGTTTCTTCTCTAGCTGTAGCTGGTAAGACATGCTCTTATGTCTTTTCTTCTTAGTTTCTCCAATTCAATTTAGGGCTAAATCCTTTTCTTGTTGGCTGTTGTCGGTCAAACCGACAAAAAGCTGTAGCTTCATTCATTCGGTTGATCTTTGTTGGTTAATGCTAGCAAGAGTTGGTCTAGGGTAATATCTACTATAAAAATCAGTTTTAGCTCCAATTAAGAATCTTTTGTTTAGTATACTTTCAAATCAGCCAAATCTGCAATTTACATCTTTTTCTTTGTTTTTCTTTGATTGGCCAATCCGACAAAAGACAATCAGTCTTCTCTCTTAATTCATGTCACTTATTGATTAAAAGTTAAGCTAGGTCTTGGTATTAGTTAAGCATACTTTAAGCTTAAGCAAACCTTTTATCTTGTTCAAAGTTTAATCACAACCAACTTGATTTTGTGATCTGTTTTCAGCAGCCGACTGTGCATTATCCAGTTTTCGGTTGCTTGCTTTGTGTACAGCGATTCCATTACTTCCTATCTTGGTGTTAGTAGTAGATGAGTTATTTTGCTAACCTTGATAGGAATGCTCTAAGCTAAGGTATAGCATTTGCTAGGGTGTTAAATTCAAAGATCATCAATTGCTTTATGCCCGCTTTTGGTTTTACAAATCAAAACTGCATCTGCTTTAACCGAAAATTGGTAGTTAGTGCTCACAAATGTTTAGTGTTGAGCTAGACTTTAAAATATACTCATTTGACTGTAATTTAATCTAAGAATATCAATTTTTCTTAGCCTAATACATCAGATAGCCTTCTTTTGTGAAATAGCACAGTTTCGGTTTTGACAAATCTGAAAACTGTTGTTTTGCTTGAGCTGAAATTTGCTAATTAGTGTTAAGGGATGCTAGGTGATAAGTTAAACATGTATAGGTACTTATCTAGCTATAACTCCATCTTGTATGTCAATTTGTTATAGTCTAATGAAGCTTCAAGTTGACATCTCTAAATCTGTCCGATTTTGATTTCCAAAATCTGATTTTTGCCTTACTTTGTAAGCCTCAAATCTTGATGCCTACTAGTATTTGATGCTAAATAATATGCTAGGCTATAAGTTTTACTCATTATCTAGTTATCTAAGTAAAATCATTGCTTGGTTCTTAGCAAAATTCAGCAAGCCATCACTTTGTAATCACTCAAATCTCATTTTGCTAATCCACAAGCTAGCAGATCTAAATCGAATTTGATGTTGGTTGATAGCTAATGGTAGGAGATGAATTAGACTTAGTATATTTCTCATTTTAGTTGGGAATTAGCCCAGAATATCATTTTCTTCTTATGTCCTAGTCCATTAATCGATTTTTGAAATTACATCCGCTTTGGTTTTGCCAAAGTCTGAAACTTGTAATCCAGATTTTGAATCATATTGCTTGTGAGTGTTAGCTGATGCTATGTGATGAGTAGGTTTTAAGTATTGCCCATTTAGTTGTAGCTTTATCAAAGCATCATTCTTTCTTAATCTAATGAAACATCTAACTCTTTCTTTGCAATCTATCTAGATTTCTAGTTTTGCTAAAGCGAAAGTGTAGCTTTTCTGTTTTCCATTTCAGTCTAGCTACTACTGGTGGTCATGTCGACAACCTGCAATCTTTTGTTGGCCTCTATTCTTTCTAGTAGAGAGTGCAAGTGTTGAGTAAATGTCATTTTTAGAAATTTGAAATTCTAGTCTTTGTTGATTCAAATCAATCAGTAATGCCTTTCTAACCCATTATATTCGATAGCAAATGTATTAGTTATTGTATTTGGGGTAGTGTCCTTGAGTAAGATATGACTTAAGCATGTTGTTAAATATGCATTGAGCTATTGATCATGCACTCTTTTCTGCATTTTGATCTTTGCCATTTTCTTGCTATTCATTGGACTTTTGTGTTCTAGATATCGGTTCTTCCGAGATTGTTGAATCTTTTGTTGAGCCACCGTAACTGAACAAGAGGTTATCTATTATTACCAAGGCAAGCTTCCTCTCTGCACCATGTTGATCCTAATCTTTTGAATGTAGATTTATAAAATACAAAGGATATCTTGTTGCATGCAATTTTCTAAAAGACTATTTATGTTCTGTTCCTAGTTAGCTATGACCAAAACTTGTGGCTTACCTTGAATTGATCATACACTCAACCTACGATAGTTTGTGGTGATATAATACTAAATTTTCAATTTTGCTTAGCCATGCAGTCCCTAGAACGGTAATGTTTGACAGGCTTATCTTGTCAAACCTGGGGAACAACAAATACATTTTTATTTCATTGATTCTTTGTTCGCTTTCTTTAAATATGATATGAATCTAAATCTTGTGGTTAAACTTAATTCAAATCTGGACAAGTGGATGCTAGTGATGGTGCCTAGTGCGAGAATGGGAAATGTGGATGTCTTATGCAGGTTGATTAAGGATCGAACTCGACGGCCCAATTCAAGCACCAACGCATTTCCACATGCGGTGTATGGTATTGTTTGGTTAAGTAAAGGGTTAATATTATTGAGTTGGATACAGGAGAGTAAGGACATGTGTATTGATTTCATATGGCATAGATGCTTAAGTCTTCGGGCCGTGTCGTATGCCATGTGGAACCTATATCAATATCAGATGTTCTTAGAAGGGTAAGGGCGTAGATGTGTTACATCGCATGTACGTACCTTCAGGGCCCGACTGCGGTGTAATATGTGTGGTTAACACGAGTTTGCATTTAATTGACTGGGTCGGCATTCCCTGTACAACATGTGAACCTCGGTTGAATATATGCTATCAGTCGTTGTTTAAGCGGGATCAGTTTCACATGGGTCATCCAACTCAATAGTGTCAACTTGTTGAAAAATACCAAATCTTAGTTTACCCGGCCGGCATACCAAAGGCAGTGTGCTATTATTCCGGAGGCTTACGGGCTAACTAAGTCGTGTGGGTAAAGATGTACACCCCTGCAGGATTAAAACTATTCGAATAGCCGTGTCCACGGTTACGGGCAACGCTTGGATTGATGTCACCTGTATAGAATTTTGCTCTCATTTGGGTTTTGGGAAATTGTAATTTCGGCATGAGGAGTGTCATGCTTGGTTTGGTAATGATCAGTGATTATTATTGATACTGTTGATGCTTATGTTCAATAACTTACTGTTTTTAGTCCAAATTGAATTATTAAAACTGCTTTGTCAAATGTTAGCAATTGTAGGTTAACAGGTATCGCTTTATGCAAATTGAAACCATTAAGCCTTCTGTTGATAACCTTATGCATATAAAATTCTATTCCTTTGTACAGGTTCTATCAACCACTTTCTTTTATTAGTTTGTGTAAGACTTGCTGAGTACCTTTCGTACTCAGGGTTTTATGACCTCTTGTTGCAGGTGAGGATGGATATTTATATGAGATGCCCGTTAGCGCCGATCCGGTGGCGCTAACGAGTAATGCTAGTTCTAGCCTCCACGCAATAGCTCATGGGATAATGGGGCCATTGGTGGTTTTGCTTTTATGTTTTGTTTCATTGTTGCTCTTTTGTTAATGACCCAAGGTCATCTGTTTTCATTCGGTATTGTAGCAACCTAGTGCTGTATCAACCGAATTTGGAGATGTAATTATTGATGTATAATTATGTGAATGTATGACTTGTATGTGAATGATGCAATGTTGTTTTAGGATATATGTGCAATATTCATCGATCACGGGAAATATTGCATGACATATATCCGAGAACTCGAATGTTGAAATTGTTACTTGTTATCATTATGCTTTTAGTATGATTCTTAATAAAGGATTTGCACTGTTCCTTAAATAAGAATTATGCTATCAGTATAATTTTAATAAGATACATTTCAATAATTGAGGGTCTCACACAACAAGTTCATCAATGAGCTCATGCTCGATCTGAGCTTATGGAGCAGAGGTAAGAAGTTCTCTAATATCCTACTACAAGCAAGGTGTAGCTGGCAAAACCTGTGACAACAACCACGAACTCAATCGATCAACGCCAGCTAGCGAAACACATAACTAGTGCAATCAATTATGAATATATATATATATATATATATATATATATATATATATATATATATATATATATATATCGGATCATCTCATGACGATCATAGAATAATTTCATAGATAGAGGATATCACATCATATCATGGATTAACACATCATAGCACAACACAATTTAACAACGACTCAATATTCGAGTCACCACAATTGAAATACTAAGCAACAGTTTACCCAACCCTTCTAATGTGCACGAGTGTCAATTTAATATGTTTGAATGAACCACGCACCTAAAGCCCGCTCGATACCAATCTGTAACACCACGCTATTCTAAGCCAAGATGTCACGCAAAATTATCAAACTACTAAGGATAGCTTTACAATTTGGATTATACTTGATTTAATCAACAATAATTTCAAGAATGACAATAAACGATCACCAGATTCATGGAAAAGAATGGATAAACAATTATAATACCACGAACAGTCATGCAATACCAAAGTTGGATTATTACAAATCTGGAAATTTAATTAATAAGTTGGCTTGACTGAAAGGTAATAATAATTATTCTGGTTGGATAAAAGTGAAGTGCAGTGTGCCGAACTACCCCACCAAATCATCTTATCTTCTCCTCAATTACCTAATTAAAACATACAAAGCAAGGGTGAGTCGAAGACTCAGCAAGTGCATACAAGAATAACCAAACATAGAGTGGACAACACAAACCAGTGGAATTACGAACAAATCTTGGAACACATATACGATTGAATGGAATGAATACATGAATGGATGGAATGAAAGAATGCATTGAAGGAGAACGGACTTTTCACACGTTTATACCGGTATAAATAGTGACACACCCGTCGGTGTTCACTTAAGCCCGTACTTCGCAAATACGGGGATCCAATCACCGTATGAAGAACGTTTCATACGGTGTCCGAAGTTGCCACATTGGAATGGTGGTCAACGTTGCCCACATTGGAATGGTGGGTCTCACATGCCCATATTGGAATTAATGGGACTTAATCAAGTTTCCACTCCCGTGGACGGCAAAGGAAATATGTGTGCATGTAATGAAATGCATAACTTGAACTTCATCTCAATTTATCACAGAAGAAGGTATTGAAATCTACCACATCATGCTCAAATCACAGGAATACTCATAAGTTACCAAATTATCATGCATTCATCAAATTCACACAAGTTAAACATTGCACTTGCCTTCCGTGCTGTGACGTATTGGGAAGCAACGAAGGTGTCCTTCCACTCACCGCCTCACCGCCTATACAATCATTGTCACAGAATAAGGATAACAGGGTATAACATAGTTACACGAGTTCTACGATACCCTCTAATCAACCCACACGCCCAAATGTTCGTTTTGACCTCTACGCCAAAAGTCCGGATTATCGATCTACGGGCGGTTGTACGAGAAAATTCACCATTAATTATCTGTAAATCTAAAAGATATGAAACTAGTGCTCACTGATTCTTAACTGATCCGGCTACAAAACATTAGTTGGGTGAAGGTTCTAATTCGGCCCCTAATTTGAACAAAACCAGGGGACAGACCTACTGACCCCAGTTTTCAGGCAGACTGAACAGATCGCATTCAAAAATTCATATCTCCCAAACTACAGATTGGATTTTCCTGATCTCGGTGCCAAAAGAAAGCTAACGCTCGCAGGAATAAAACTCTAGAAGGGCAAAACCCCAGATTAGGCCTCTACAGTACTCTAAACAATAGATGAAAACGCTAACATTTATCTGCCCAGAATTCAGAACAGTGGTAAAGAAAATATCATAACTTTCATTATACAGATCCAATGGAGATGATCTTTATCAGCTTTGAAAGATAATTTAAAGGGCTACAATAACTTATTTGGGTGAAGGTTCTGGAAATGCCTCTAACTAAATCAAAACCTAGGATCAAGCCGACAGATCCTTCTCGTCAGACAGACAGAACAGCGCGCACTAAAAAAATCATATCTCCTAAACCGTAACTCGGAATCATGTGATCTCAGTGGCTATGGAAATCTAAGAACAATACCTACAACTTTGTAAGAGATGAGAACATCAGAAAACGTACAGAACTTACCCAAATATGACGAACAAAAGTGCTGCACTGCAGGGAGGAGGGTGGCGGCCACAAGGGGGAGGGAGAGGGGAAATGGGGGAGGCGGCTAGGGTTGGGGGTGCCTCCCCCCTCCCCTTGGCCGGCCCCCTTGTGCTGTTCTCCCCTCTTGGGCCTTCAGGTGGCACCCACGGCCCAGTTGGCGAAGAAATGCAAAACCCCCACGAATGGAAATTCCGAGTTTGCATTTGTCTTTTACCCCTCCAGCTTCATTCTATTAACCGAATTCTATTCCGGAGTATTACATTAACTAAGTTATTAATCTATTCACCACGGATGTAATATCCTGAAAAATAAATGGTAATAATAAATTAATATTACTAAAAGCGTCTTAAGGGCTTGTGCGTAATTAAATAAAAAGAATTTGTGAAAAATAGAATATTTCAGAATTTTTAAGAGCCATATAAATAGATTGTGGAGTCTCTAGAAAACCTAGCAATTTTCTTTTCCTTTGTTTTTCCAAGCCGCACCCCATGACCAAATTTTTTCTCCGTGCATGCTGTGCTCTTGCTTAAAGTCTCGCTGTGGCTGGTCTTTCTCTCTTTTCCTTCTACCTTCTTGAGTTCTTTGCCCGAAGTTGCTTGCCATTCTTGTCTTGTTGTCTGTACCGATCGAAATCTTCTTCTTGCGTTCGCCCCTACTATTGGATCGCTCTTCGCCGGTTTCTTTCTGCGTTGCCGCCGAACGCTCTGCTGCGATCGCCCGATCTTTGCCGGCCACTTGTCGTTCTTCGCTAAACCGAATCTGCAGCGTGGGCGTCGCCGATCAAGACTCGCTTCTTTGCTTTGCTGGCTTACATTGTTGTCTTCTTCTTGGCGATCTAGCATGCACCGAACCGCGCGCCGCCACGTGATTTACCTGCGCGCCCGTGTAACCGATACTTGGAGGTTTGCTAGCTTTAAATACATGTTTTCCTCTGGTTTGCTAGACGCTGTTAATTAGAGATTATAATTGAGGTTAATTAGAGAAGGTTCTATAGTTTTTAGTCAAAGTGCCGATTAATAGATCTATTTAGAATGCTGATCCGTTGTACGATTTATTCGGATACCTTAATGGCGAATTTTGGAAATGTCATCTACTAGTTAATTGTAGATAATTTCGATATCTTTCTATAGCATATTTACTCATGTCAATCGGACAAGTAGAATTCGAGTTATGATTTTCGGAAGACCGCTGTTTTTGCGGTTGTCGTCTTTCGGCGCTGTTTTGGTAGACTGCGGATTAAAAATAGTAATCAGATTAATTAGTATTTTTGATCTACATGAAAGTTGTAGATAATTGTCCAATGGTTCTGTAGAATCTGAGAACGCGAATTTTGGTTGAGTAAAACAAAAGTTATGAATTTAGTAAGACTGCTGTTCCGAAGCGGACAGATCGGCTTTCTGGGCTAAATACGGAGTGTTAGATGATTTAATTAGAAGTCTTCGTAATCTAAGAAAATGTGGATAATCTTGTGAAGAATCCAGAATGGGGTGGTTTGTGGTGATCGGACTTTTGAGTCAAAAGTTACGCTCTTTTTAGTAACCGGACAGCTACGGGTAACTATTCGGTACCGGCGTAACGTGGTATATTTGGGGACGTGTAGGAGCGATGTCGATTGATTGTTATTCTTATGATGCTGTAGCTTGTATTGAAATTTGTGTATTTAATGTAGGAGAGGCGTCGTACTTGTTGCCATCTGCTAGCCAAATTGTGCATCGCAACTAGTAAAGGCAAGTGCATGGTAGACAGCGATCAATGATCGATCACTGTTTTCTTTATCTTCCATTACCATTATTGTTGTGCTTTTATTTTATTTAATTGCAAACAATGGAATGATATGTTTATATCTTTGTTGACAATCATGATGAAAAGTTGGACATGATGTTTATGATGGAGTTTGCATATTCATACATAAGCATCTTTGCATATGAGCACGTGATCATGAATGATCACAACTCCACGGGAGTGGAGGAGGTCCCCGATCCTTTTGGAGGAACGGGCTTGAGAGTGAATGTTGTCGCGAGCATTCACTCATGCTATACCGATATCTGTGAAAGAAGTGCATGTGGACATGTAGATTAGATTTGCATTGATACATGAGATTAATGGATGTGAATCAAATAGAAGTACCGTGATGATAATGAAGTTATTGAATGCTGTTGATTTATTATTGTTCGTTGTTTATGGATGTGTTTGCTGAGTCGTGGACTCACCCTTGCTCTATTGTTGTCTTTAGGTGATCTTCGAGGTTGCCGTAACTGAGAGCGAGTAGAGCACATGGACCACTTATGATCTTTTACCTTCATAATCTTTTCATTCAGAATTGGATTACACTTGGACATGTTATAGGTTGAATAAAGTTTAGGACATCATTTAGACTAGACTATTTGCTTTATTAATTTGGATTCATTGGTTGATGCTATTTTGGATTATTTATCTGGTTATAATTCCCATTGCTTATTTATTATCGTTTGAACCATAATTATGCCTGTCCTTTTGTGGTCCATTGATATGATTATCATTGGTTCCTTGCGGTAATTCTTATAGTGTGTCGATAATTATTAGTGTAAAGAGTAGTGTGGTGGCATTCTAGGCTCAGTGTTGGGCTGGGGTGTTACAGTTGGTATCAGAGCGGGCTTTAGGTCCGTGGTGAATAGATTAACAACTTAGGCAAACTAAAATTGTTAAAATTTGTTTTAGTATTAGTAAATCAACTAAAATTTGCTAATGGTTAACTAACCTAAAATTTGACACACTAGTGCACAGTAGGTTAGAGAGAGGTACGAATATAGTTTTACGCATCCGTTATGTTGTTTATTGATGCATGAGTTTATTTTGATCTTTGAACTCATTGTGTATTGTTGATTGTGGTTGATAGCTATGCCGAGGGGTAGACGACGTGGTCGTGGTGGCCGTGGTCGTGGAGGTCGGGGCCGCGGGCGAGGTTCCGTGGAGCCACCTCCCGTGAGTGATGAGTCGATGGTGAGGGGTTCTTTGTTGACCCGCCTCGGTTGGGGTCGGGATGAGACTCCCGCTTTCTTTGAGAGAGTTGGTGGGAGAGATCCGTGCTCTTCGTCAACAGCGCCGCGACCGCATTCTTGCGGCATCTGTTGTTGCTCTGTCGCACATCCACCGGTTCTGAGCGCGGATGTCACTGAGAGTGGATGGGGTTGAGGTTTGATTCGTTTGTGCCTGGGCACACCGGTCGAGCGTGGATGGTTGCGCTATATGGAGAGGCGCTTTGGAGCTTTAGAGATGTCTTCACCTCGGAGGGTCCGTTTGTAGCCTTTCAATTTGAAAGGGCAGCGGATATTTGGTGGGAGGGCATGTTGTCTTGAGGACCGCCACTCAAGGTCCATCACTTGGGAGGATTTTGTAGATCGGTTCAAGGGAAGTTCTACCCTACTCTTTTGTTGAGAAGATGGAGGTTGCCTTGACGACCTTTGCACGGGAAGAGGTCTATTCTTTGAGTATGAGGTGAGTTCAACAACTTGGTTCGCTTTGTTCCTTGATGAGCTGAACGATGATCTTCGTAAAGCCAAGAGGTTCCGTCGGGGTCTCAATTCTGAGTACCGACATGTGTTGGGAGCTACTCCCCTCCGTGACTACTGCCTTCGGTTGTGGAGCAAGCTAGGGGCATGGAGTTGGAGATGCACTCACAAAGGGGCGAAGAAGCCTCGGGTGGGTCGTTGCTTCGTGGTGACGGAAGAGGAGCTCTAGTGAGGGAAGTGGGTGGTTCGTGACACCTTTCAAGAAATTCAAGGGAGGACCGCAGTCCTTCAAGTCTAAGCAGTCGAGGCCGTTCTCTTCTTCGGCGCCTCGTCCTTTTGCAGGTACTCCAGCTCTTCGTCCTGTCCCAGGGCAGGGCATGCTTTGCTTTAAGTGCGGTGATGGACACCGCGCTGCTGAGTGCACTTGGACGGGTGATTGCCGTCAGTGTGGCCGACCGGGTCACAAGGAGCGGGTGTGTCGCCAGAACCCCGCTAGTGTGATCAAGTGGGAGCCTGTGCCATCTTCTTCTTCAGTGGGTCCTGCTCGAGGATCTTTCCAGATGATGATCGCTCCTCCGGCGATGCCATTTCCTTGACTTGGGCGCCTCGGTGGGTACTCATCGGCGGCGCCACCTTCGCACCGCTTCGGTTGCACGACCGGCTTTACTCGCACCGCCACAAGAGATTGTCGGGGCTCGCCGCCCGCCGTCGTCTTCTTCGCCATGGCGCCACAGAGTGTACGCCATGCCGACAATGGAGTCCGTAGGTCGTCCTGACGTGGTGACAGGTACTTTGCTTGTGGATTCGTTTGATGCTTTAGTCCTTTTCGATTCAGGGGCTACCTTTTCGTTTGTTTCGACGGCGTTTGCTAGGAGAGCGAACTTGAGTATCTGATGGATTTCTCGATCGGTGTTGGTTAGTTCTCCAGGGGTATTATTGCTAGCTCTACTGTTTGTCCTGGGTGTTCTATTGTCATTGATAGAGAGAAGTTCACGGCGAATTTGATAGTTATACAAATGGAGACGTTCGATGTTATCTTGGGTATGGATTGGCTGCACTCTTATCGAGCCGTGATATCTTGTTTACGTAGAATACGGTCTGTGCGAGACCTCGTGCAGGGAGACGTTGACCTTTCAGGGGAGTGCGCCTCCGCGCTCTCTTTCGATGTTGGCCGGATCTGTTTCGGGTCGTGCGGTGGCTCGGACTTCTTTTAGCTCTTGCTGAGAAACCGAGCGTGGCTTCGCAGATTGAGGAGATTCCAGTGGTTAGTGATTATCCAGATGTGTTCCCAGCTGAGCTTCCGTGTTTGCCACCTGCGCGAGACGTGGAGTTTCGCATTGATCTTGTTCCGGGTACTCGTCCCATCTCGATGTCTCCATATCGATTAGCACGTCCGTTTCAGGACGAGTTGAAGAAGCAGTTGGATGATTTGTTGGCTAAAGGTTTGATTAGGCGTAGTGTATCGCCATGGGGAGCTCTGCATTCCACGAGAGAAGAAGGATGGGAGTTGGCGTATGTGTATTGATTATCGTGGCGCTTAATGCGGTCACAATCAAGAACAAATATCCATTGCCCGCATTGAGGACTTGTTTGATCGGTTGAATGGAGCTCAAGTGTTCTCCAAGATTGATCTCGATCGGGTATAATCAAATCCGTGTGCGTGGCGCAGATGTAGAGAAGCGCTTTCTCCACGGTATGGGCATTATGAGTATAAAGTTATGTCCTTTGGATTGACTAATGCACCTGCCATTTTTATGGAAACCATGAACAACATGTTGCACGAGTATCTAGATGATTTCGTGGTGGTGTTTATTGATGATATTCTTATCTATTCCAAGACCAATGAGGATCATGAGCGTCATTTGAGGCCGGTTTTAGATACTTTGAGAGAGCACAAGTTCTATGCTAAGTTGAAAAAGTGTGAGTTCTGGATTTCAGAAGTGGGTTTTCTGGGTCATGTAATTAACCCTCAGGGTATTGCTGTTGATCCTAGTAAGGTCTCCACAGTGGTGGATTGGAAGAGGCCGACTAGTGTGAAGGAGGTGAGGAGTTTCTTGGGTTTGGCTGGGTATTATCGGCGTTTTGTGCAGGATTTCTCTATCATCGCCAAACCGATGTCTCAGCTTACTCAGAAAGGTGTGAGATTCCTATGGACGGATGAGTGTGAGCGCAGTTTCTGCATTTTGAAGGACAGGTTGGTGACCTCTCCTATTCTCACTCTTCCCGAGCCGGGAAAGCGGTTCACAGTCTTTTCAGATGCGTCTCGAGTGGGTCTTGGCTGTGTTCTCATGCAAGACGGTAAGGTGATTGCTTATGCGTCGAGGCGATTAAAGAAGCACGAGCGAATTATCCCACTCATGATTTGGAGTTGGCTGCGGTTGTTTTGCTCTCAAGATTTGGAGGCATTATCTATCTGGCGAGCCTTGTGATATTTTCACAGATCACAAGAGTCTCAAATATATCTTCACTCGTAAGGATCTGAATTTGAGGCAAAGGAGGTGGTTGGAGTTGATCAAGGACTATGATCTTACTATTCAGTATCATCCAGGCAAGGCCAATGTTGTTGCTGATGCTCTTAGTCGCAAGGCGACTCCTGCTACTCTAGATTGCCTCATTGCTGATTTTGATCGCATGGGAATATCTTATTGTTATGCGGGCACAACACATGTTGAGACACAGTTGATTCTTGAGTCAGCTATTCTGGATCGTGTCTGGGAAGCTGAGTGACCGGTTACTACGGGAGGTTAGGAAGCGTGCGGATGGAGGTAAAGAGAGTGATTTTAGCATGGATGATTCTGGTACTTTGAGGTTTAAAGGACGTCTTTGCGTGCCGCAAAAGGCGGAGGTCAAAGATGATATCTTAAGGGAGGCACATCGCACTCCGTACACTGTTCATCCTGGTGAGACTAAGATGTATCGAGATCTGAAACAGAATTTTTGGTGGAAAAGAATGAAGGTGGACATTGCTAATTATGTGGCTTCTTGTGGTGTTTGTCGATAAGTGAAAGTGAACACAAGCGTCATGCGAGGTTGTTGCAGCCTTTGGAGGTACCCAGTGGCCTTGGGATGATATCTCTATGGACTTTGTGGTGGTGTTGCCTCGTTACGCGCGAGGAAGGATGCGATTTGGGTAGTGGTGGATCGATTCAGAAGTCTGCGCACTTCATTCCTATTCGCACGACAAATTCAATGAGTGATCTAGCTCCTATTTATGTGCGTGAGATAGTAAGACGCATGGTGTGCCAAAGACCATCGTTTACGCGAGGGGCCAAGTTTGTCTCAAGTTACGGGAGAGTCTGCAGAGTGCATTGGGCACACAGCTCCGCCTTAGTACAGCGTTTCACCCACAGACAGATGGGCAGTCAGAGCGTACTATTCAGACTTTAGAGGACATGTTGCGATCTTGCGTTTTGTCTTGGAAGGGTAGTTGGGAGGACCATTGCCACTTGCGAGTTTGCTTATAATAATAGTTACCATTCGATATTAGAGCCGCGCCATTTGAGGTTCTCTATGGGCGGAAGTGCGATCGCCGCTTTGTTGGAATGCGATTGGAGAGAAGGCGATTTGGGTCGGACCGGATTGAGAAGACCGTTGAGCGTGTGGCCATGGTGAGGCGAGAATCATTAGCGGCTCGAGCGCATGAAAAGTTATCTTGATTTGAGGAGGCGTGACTTGGAGTTTGCGGTGGGTGACCAGTGCTCTTGAGTGTCTCCCACCAAAGGTATTGTCGATTCGGTACCAAAGGAAACTTAGCCCGAGTACGTTGGACCGTTCTCAGTTATTGCAAGAATTGGGAAGTTAGCCTACCGCTTGGACCTTCCCGAGTCCATGCGTGGAGTTCACAATGTGTTTCACGTCTCGATCTTTGAGAAGTTTTGAGAGATCGAGCATAAGATTTCATTAGAGCCGCGACTATTGAGCAAGACCTCACGGTTGAGTCGCGTCCGTGCGCGATTCGGAGAGGTCGGAGCGAGTCTTTGAGGCACAAGACGTTGGTATCGTCAAAGTCTTTGTGGGCGATCGATCAGAGAGAGAAGCGACTTGGGAGTTGGAGTCTCGCATGCGCGAGCAATACCCGAGTTGTTCACGTCGGGTATGTGTTATTTGATTGTTTAATTTCAGCGAAGGTAGTTTTATTTGAGTAGAGCGCGAGTAGAATTCGGGTCGAATTACATTAAGAGGTAGAATGTAATATCTGAAAAATAAATGGTAATAATAAATTAATATTACTAAAAGCGTCTTAAGGGCTTGTGCGTAATTAAATAAAAAGAATTTGTGAAAAATAGAATATTTCAGAATTTTTAAGAGCCATATAAATAGATTGTGGAGTCTCTAGAAAACCTAGCAATTTTCTTTTCCTTTGTTTTTCCAAGCCGCAGCCGCCAGCCAAATTTTTTTCTCCCGTGCATGCTGCGCGCTTCTTGCTTCAAGTCTGTCTTGTTGGTCTTTGCTCTCTGCTTGCCGCTTCTCTAACTCTTTGAGTTCTTTGCGAAGTTGCGCTTCAGCGCATTCTTGTCTTGTTGTCACGATCGAAAAGCCTTCTTCTTGCCGTTAACCCCTGCTGGGGCTCTTTGCTACCGCGGTTTCTTTCTGCGTTGCCGGTGCGCCGCGCTCTGCTTTCTGATCGCCGATCTTTGCCGGCGTTGTCGCGTTCTTTGCCAAACCGAATCTAACTGCGCGTGGACGTCGATCAAGACACCTGCTTCTTCTGCCGGGCTGCTGCTTATTGTTGTCTTCTTCTTTGGCGATCTATTTGCACCGAACCGGCCGAGCGCTTGACCACGTGGCGACCTACGGCGCCGCCTGTAACCGATACTTGGAGGTTTGCTAGCTTTAAATACATGTTTTCCTCTGGTTTGCTAGACGCTGTTAATTAGAGATTATAATTGAGGTTAATTAGAGAAGGTTCTATAGTTTTTAGTCAAAGTGCCGATTAATAGATCTATTTAGAATGCTGATCCGTTGTACGATTTATTCGGATACCCTAATGGCGAATTTTGGAAATGTCATCTACTAGTTAATTGTAGATAATTTCGATATCTTTCTATAGCATATTTACTCATGTCAATCGGACAAGTAGAATTCGAGTTATGATTTTCGGAAGACCGCTGTTTTTGCGGTTGTCGTCTTTCGGCGCTGTTTTGGTAGACTGCGGATTAAAAATAGTAATCAGATTAATTAGTGTTTTTGATCTACATGAAAGTTGTAGATAATTGTCCAATGGTTCTGTAGAATCTGAGAACGCGAATTTTGGTTGAGTAAAACAAAAGTTATGAATTTAGTAAGACTGCTGTTCCGAAGCGGACAGATCGGCTTTCTGGGCTAAATACGGAGGGTTAGATGATTTAATTAGAAGTCTTCGTAATCTAAGAAAATGTGGATAATCTTGTGAAGAATCCAGAATGGGGTGGTTTGTGGTGATCGGACTTTTGAGTCAAAAGTTACGCTCTTTTTAGTAACCGGACAGCTACGGGTAACTATTCGGTACCGGCGTAACGTGGTATATTTGGGGACGTGTAGGAGTGATGTCGATTGATTGTTGTTCTTATGATGCTGTAGCTTGTATTGAAATTTGTGTATTTAATGTAGGAGAGGCGTCGTACTTGTTGCCATCTGCTAGCCAAATTGTGCATCGCAACTAGTAAAGGCAAGTGCATGGTAGACGACGATCAATGATCGATCATTTATTTTCTTTATCTTCCATTACCATTATTGTTGTGCTTTTATTTTATTTAATTGCAAACAATGGAATGATATGTTTATATCTTTGTTGACAATCATGATGAAAAGTTGGACATGATGTTTATGATGGAGTTTGCATATTCATACATAAGCATCTTTGCATATGAGCACGTGATCATGAATGATCACAACTCCACGGAGTGGAGGAGGTCCCGATCCTTTTGGAGGAACGGGCTTGAGAGTGAATGTTGTCGCGAGCATTCACTCATGCTATCTGTATATCTGTGAAAGAAGTGCATGTGGACATGTAGATTAGATTTGCATTGATACATGAGATTAATGGATGTGAATCAAATAGAAGTACTGTGATGATAATGAAGTTATTGAATCTTTGTTGATTTATTATTGTTCGTTGTTTATGGATGTGTTTGCTGAGTCGTGGACTCACCCTTGCTCTATTGTTGTCTTTAGGTGATCTTCGAGGTTGCCGTAACTGAGAGCGAGTAGAGCACATGGACCACTTATGATATTTTACCTTCATAATCTTTTCATTCAGAATTGGATTACACTTGGACATGTTAGAGGTTGAATAAAGTTTAGGACATCATTTGGACTAGACTATTTGCTTTATTAATTTGGATTCATTGGTTGATGCTATTTTGGATTATTTATCTGGTTATAATTCCCATTGCTTATTTATTATCGTTTGAACCATAATTATGCCTGTCCTTTTGTGGTCCATTGATATGATTATCATTGGTTCTTTGCGGTAATTCTTATAGTGTGTCGATAATTATTAGTGTAAAGAGTAGTGTGGTGGCATTCTAGGCTCAGTGCTGGGCTGGGGTGTTACAACGGACCTGAAGCCCGCTCTCATACCAACTGTAACACCCATTTAACACCGAGCACGAATGCCACCAAACTACTCTTATCATCTATTATACATCAACACACTGTGAAATTTTAGCAAGCATAACAACATTAAAATCCATCCACGAGTCGCATTAACACAAGCATAACACTATGACAATCATAGATAAATTAGACCTAGGAGCATAGCAAAATAATAAACCAAGATTAACATAAACCAAGCAACTATGGTTATTCAATACCATCATGTCCTAGATATAAATATTCATGTTATTCTAAAAGTTTCTCATGTCCAATGAATCAAATAATTGGGTGAAGTGCATGATTCCAAGTGCGCTAGCCCTTCCCAAGCAAAACGTCATCACTGGTCACCTAAAAACAACAATAGAGCAAGAATGAGTCCAAGACTCAGCAAATACATAATAAAGCCAAAAACAATAGTTTATTAACCAAAATCAAAGTTATCATCATCATCCATTTAGTTAATGCCATTGTCATTCTCAAACAAACAAGCCATATTCCATATAGGTAAAGTTGCACAATTTAACAATTTACTTAGATATGCGAATGCACCAACATGCTCATGCTCATATGCATCTCATCGGTGATACCAGATAGTGGAGTGTTCACCGTCGATGACACACTCTATCCTTCACTCCCGTGAAGTCCCCACCAAAGTAGGATTTTATCTAGAGCTCTCCGGACTAGTCATGTATCTTTCTCACCGACCTCACCGGAATAGTTACATGACTTTCTCACCGACCTGGCTCATGCAACCCCTGTCATGATGAATGTAAATGATGCAACATCTTTATTTATTCATCAATATAGTCCATCTCATTAACTCAATATCTCCTCCTCATTATCTCAATATCATAATCTCATTCACTCAAGGTCATCAATATCATGTATAAGAATAAGCTGAACGAAAGCATAATAAATAGCATGATAAGTAATAACAATGATCATGGTGAATAACCCATTGTTCACCACTCTACCATGTACTTGCCTTCCACGCTGTGATGAGTTAGGAGGCAACGACGGAATTTCTCCACTCCCTGCCCCACCGCCTACACAAATATTTATTCAAAATAAGAATAACAAGACATGATGTGGCTACAAGCGTTTTACCATAACCCTCTATCTAATCAACATAACCAAAAACTCAAAATGACGAATTAACTAATCAGGCAATATCGGCCCTTCTGATCAGCAGTACGAGAAAAATCGTAATTAAATATCTGTAACTCCGAATGACTTGAAACTAGTGCTCAAATACTCTTAATATAACAGGCTACGAAACTCTAGTTGGTGGGGTTCTTTGATTCGGCCAAACCAGTGGTCTAAACAACCGTTGAAAACACTAACAAATATCTGCCCAGATTTCAGAACAGTGGTAAAGAAAATGACTTAACTTTTATTATACTGATCCAATGGAGGTGATCTTTATCAACTTGGAAAGATTATTAAAAGGGCTACAATAACCTATTTGGGTGGAAGTTCTGAATCTGACTCTAACTAGATCAAAACCGAGGGTCAAACCGACAGTCCTCAAATCTCAGGCAGACAGGACAGCGCGCGATTAAAAATTCGTATCTCCTAAACCGTCAGGCGGAATCTCGTGATCTCGGTGCCCATGGAAAGATAACAACCAGGGCTACAAGACTCTAAGAGGGATGAACCTCCAGATCGGTCTCTAACGTGCCGAAAATGGGTGTGCAATATACTGGACAGAATAGATCTATTACTGATAGATTTCGATTCAAACAAATTCAATCAAATTCGCATCTACCAAATTGACCAATGACCAAGAACGGCGATTTTTACCCTTGATGATCCCAGAGAGGCGATGAACGAGCACTTGGTGAAGATGATTCCCCTTCTCCTCTTTCTTCCTCCTCCCTTTCTTCCTCTTCTTTTTCCTTCCTCTCCTTCCTTTCTCCTCTTCTCCTCATCTTGGTAGAGAAATATGGGGGGTGCTACAGTGCGGCGTGTACTGTAGCTATAGCATTTTAGGGTTTTCCCCCTCCTTTTATATGTGGCCGGCCCCTCATGGGCCGCCTGGGCCAAGGCCTAAGGCCCAGGTTGCCGAAAAACTACAGAAATCCCCTATTTCTTATGTCTAATTTCTCTTTTGAGTGTTTTCGTCCTTGTAATAAATCGCAGTATTGAAAATAGATCAGTGAGATATATTGTTGTAATTCACTGTCTCTGAAGATGCCTACATTCCTATTCGTCCAAAGTCAAAATGACACTTACATTCAGCACAGATTGGTTTATGTTTGAATTGCTGAAACATACAAGTGTTAAATGATGAATTGATCATGGGTAAATCATAGATCCTACAAACTAATGACAAGGGGAATTCACAGCAATAGTTTCTTTTGCAATATTCCTTTTTTAATTCATGATAAGATCTTTTTTCCCCATTCGTATCTATTCATCTGATCTTTGCTCTTACAGTCACATTGAATTATCTGAATGCTACACTAACTATTGAATCTGTGACTAATACATTTGAATTACCATATACATCGTAAATCTTTAGGGGTTCCTTCTGAAGTGCTTTCACTGTTTCTTTTTGTCATTTTCTTGACCATTTTTACAGGCTGATATTCAAGTGAGAGACAAAATTCTGGCACTTGTTGATTCTTGGCAAGAGGCATTTGGTGGGCCTGGTGGGAAGCACCCTCAGTACTACTGGGCATATTCTAAACTGAAGGTGTGTTTGATGTCTGCTAGACTAAGTTGTCGCTTGGACATGGACCTTAAACAAAAAGAAATGCCATCACTACCATATCTGCTTGCATATTTTACAGTCCAATGGGGGGAAGCGTTGTTGTAGTTGCCAAGTGTTGGGTTGGCAAAGGCCCTACTAGGGTTTATATATTGTCCATGCATGATGGCAAGTTTAACTTTTCACAAAATTTGCCTGAAACGGAAGGAACCCAAGAAGCCAATTGTTGTAGTTAATTTGTTTAACATTTATGTTTCTATCACCTAGCTAGAAGAATATGGATATGTTTCCAAGTAATACTTCAATGCAAAAGGACTACTAGTACTAATAATTAAGAAGACTAACACTGTACCCTGGAAGGTCTAAGTAATGCCCAAGTATAATGAACCTACTAGTTCATATGGTCTCATTGCAGCAATGAAGCCGCATATGTATATTCAAAACACAGTCATGATTGGCAGAAACTAGTAAACGATTTAATTGTTGAAAATTATCAACTAGTGTTAATTCAAAACAATAATATGATATTAATAATCCCAGTTGATTGACTTGTCCTCGAACGTTGTATTCAAAATGTGTATGAGGTGTGTCAAATACTGATCAAAGTTACAGGACATGCATTCTCTATACTTGACGTGGCATTGATTGTACTTTGTTACATTCATCTAGCTAGTATTTCTTCGTAGGTCACTAAACCGTTAATATCCCCAACATGTAGTTTACATCGTCTCAAAGACAGAATTATATTATGTTGTTTGATGAGAAGTTAGGGACAAATTGAAAGCTGGCCAATGGCCTGGATAGACGACTAGATGTGCGGGTGTACACCTGGCCTGGATCTCCATGATATATGCTTGTTTGTAATATTCCGAAAATAAATAATAATAATAATAATAATAATAATAACGCCTTAAGGGTTTGTGCGTAATTAAATAAAGAGGATACGTGAAAATAGGATATTTCAGAGTTTTTTTAAGAGCTATATAAATCGTGGGAGTGGTTTCTAGAAACCCTAGCAGTTTTTCTTTTTTTTCTCCCACCTAGCCGCCGTTTTGTTTTTCCCCGTTTCTTGTTCGCCGCCAGCAGTTATCTCGTTCTAGCGATCGCCGACGCGTGGAGGCCTTGGTGCTGCTGTCGACCAGTGTGTGGTCGCGTGGCTGCCGCTCGTCCAAAGCACTCGCCCACGTTGGCTTCGCTGGCCGCCGAAGCACAAGCGCTCATCCATTCGACTGCAACCTCGTGTGGCTGCCGCGTCGCCCAACGCAAGAGCCTCTGCTAATTAGCTTCACTAATATGCGCTGCTAGTTACTAGTACGTGTATGTGTGCATGCAACATTCCATTGATTGCATGAGGATTTGCTGCCCATGAGGTTTGTGGCTTGTCTTCTTTTATGCGCAGTTTTTTTTTCTTGTGGGAACCGAGAGATCAATTAGGAAATACTAATTAGTGGTTAATTAGTTTGGCCGTAGCATTTTTGTGCATGCATGATTAAATAAGTAGAGATCCGATTTCTTGAGGGTAGCGATCTGTAAGTTTGTTTCCTCTCTGTTTTACTAATTTATTTAGAGATTAGAATAGGGATTAGAGAGCGGTTTTAAAATTTTATAGTCGAAGTGCCGGTTAATAGATCTGATTAGCCTGCTGTTCTGTTGAACGATTTAGTCGGGTACCTTAATGGCGAATTTTGGAAATATCATCTACTAGTCAATTGTAGATAATTTCGATATCTTTCTATAGCATATTTAATCATGTCGAGCGGACAAGTAGATTTCGAGATATGAATTTTGGAAGACTGCTGTCTTTGCGGTTGTCGTCTTTCGGCGCTGTTTTGGTAGACTGTAGATTAAAAATAGTAAATAGCCTAATTAGAGTTTTTGATCTACATGAAAGATGTAGATAATTGTCCAAGGGTTCTGTAGAATCTAATAACTCGAATTTTGGTTGGATAAAACAAAAGTTATGAATTTAGTAAGACCGCTATTCCGAAGCGGACAGATCAGCTTTCTGGGCTAAAAACGGTGGGTTAGATGATTTAATTAGAAGACTTTGTAATCTAAGAAAATGTGGAGAATTTTATGAAGAATCCAGAATGGGGTGGTTTGTTGTGATTGGACTTTTGAGTCAAAAGTTACGTTCGTTTTAGTACTAAGACAGCAATGGGTAACTATTCGGTACCGGAGTAACGTAGTATATTTGGGGATGGGTAGGAGCGAAATATATTGATTGCTATTCTTGATGCTGTAGCTGGTATTGAAGTTTGTGTATTTAATATAGGAGAGGCGTCGTGCTTGTTGCCATCTTCTAGCCAAATCATGTGTCGCATCTAGTAAAGGCAAGTCCATGGTAGACAGCGATCAATGATTGATCACTGTTTTCTTTATCTTCTTGTAATACTCCGGAAATGTTCGGTAGGAAGAAAGAGGTCGGAGAGAGTAACAGAGATTGTTTTCGTCGGAAAATTCCAATCTTGGGGTTATTTGTTGTTGCAGGACAACTTTGGGCGCGGTGCAGACCAGTGGCCCATGGGGGCGGCCGGCCCATCTAGGGGCCGGCCAAAAGGCCAAAAGGGGGGGCACCACTTCCCCCAAAACCCTAAATTCTCCTCCTCCCTCCCCAAGCCGCCACTTCCTCTCCCCCTCCCCTTCCTCACGGCGCAGCACCTCCTCCTAGGCGCCTCCTCCTCCGGTGGTGGCCGCCATTGGTGTTCCACGAGCTGCACTCCGATCCTCCACGTCTTCACCTTCGGTTCTTCCTTCGCAGGCTTCCGGGATCGCTGATTTGGGGCTGGCCAAAGGAGGAGAGGAAGGCTTGGAAGTTGTTCCTCGTCGTTCTTCGGGTCTACAAGGGTAACGAGAGACCCCATCGCTATTTGATTGCATTAGAGTTGTCGATTCAATGTTTTTGGTAGTATCGCGTAATCTCTGTTAGTAGATCGGTTCTGTACAGTATGTTGCAACTCGGTTTTGGGTGTCTTAGAGGCAGAATGGGATGTCTTCGCCTTCTAGAGTTTTGTTCCTTATTTCATTAGCTTTCTTTTGGAACCTGGATCACGAATTTTCACCCAGTAGATTAAAAGTTATGGCTGTTTTACTACGCGCTGGTCTGTCTGTCAGATCTGATGGGTATAGTCGGTTGCACCTAGGTTTTGATCTAGTTAGAGTCAGAATCAGGTCGGCCACCCAATTAGGTTTTTGATGATAATTTCACCATGTTTCCAGGCTGATAAAAATCACTTTATTTGGATCAGTGGTTTAAAAGTTAGAGCATTTTCTTTAGGGCTGTTCAGAATTCTAGGCAGACTGCAGTTGTAGTTTTTCATTGGATGGTTAGACCTCTGTATTGGCCGAATTAGAGTTTTCCATCAACTAGAGTTTTGTAGCCAGTTAAGTTAAGAAAATTTGAGCACTGGTTTCAGGTCTTTTGGACTTACGGTTTTTTATTGGTGAACTTTCTAGTAAAACCGCCAGATTAGGGATAATTGAAATGTTTGGGTAAAATGATCAAATTGAACTTTTATGGGGTTAGTTTGGTTAGAGATTGAGGGAGGACACGTGAAGCATTTCCATACTCGCTTGTCCTCATTTCGATTATTTTATATTGTAGGCGGTGAAGCGGTGAGTGGAGGGGTATCTCAATTACCTCCCAACCCGTTGCAGCGCGGCAGGCAAGTAATTTGTATTCAATGTTTGATGTCATGTATGATGTGCGAATGAATGCTTACATTTGTTCGTATTTGTAGATGAATGCCATGTGTTCTTTTCATTTATGATTACTATTCAATATTGACATGGGATCATCATGACATGCATACATTATTTTGGTAAGACCCATCAATTCGGTATGGGCACTTGAAATCCCATCAATTCCAAGATGGGTGCGTGAGTCCACCATTCCAATGTGGGCCACGTTACGTGAGTCCACCATTCCAATGTGGGCCACGTTGGACGATCGTATGAAACGTTCTTCATACGAATACTTTAAGTGAACACCGACGGTGCTTCACTCGCTATACCGAGATATCTTTGCATTATGTCCATTTCCTTCAATGCACCATTCCACTTCATCCATTCATAAATTCGTTTCCAGTAGTTGTTCAAATTATGTTTGTGATATATTGCTCATTGTATGCTTGATTGTTACATACAGTTGCTTGCTGAGTCTTTGGCTCATTCTTGCTTTATTGTCTTATTTAGGTAAATGACAAGGAAGAATGATCTTGTGGAGGGTAGTTCATCACGATGCACTCACTATATTATATCAAAAATTTTGAGGACTTTTAATATCATTGATTATGTTTTGTGTTGCAATGTAATAAGCCAACATGGCCTTGTTTACCATATCTTGCTGAACTGTTTACTTCCATTTCGTTGATTAAGACTTGAGGATGAATGCTTGTTTCCATATATTCATAATACTCGCTTCACTTTTTCATGCGATTTGATGTTATTCATTTGAAGAGTAGCGATTGTAGGTGACATCTTGACTTACTTATAGTCAGGGTGTTACACTTCTATTACCATTATTGTTGTGCTTTTAATTTATTTAATTGCAAACAATGGAATGATATGGTTATATCTCTGTTGATAATCATGATGAAAAGTTGGATATGATGTTTATGATGGAGTTTGCATTTTCCATACATAAGCATCTTTGCATATGAGCAGGTGATCATGAATGATCACAACTCCACGGGAGTGGAGGAGGTCCCCGATCCTTGTGGAGGAGCGGGCTTGAGAGTGAATGTTGTCGCGAGCATTCACTCATGCTATCTGAGATCTGTGAAAGAAGTGCATGTGGACATGTAGATTAGAGTGCATTGATATATGAGATTAATGGGTGTAAAACAAAGAGAGATAACAACATAAGAATATTAATAGAAGTACCGTGATGATAATGAAGTTATTGAATCTTTGTTGATTTATTATTGTTCGTTGTATATGGATGTGTTTCTTTGAGTCGTGGACTCACCCTTGCTCTTTTGTTGTCTTTAGGTGATCTTCGAGGGCGCCGTAACTGAGAGCGAGTAGAGCACATGGACAACACATGATCATTTGCCATAAGAATCTTTTCATTCAAAATTAGATTACTCTTGGACATGTTAGAGGTTGAATAAAGTTTAGGACAACGTTTTGGACTAGACTATTTGTTTTAATGATTTGGATTCATTGGTTGGTGCTATTTTGGACTATTTACCTGGTTATATTCCCCTTGCTTATTTATTATCGTTTGATCCATAATTATGCATGTTCTTTTGTGATCCATGGATATGTTTATTGTTGTTTTCTTGCTGAAATTTTATAGTGTGTCGATAATTATTAGTTTAGAGAGTAGTTTAGAGGCATTCCAGGCTCAGTGTTGGGCTGGGGTGTTACAGTTGGTATCAGAGCGGGCTTTAGGTCCGTGGTGAATAGATTAACAACATAGGCAAACTAAAATTGTTAAAATTTGTTTTAGTTTTAGTAAATCAACTAAAAATTTGCTAATGGTTAACTAACCTAAAATTTGACACACTAGTGCACAGTAGGTTAGAGAGAGGTACGAATATAGTTTTACGCTTCCGTTATGTTGTTTATTGATGCATAATTTTATTTTGAACTTTGAACTCATTGTGTATTGTTGATTGTGGTTGATAGCTATGCCGAGGGTAGAGGGCGTGGTCGTTGTGGCGTGATGCGTGGAGGTCGGGGCGCGGCGAGGTTCCGTGGAGCCACCTCTGTGTGATTAGTCGATGGTGAGGGGTTCTTTGTTGACCCGCCTCGGTTGGGGTCGAGATGAGACCCCGCTTTCTTTGAGAGAGTTGGTGGGAGAGATCCGTGCTCTTCGTTAACAGCGCCGGCAGCCTCGTTCTTCGCGGCATCTGTTGTTGCTCTGTCGCACAACCACGGTTCTGGAGGCGCGATGACACTTCGAGTGGATGGGGTTGAGGTTGGATCTGCTTGATGGTCGGGCACACCATCGAGCGTGGATGGTTGCGCTACATGGAGAGGCGATTTGGAGCTTTGGAGATGTCTTCACATCGAGGGTCCGTTTGTAGCCTTTCATTTGAAAGGGCAGCGAGATATTTGGTGGGGCGTATTGTCTTGAGGACCGCCACTCAAGGGCGATCACTTGGGAGGACTTTGTTGATCAGTTCAAGGAAAATTCTACCCTACTCTTTTGTTGAAAAGATGGAGGTCGCATTGACGACCTTTGCTCAAGGAAGAGGTCTATTCTTTGAGCATGAGGTGAGTTCAACAACTTGGTTCGCTTTGTCCCTTGATGCTGAACGATGATCTTCGAAAGCCAAGAGGTTCCGTCGGGATCTCAATTAGAGTACCGGCATGTGTTGGGAGCTACTCCACTCCGTGATTCTGATTACATTTGTGGAGCAAGCCGGGGCATGGAGTTGGAGATGCGACTCACAAAGGCGCACAAACCTCTGGTGGGTGGTTGCTTCGTGGTGACGAAGAGGAGCTCTAGTGAGGAAGTGGGTGCATTCGACACCTTTCAAGAAATTCAAGGAGGACATGATCCTTCAAGTCTAGCGATCGAGGCCGTTCTCTTCTTGGCGCCTCGTCCTTTTGCAGTACTCGGCTCTTCATCTGTCCCGAGGCGGGGCATGCTTTGCTTTAAGTGTGGTGATGGACACTGCTGCTGCTGAGTGCTCTTGGGCGGGTGATTGCCGTCGGTGTGGCCGCCGGGTCACAAGGAGCGGGTGTGTCGCGTAACTCCGCTAAGCGTGATCAAGTGGGAGCTGAGCCATCTTCTTCTTGATGGGTCTGCTCTAGGATCTTTCGGATGATGACTACTCCTCCAACGCTGCCATTACCTTCAGCTTGGGCGCCTCCAATAGGGTACTCTTGGCGGTGCCACCTTGGCACCACCTCGGGTTGCACGACCGGCTTTTCTGCGCACCGCCACAAAGATTGTTGGGGCTCGCCGCCCGCCGTCGTCTTCTTCGCCATGGCGCCACAGGAGTGTCGCCATGCCCACAGTGAGTCCGTGGGTCGTCCCGGCGTGGTGGCAGTACTTTGCTTGTGGATTCGTTTGATGCTTTAGTCCTTTTGATTCGGGGCTACCTTTTCGTTTGTGTCGACGGCGTTTGCTAGAAGAGCGAACTTGAGTATCAAGATGGATTTCTCGATCGGTGTTAGTTAGTTCTCACAGGGGTATTATTGCGAGTTCTCTTGTTTGTCTGGGTGTTCTATTGTCATTGATGGAGAGAAGTTCACGGCGAATTTGATAGTTATTCAAATGGAGCCGTTCGATGTTATCTTGGGTATGGATTGGTTGCACTCTTATCGAGCCGTGATATCCTGTTTACGTAGAATGATTATGCATGCGAGACCTCGTGCAGGGAGACTTTGACCTTTCAGGAGTGCGCCTCGCGCTCTCTTTCGATATTAGCTTTCTTGTTCCGGGTCGTGTGCGATGAAAATCGGGCTTCTTTTAGCTCTTCTTTGAAAACCGAGTGTGGCCCGCAGATTGAGGAGATTCGGTGGTTAGTGATTACCGGATGTGTTTCGGTGAGCTTAGGGCTTGCCACTGCGAGGCGTGGAGTTTCGCATTGATCTTGTTCGGGTACTCGTCCCATCTCTATGTCTCCATATAGACTAGCACGTCCGTTTCAGGATGAGTTGAAGAAGCAGTTGGATGATTTGTTGGCTAAAGGTTTGATCAGGCGTAGCGTATCGCCGTGGGGAGCTCCTGTTCTATTCACAGAGAAGAAGGATGGGAGTTGGCGCATGTGTATTGATTACCGCGGCGCTTAATGCGGTCACAATCAAGAACAAATATCCATTGCCCGCATTGAGGACTTGTTTGATCGGTTGAGTGGAGCTCAAGTATTCTCCAAGATCGATCTCGATCGGGGTATAATCAAATCCGTGTGCGTGAGCGAGGATGTAGAGAAGATCCTTTCTCCACGGTATGGGCATTATGAGTATAAAGTTATGTCTTTTGGATTGACTAATGCACTGCCATTTTATGGAGACCATGAACAACATGTTGCACGAGTATCTAGATGACTTCGTGGTGGTGTTCATTGATGATATTCTTATCTATTCCAAGACTAATGAGGATCATGAGCGTCATTTGAGGCTGGTTTTAGATACTTTGAGAGAGCACAAGTTCTATGCTAAGTTGAAGAAGTGTGAGTTCGGATTTGAAGTGGGTTTTACGGTCATGTGATTAACCCTCGGGGCATTCTTTGTTGATCTGGTAAGGTCTCCACGGTGGTGGATTGGAAGAGGCCGACTAGTGTGAAGGAGGTGAGGAGTTTCTTGGGCTTGTCTGGTTATTATCGGCGTTTTGTGCAGGATTTCTCTATCATCGCCAAACCGATGTCTCAACTTACTCAGAAAGGGGTAAGATTCGAGTGGACCGATGAGTGTGAGCGCAGTTTCCGCACTTTGAAAGAGAGGTTGGTGACCTCTCCTATTCTCACTCTTCCCGAGCCAGAAAGCGGTTCACGATCTTTTGAGATCGTCTCGAGTGGGTCTTGGTCGTGTGCTTATGCAAGGCGGTAAGGTAATTGCTTATCGTCAAGGCGCTTAAAGAAGCACGGCGAATTATCCACTCATGATTTGGAGTTGGATGCGGTTGTCTTTGCTCTCAAGATTTGGAGGCATTATCTATCTGGCGAGCCTTGTGATATTTTCACGGATCACAAGAGTCTCAAATATATCTTCACTCGAAGGATCTGAATTTGAGGCAAAGGAGGTGGTTGGAGTTGATAAAGGACTATGATCTTACTATTCAAGATCATCCGAGCAAGGCCAATGTAGTTCTTGATGCTCTTAGTCGCAAGGCGACTCTGCTACTCTAGATTGCCTCATTGCTGATTTTGATCGCATGGGAATATCTTATTGTTATGAGGGCACATCACATGTTGAGACACGATTGATTCTTGAGTCGGCTATTCCGGCCGTGTCTGGGAAGCACAACAGAGTGACCGATTCTGCGGGAGGTTAGGAAGCGTCTGGATGAGGGCAAAGAGAGTGATTTTAGCATGGGCGATTACGGTGCTTTGAGGTTTAAAGGCGCCTTTGCGTGCATAAAGCGGAGGTCAAGGATGATATCTTAAGGAGGCACATCGCACTCCGTAATCGCTCATTCATCTGGTGAGACTAAGATGTATCGAGATCTGAAACAGAATTTTTGGTGGAAAAGAATGAAGGTGGACATTGCTAATTATGTGGCTTCTTGCGGTGTTTGTCAGCAAGTGAAAGGCGAGCACAAGCGTCTGCGCAGGTTGTTGCGACCTTTGGAGGTTCCCAGTGGCCTTGGGATGATATCTCCATGGACTTTGTGGTGGCGTTACCTCGTACGCCGCGAGGGAAGGATGCAGTTTGGGTAGTGGTGGATCGATTCAGCAAGTCTGCGCACTTCATTCCTATTCGCACGACAAATTCAGCGAGTGATCTAGCTCCTATTTATGTGCGTGAAATAGTAAGATCGCATGGTGTGCCCAAGACCATCATTTACAGCGAGGGGCGCAGTTTGTCTCAAGTTACGGGAGAGTGCGCAAAGTGCATTGGGCGCCTGACTCGCCTTAGTCTGACGTTTCATCCATGCATGAGCGGATGGGCGATCGAGGCGTACTATTAAAACTTTGGAGGACATGTTGCGGTCTTGCGTTTTGTCTTAGAAGGGTAGTTGGGAGGACCAGTTGCCACTTGCAGAGTTTGCTTATAATAATAGTTACCATTCCAGTATTAGAACCGCGCCATTCGAGGTTCTCTATGGGCAGAAGTGCAGATCGCCGCTTTGTTGGGATGCAGTGGGAGAGAAGGCAATTTTGGATCCGGACTGGATTCAGAAGACCGTTGAGCGTGTCGCCATAGTGAGGCGTAATCATTAGCGGCTCGAGCGAGCGAGAAAAGTTATCTTGATTTGAGGCGTGACTTGGAGTTTGCGGTGGGTGACCAGTGCTCTTGAGAGTGTCTCCCACTAAAGGTATTGTTCGGTTCGGTACCAAAGGGAAGCTTAGCCCGAGGTACGTTGGACCGTTCCCGATTATTGCAAGAATTGGGAAGTTAGCCTACCGTTTGGACCTTCCTGAGTCCATCCGTGGGGTTCAAAATGTGTTTCACGTCTCGATGCTGAGAAAGTTTTTGAGAGACCTAGAGCATAAGATTTCATTAGAGCTGCTGACTATTGAGCAAAATCTCACAATTGAGTCGCGTCCGTGGCGCGCGATACGGAGAGGTCGGAGGCGAGTCTTTGAGGCACAAGACGTTGGTATACGTCAAGGTGCTGTGGATTCATCAGTCCGAGAGAGAAGCGACGTGGGAGTTGGAGTCTCGCATGCGCGAGCAATACCCGGAGTTGTTCACGTCGGGTATGTGTTATTTTATTGTTTAATTTCCGCAGTGTAGTTGTTCTTTGAGTAGTGCGGCGAGTAGAATTCGGGGTCGAATTCTGTTAAGGGGGGTAGAATGTAATATTCCGAAAATAAATAATAATAATAATAATAATAATAATAATAATAATAATAATAACGCCTTAAGGGTTTGTGCGTAATTAAATAAAGAGGATACGTGAAAATAGGATATTTCAGAGTTTTTTAAGAGCTATATAAATCGTGGGAGTGGTTTTTAGAAACCCTAGCAGTTTTTCTTTTTTTTCTCCCACCTAGCCGCCGTTTTGTTTTTCCCCGTTTCCTGTTCGCCGCCAGCAGTTATCTCGTTCTAGCGATCGCCGGCGCGTGGAGGCCTGGGTGCTGCTGTCGACCAGTGTGTGGTCGCGTGGCTGCCGCTCGTCCAAAGCACTTCGCCCGTTGTTGGCTTATTTGCGCCGAAGCACAAGCGCTCATCCATTCGACTGCAACCTCGTGTGGCTGCCGCGTCGCCCAACGCAAGAGCCTCTGCTAATTAGCTTCACTAATATGCGCTGCTAGTTACTAGTACGTGTATGTGTGCATGCAACATTCCATTGATTCCATGAGGATTTGCTGCCCATGAGGTTTGTGGCTTGTCTTCTTTTATGCGCTGTTTTTTTTCTTGTGGGAACCGAGAGATCAATTAGGAAATACTAATTAGTGGTTAATTAGTTTGGCCGTAGTATTTTTGTGCATGCATGATTAAATAAGTAGAGATCCGATTTCTTGAGGGTAACGATCTGTAAGTTTGTTTCCTCTCTGTTTTACTAATTTATTTAGAGATTAGAATAGGGATTAGAGAGCGGTTTTAAAATTTTCTAGTCGAAGTGCCGGTTAATAGATCTGATTAGCCTGCTGTTCTGTTGAACGATTTATTCGGGTACCTTAATGGCGAATTTTAGAAATATCATCTACTAGTCAATTGTAGATAATTTCGATATCTTTCTATAGCATATTTAATCATGTCGAGCGGACAAGTAGATTTCGAGATATGAATTTTGGAAGACTGCTGTCTTTGCGGTTGTCGTCTTTCGGCGCTGTTTTGGTAGACTGTAGATTAAAAATAGTAAATAGCCTAATTACAGTTTTTGATCTACATGAAAGATGTAGATAATTGTCCAAGGGTTCTGTAGAATCTAATAACTCGAATTTTGGTTGGATAAAACAAAAGTTATGAATTTAGTAAGACCGCTATTCCGAAGCGGACAGATCGGCTTTCTAGGCTAAAAACGGTGGGTTAGATGATTTAATTAGAAGACTTTGTAATCTAAGAAAATGTGGAGAATTTTATGAAGAATCCAGAATGGGGTGGTTTGTTGTGATTGGACTTTTGAGTCAAAAGTTACGTTCATTTTAGTACTAAAACAGCAATGGGTAACTATTCGGTAGCGGAGTAACGTCGTATATTTGGGGATGGGTAGGAGCGAAATATATTGATTGCTATTCTTGATGCTGTAGCTGGTATTGAAGTTTGTGTATTTAATATTGGAGAGGCGTTGTGCTTGTTGCCATCTTCTAGCCAAATCGTGCGTCGCATCTAGTAAAGGCAAGTGCATGGTAGACAGCGATCAATGATTGATCACTGTTTTCTTTATCTTCTATTACCATTATTGTTGTGCTTTTAATTTATTTAATTGCAAACAATGGAATGATATGGTTATATCTCTGTTGATAATCATGATGAAAAGTTGGATATGATGTTTATGATGGAGTTTGCATTTTTCATACATAAGCATCTTTGCATATGAGCAGGTGATCATGAATGATCACAACTCCACGGGAGTGGAGGAGGTCCCCGATCCTTGTGGAGGAACGGGCTTGAGAGTGAATGTTGTCGCGAGCATTCACTCATGCTATCTGATATCTGTGAAAGAAGTGCATGTGGACATGTAGATTAGAGTGCATTGATATATGAGATTAATGGGTGTAAAACAAAGAAGATATGACATGAGAATATTAATAGAAGTACTGTGATGATAATGAAGTTATTGAATCTTTGTTGATTTATTATTGTTCGTTGTATATGGATGTGTTTCTTTGAGTCGTGGACTCACCCTTGCTCTTTGTTGTCTTTAGGTGATCTTGAGGGCGCCGTGGCGAGAAGCGAGTAGAGCACATGGACAACACATGATCATTTGCCATAAGAATCTTTTCATTCAAAATTAGATTACTCTTGGACATGTTAGAGGTTGAATAAAGTTTAGGACAATGTTTTGGACTAGACTATTTGTTTTAATGATTTGGATTCATTGGTTGGTACTATTTTGGACTATTTACCTGGTTATATTCCCCTTGCTTATTTATTATCGTTTGATCCATAATTATGCATGTTCTTTTGTGATCCATGGATATGTTTATTGTTGTTTTCTTGCTGAAATTTTATAGTGTGTCGATAATTATTAGTTTAGAGAGTAGTTTAGAGGCATTCCAGGCTCAGTGTTGGGCTGGGGTGTTACATTGTTGCTTGCTGATACATACAGTGCGCATGAGAAGTAGAATTAGCAATTGTAGCCTTCACCTTTCCCTACATATGCATGCATGATATATGCGTATTGCTTGTTGGATGGATCTCCATGTTGGAGCAGTTTTTCCTTCCATTACTGTTTGGTCATATATTTATACGTAATAGAGGACAATTGCTACGTAATAGAGAATAGAACCCTTTTCACTTGTATGCTTCATTTGGTCATATATTTCTTTGTGGTTCGCATCCCGTGGTTTTTCTTTTGTTCGATTCCTTAAGAAATGCGGAGGAGCTCTTCCTAGAAGACAAGTCCCTGTGTTTACGTGAGTACTATTTTGCTCGGCATCTTTGATTGTAGTTGGTTACTTAGCCATTTTTCCTTTACTGTGGATGATAATATGATGTTGTTTGATGGCTACTTAGGTCTCGAGATAGAGTCATCTTTGCCTACATGCAAGTGGTACATCAAAACAATTAAGGACTACTAATAGGCTCTGGTAGGCTTCATTCTCTCTTTAAGACATTATGATCTGTAAAGATTCCATTAAGCAAGTTGTTTCTTTAGGCACTTCACTAATAATTGTATTGGAAATCTTTTGCGTAGATGTTTTGTACATTTGATAGTACATAGCGGTATGGATAAGAGATGGATTGATCTACCTAGGTACAACATAAACACAATATAAATTTATTTTCTAGTACTTTCTCACGTCCATTCTTATAACAAGTAATTAATTGTAGGCACACGTCGAATATGTACAAGTGGTGAAGAATTTATGCAGTATGCTTTTGCCGATCGGCAAAAGCAAATACAATATTATGCCCTTGCGAAAATGTGTGAATAGTTCTTTGGAAAGAAGCTAGCGTTGTCCGTGTGCATTTAATATGTGATGGGTTTTAGAAGGGTACAATAGATGGATTTTTCATGCAGGCGTCATCTTGTTACGCACAACAAAATGTGTATCTTTGAGGTTCAAGTAGAGGACAATTTTGAGGAAGGTGATGAGATGTTTGATATGCTTGCGATGTAGCGCATGGGTTAGATGGAATGGGGATTTAGGTGAAAATAAGGATAGTCTTGTAATACTCCGGCCTGCTTGTAGCGTGGCCCATGTGGCCCATGAGGACTTGTGTGGTGGGATTAGTCCCATATTGCTTGTCTCAAGTGAGTTGTAGTGGTATATAATGCTGTTGGATCAAGCGTAGCACCTCGGGTTAACCCTTTTACACGAGCGAGGGCGAAAGTGTAAGTGAGGTGCTATGTGTGGCGGGTCCGCCCACGGTGAAATTGGCATTGAGCCGATTTTGGGTCATGGTGTTACAGATGGTATCGAGCATCAACCTTGTTGCAGGCGCGTGCGGAGACGGCGCGGGCATATGGCGCATGGCGCATGTGGGCGGAGTGGACACATGGCATGGCATATGTGCCGCCTTTGGGCCTTAGGGCGTGTACCGAGGGGTGGTTACGGGCATTTGCAGCGTATCTTGTATCTTTGCCGAGGCGTCGGCCCTTAAGGGGTGAATGTAATACCCGGCACTGCTTGTAGCGTGGCCCATGTGGCCCATGAGGACTTGTGTGGTGGGATTAGTCCCATATTGCTTGTCTCAAGTGAGTTGTAGTGGTATATAATGCTGTTGGATCCAAGCGTAGCACCTCCGGGTTAACCCTTTTACACGGCGAGGGCGAAAGTGTAAGTGAGGTGCTATGTGTGGCGGGTCCATACGGTGAAATGGGCATTGAGCCGATTTTGGGCCAGGGTGTTACAAGTCTTGAGGACGATCCATGTGAAGGTGCTGAAGATTTTTACCATTTAGTAGGTGATGCCAATCAAGAGCTTTATCGAGGTGTAAAAGCTTCTCAAAGCTACGCTTTGTTGTCAAATTGCTCCACATCAAATTCCTTGGAGGTTGGGCGATAGAAGTTTTGACATGCTACTAAAACTTCTTCTGAAGCTTTTAGAAGGGCTCAACGATACCTACAAACTTTAATGAAGCTAAGAAAATGGTTAGATGCTTTGGACTCGGATATGTCGGTATTCATGCATGCAAGAACGATTGCGTACTATTTTGGAAGCGGTATGAAAAGCGATTTTTGTCAGAAATGTCGGACTTCGTTGGAAAGCAGAGAAGATGAATCTTGATGGGAAGCGTGTGCACAAAGTTCCCAAAAGGTTCTTCGCTATTTTCCAATAAAGAAGAGACTTCAAAATTATACATGTCTCCAAAGCGACAAGTGATGCATGGTGGCACATTGAAGGCGTCTGAAGGATGGATTATTAAGGCATCCAGTGATTCTCCGGTTGGAAAGATTTTGATTGCAAACATCCGAATTTGGTGCGAGAGTCGCAATATCGGGCTCGCTTTAGCTACCGATGGCTTTAAGCCATTTAGATCAATGAACTGTAGCTATAGCATTTGGCCTGTTATTCTTATTCCATTGAATCTACCACCTTGGATGTGTATGAAGCAATCAAATTTCATACTGTCCTTGTTAATTCCTGGTCGAAATTCACCTGGGAAGGACAAGGATGTTTATTTAGAACCACTAGTGGATGATTTGATATCAATGTTTGAGGACGGTATTAGAACATACGATGCTTCCAGGGATGAGTACTTCCAATTGCGTGCTGCCATCTTGTCAACCATTACTGATTTCCCAGGCTTAGGATATGTGTAACACCCTGACCCAAAATCGGCTCAATGCCCAGCCCACCGTGGGGCGGACCCGCCACACATAGCACCTCACTTACACTTTTCGTCCTCGCTTCATGTAAAAGGGTTAACCCGGAGGTGCTATGTTTGGATCCAACAGGCATTATATACTAGTACAACTCACTTGAGACAAGCAATGTGGGACTAATCCCACCACACAACTCCTCATGGGCCATGGGCCACGCTACGGCAGTAGGGTATTACATTCACCCCCTTAAGGTGGCGCCCTCGGCGAAGATACCGCATCGCAGACAAATGCCCGAACCACCCCTCGGTACCGTCCGTGCGTCGGTCTTAAGCACATATGCCATGCCATGTGTCCACTCCGGGCCCACATGCGCCATCGCCATATGCCCGCCCATCCCATGCACGCGCCTGCTGTGAGTTGATGCTCGATACCATCTGTAACACCACGACCCAAAATCGGCTCAATGCCCGACCCACCGTGGGCGGACCCACACATAGCACCTCACTTACACTTTTCGTCCTCGCTTCATGTAAAAGGGTTAACCCGGAGGTGCTATGTTTGGATCCAACAGGCATTATATACTAGTACAACTCACTTGAGACAAGCAATGTGGGACTAATCCCACCACACAACTCCTCATGGGTCATGGGCCACGCTACGAGCAGGCCGGAGTATTACAATATGTGTCTGCATGTGTTACTTCAGGCAAACTAGCTTGTCCTCACTGCAACTCACATACTTGTTCTCTACGTTTGAAGAATGGCAGCAAGTCTTGTTACATGGGTCATCGTAGGTTCTTAGATGCAAATCATAAATTTAGGTTAGATGTGACATCATTTGATGGTGCTACAGAGTTGAGGACAGCACCAAAGCCGCTAACTGGAGAAGAGGTTTGGGAACAAACACAATATCTTCCTATAGATTTTGGGAAAAACCCAAACAAGAAAAAATCAGAGAGAAATCGTAAGGGTATGGGCAAAGCGAAAGAAATAATTTGGAATAGGAGATCTATTTGGTTTAAATTGTCATATTGGAAAGACTTGTTGCTTCCACATAATTTTGATGTGATTCACATTGAGAAGAATGTGTGTGACAACATAATTAATACACTTTTGGGTACCGATGGGAAATCGAAAGATAATTTGAATGCTCGATTGGATCTCCAACTTCTAGATATACGAAGAGATCTTCATCCTATTGAAGTAGGAGATTCATTTTATTTGCCTCCTGCGGCTTACTCAATGAGTTCTGAAGAGAAGAGATTGTTTTGTGAAGTTTTGAAACAAGTTAGATTTCCAGCTGGTTATGCATCTGATATACGTCACCACATACATGTTAAGGATAAAAGGATAATTGGACTAAAGAGCCATGACAACCATATCCTCTTGCAACACTTACTTCCACTATCAGTACGAAAGACATTGCCGGATAGAGTAAGTGCAGCATTGATTCGGGTGAGCAACTTCTTCAAGCAAATTTATTCTCCTATTATTCGTGTTAGTGATATGGAAAAGTTAGAGGCAGAAATTGCTGAGACATTAAGCCTTCTTGAGACTATATTTCTACCATCCTTTTTTGATATTATGGTTCATCTAATGGTACATCTTCACCTTAAGCGAGGCTTGTTGCCCGATACATTACCGCAACATGTATCCAATAGAAAGGTGATCTTCAAAATCAAAATACTACTGTCATATTATATTTAATCTATTTGTAATCTGATTTAGCTAGTGTCAATTCTATGTAGGTTTTTAATGAGGCTAAAGGGATATATACGCACCAAGAGTCATCTGAGGGTCAATCGCAGAGAGCTATGTGTTTGTGAGAGTCTTACATTTTGCTCTCGTTATTTAGAAAAATTTGTGAAAGTAGATTTAATCGAAAAGGTCGAAATGATGAAGCTAATCCTCAAGCTATATCTAGCACCATGCCATTCTTTTGCAACTTGGGTGAGATTTGGTGGCAAGTGTATTGTTACCTTAGATTATAAAACATGGCTCCAAGCACATAGATATATTTTATTTAATTATGACCATATAGAGGCGTACTTGAGGTAAGTTATGCTAATCGATTTATTACTATATGCTTTTTTGTCAATTCACACACTGAAAATTAAAGTTTAACCATTCGCGAAAACATGTGGACTACCTATCCTCACTTGGTCACAAAATGGAAGAGAAATCGGTCGTATTCATCATGAGAAGTTCCATGAATGGTTTAGGTTGCATGTGCACAGATTACTACAAAATGGTGAAAATGTTTCTGAAGAGATTGAAACACTAGCTAATGAGCCTTTGATGGTTGCAACAAAGTACAATAGTTATACCATAAATGGACACAATTTCCACACAAAGTCCTATGATGAGGGTAGGTCTGTCCAATGCAGTGGAGTGGCTCTAGTTGCACAAACCTCATCCTTCTCAAGTGGAAATAATAATCCAATGGTAGGAAATAATAATTATTATGGTGTTATTACTGAAATCCTTGAATTGGACTATAGGCATAAAGGAAGTATTGTGCTATTCAAATGTGACTGGGTGGACAATCATGCACAAGATAAGTGGGTTAAGGTTGATAAATTTGGCATCACAGATGTGAACTTGAAGCATTTATTCAATACAGGTGCAAAGCTAAATGATGAACCTTTCATTTTGGCATCTCAATACAGATTGGGTTATGGGGACAGCAGCGAAGATATGGAGGGATTTAAAGGCGGATTTGAAAGAAAGACATTTTGATGAGACAAAGACCGATAAGGAACTTCTTGCTGCCTGTGATAATAGAGTTAATCAAAATGACTAGAAATGGCTAATCAAACATTGGAGAAGTCCCTTGGCCAAAGTAAGCCAAACATAAAAAAACAATACTTGTTATATTGGCATTTCTCTTTTATTTACTGCTTCCATTGTTATAGGCTCGTAGTGACATAGGAAAAGCTAATCGTGCAAAGATGTCCGGCCGCATACAAGCGGCAAAGAGTCATGCTCGTGTTGGACATGAAATGGTATATAAATGCCTTTCTAATATAATATCTCAAATATAACTTATGTTGTACACTATTTTTTATTGATGTTCTATTTTCTATCTTTTTCCATGCAGCACATGGATAATGGTGTCGTGCCTTGTAGAGATGAGTTGTTTATTAAAACACACACTCATAAAAATGGCCTTCCTTCACAAGAAGCAACACATAAAATTGTAAGTATATTAAATCATTACATTTGATGTCTAAGGGCTTGATGTGTAAATGGATTATGATAGTCTCATTTGGTTGGTTCATATTCCATATTTGCGAGAAGCACTTGAGGACGCGATCACAGATCATCCAGTGGACGAGAGAAATCCATAAAGCAAGGTGACCTCCTATCACGCGTTTTAGGTCACGATAGGAATGGGTATGTGCGTTCTATAGGTAAGGACCAACTCCGGAGATTTGGAGATGCAGAAAGTTTAAGTATAGATCAACCAAGCTCCAAATGGTCATTGAAGGGCGTCGACAAGTGAATTGGACAAAGAATTCCTACTAGGTGCATTGAAACAATGCAAGCGAGAAAGTGATAGAAAAATTGACACCTCGATCGACAAATGGCGGAGATGAGGGAATTGCTACTTACTAATTCTCATGTGGGACGACATGTACAGATCTGTAATACTCCGGAAATGGATCGGTAGAAAGAAAGAGGTCGGAGAGAGCGAAAGAAAGTGGTTTTAGCGGAAAATTCCATTAAATCGGGGGTATTCGTTAATATCGAGCAACTTTGGCGCGATTCGCGACCAGGAGGCCCGATAGTGGCCGCCACCCATCTAGGGCGGCCAAGGGTGTTCTGATCGAGTGTTCTGATTGGTATCAGAGCGGGCTTCAGGTCCGTGGTAATAATATTAAAATGACACACTGTGCACAATAGGAAGGGTTGGGTAAACCATTGTTTTTCCGCAATTGCTTGGTTTTATACCAATTAATTTGTTTATCAGTTCGTTGAGCTATGTATTTGATTTTCTTTACATTGTGTTGTTCATAGATGGCTAGAGGTAGAGGCGTGGTGGTGGTCGCCCACCGACCCGTAATGGTGGTCGTGGCCGCGGTCCGCACTACATCGTCTTCGTCGAGGGTTGGTGGTCTTTGATGCTTGAGGAGATTGCCTCAGCTGCGCCTCCGGTTGCTGAGCCACCGGCCGCAACCGTTGAGCTCATTCAGACCTTAATAAGGGAGAATCAACAACTCCGCCAACAATTGCAGGCGGCCATTCCTGCGATTCTTTGCCGGTGGCGGAACACATTCTTCTTCTTTGTTCCACTCGAGGCTAGGATGAGCCTCCGTGAGTGGATGTCGCCGTCTGGACACTTTTGACGGAGGCGGTACACCGTTCAGTGCGGATGGTTGAGGTACATGGAGCGTCGATTTGGAGCCTTAGAGTGGCATCCGCGCAGAAGAGCGCGATTGTAGCCTTCGGTGAAGGGCCAGCCGACATCTGGTGGGAAGGGTCTTTGTCTTCCAGACTCCAGTAGCGAGTCTTGTTACTTGGGAGGTTTTTGTGGAGAGGTTCAGGACACAGTTTATCCTGACTCCTTCATCGAGAAGATGGAGCAATCCCTCGACCTATGTGCAAGGAAAAATGTCGGTATCGAGTATGAGGCGGATTTAACAATCAGTGCGCTTTGTCCCACCGTGGCAAGTGATGATAAGGAAAAGGCTAAGAGGTTCGTGGGGTCTCAATCAGAGTATCGCGGATTCGGGAGCAACAGTCTCGTGACTTTAGCTCGGTGGTTGAGCGAGGCTAGAGGATGGAGTTGGAAAGAGCTCCTTCTTCGCAAGGGCATGTTGCTAGTGGTTACTGCTACTCTTGGTGGATCTGGCGGTGGCGAGCGGAGTTTCGGTGGAGGTGGTGGGTCTTTTCAACGACCATTGCTAAGAGGTTTCACAGAACCAACCCTCCGTCTGTTCGTGATGGCGATCTTCTTCTTGGCGCCACGTTCTTCATCTTTCGCCCCACGATTGCGTCTGTTCGAGTCGGGGCATGAAGTGTTTTACGTGTGGTGGCGGGCATCGAGCTTGAATGTTCCTTCAAGGAACATGCGGCGATGTGGTCGAGAGGGCCACAAGTCCTCAATGTGCAAGCAAAATCCAGCTAGTATCATCAAATGGGAAGCCGTCCAGCGGCTTCTTCCTCCGGCTTCCACAGAGGTTGATTCGGACTCGGCGGTTCTGCACCACGGTACCCTCCGGCATGGGGTCCACTGCGGCTTTCACTCCGGCGCCTCTGCGAGGTTCTATTGGAATCCCGCACCATCATCCCTCCGTCGTTTGTTCCTCCGGTATTTGTTTCCGACTTTCCGACGCAGAGTGTTGGTGCGTCTTACTGCCGGTGCATCGGGGTCTCGCCATGCCCACCCTGAGACCTTGGGGCGTCTGATGTGGTGGCAGTACTTTACTTGTTGATTCGCATGATGCCTTTGTATTGTTTGATTAGGGGCTACTTACTCGTTCGTGTCTTTGGAGTTTGTTAGAAAAGTGGGTTTGAGTTTTGACTTATTTACGAGTCGGTGGTAGTCGGCTCCCGGAGGACTTATTTCTAGCTCTACCGTCTGTCCGGATGTTCTATTCGATAGATGATGAGGTTTTCACTGCGAATTTTATGGTTATTCAATTGGCACCATTCGATGTTATCACGGGTATGGATGGTTATTCCAATACCGTGCCAAGATTTGTTGTTTACGGAAGGCGGTGACCTTGCTAGCTCCTTCCGTGAAGAAGCGGTATTCGAGGCAGCGCCGTCGATTCAAGATGTTGTCTTGGCTAATCTATTCCCTAGCCGTCGTGCATCGACCATCGGATTACTTTGCTCCTCAATGAAAAGACGATTCCTTGCGGTATTGAGGAGATTCGGTTGTGAAGGAGTTTTCCGATGTCTTTCCTATAGAACTTCCCGGAATGCCTCCGGTGAGGAAAGTGGAGTTCCGGATTGATCTTGTTCCGGGAACTCGGCCGTTGTCCAAGTCTCCTTACCGTTTGGCTCGGCCATTTCAGGAAGAATTGAAGAAACAATTGGACGACCTGCTGTCCAAAGGTATGATTCAGCGGAGCGTTTCGCCTTGGGGAGCGCTTTGTTCTCTTTATTAAGAAGAAAGATGGCAGCTGGCGTATGTGCATAGATTATCGGGCGCTTAATCAGGCGACGGTGAAGAACAAATATCCTTTGCCTCGCATTGATGACCTTTTCGACCAGTTGAAAGGAGCTAAGATATTTTCTAAGATTGATCTCCAGTCGGGTTATAATCAGATTCGAGTTCGTGGCGGGATATTGAAAGCGGCTTTCTCTCGAGTATGGTCATTATGAGTATAAAGTTATGTCTTTTGGACTAACGAATGCTCCTGCGATTTCATGGAAGCCATGAGCGATATCTTTGCATCAATACCTTGATGATTTCGTTGTGGTATTCATAGATGATATCTTGATTTATTCCAAGTCAGAGGAGGATCACACCCACCATTTGCGGTTGGTACTTGAAACTTTAAGAGAGAATCAATTCTATGCCAAGCTGAAGAAATGTGAGTTCTGGATTTCTGAAGTTGGATTTTTGGGTCATGTTATTAATCAGAAGGGTATTTCAGTTGATCCTAGTAAGATTTCGACAGTGGTTGAGTGGAAGAGACCAACCAATGTTAAAGAAGTAAGGAGTTTTACGGGTTTAGTGGCTATTACGGCGTTTTATGGAGGTTTTTCAACCATTGCTAAACCGATGTCCCGATTGACACGAAAGGTGTTAGGTTCCAGTGGTCGGCGCTTGTGGCGCGATTTTGCTCTTTGAAAGATAGATTAGTGATTGCTCCAATTCTTACTCTTCACGAGCACAGGAAGAGATTTACTATCTATTGAGATCGTCCATAGTTGGACTTGGTTGTGTACTCATGCGGGATGGTAAAGTGATTGCCTATGCATCGAGGCAACTGAAGAAGCATGAACAGAATTATCCCACCCATGATCTAGAGCTTGCTGCAGTGATTCATGCTTTGAAGATCTGGTGTCATTATTTGTATGGCGAATCTTGTGATGTGTTCATGACCACAAGAGCACAAGTACATCTTTACCGGAAGGACTTGAACTTGAGGCAGAGGAGATGGCTAGAGTTGATCAAGGACTATGATCTTACTATTCAATTACCATCCGGCAAGGCTAATGTGGTAGCCGATGCCTTGAGTCGCAAGGCGACACCTCCTATCGTCGATTGTCTTATTGCGACTTTGGCGTATGGATATTTCTTTACGCTTTGTGGGTACCGCATGCATCCAGAGACTCGATTGATTTTAGAGTCGACCCTTAGGATCGGTGCGAGTAGCTGTGACAAGATCGATGTTCCAACGAGTAAGGAAGCGTTATACCGAGGGCAAGCGAGGTCGCCGGTGTGGACAAATTTGATTCTTTGCGATTTAAAGGCGCCTTTGTGTGCCACAGAGTCTCGAGTTAAATTAGAGATTTTGAAAGAGGCTCATCGTACTCCTATACCGTACATCTGGGAGACCAAGATGTACAAAGATTTAAAGAAAAGTTTACGGTGGAAGCGGATGAAAATTGATATCGCGCGATATGTGGCTTCTTGTGGAGTGTGCCCGGTGGTCAAGGTGAGCACAAGCGACCAGCAGGCTATTGCAACCCTTGGAGGTACCGGTTTGGCCATGGGACGATATATCTATGGATTTTGTGGTTGGTTTACCTCGCACTTGTGAGGAAAGGATGCTATTTGGGTAATTGTGGACCGGTTGATGAAGTCGCACATTTCATTCCTATTCGTACAACCAATTGACAGCGATTTGGCTCCTCTTTATGTCGAGAAATTGTGCGTTTGCAGTGCCAAAGACCATTGTTTACGACCGAGGCGCCAAGTTCGTTTCAAATTCAGGAAAGTTTGCGAGTGCATTGGGCACACAACTCCGTCTTAGCGACCTTTCATCCCAGACGGATGGGCGATGCGGCGCACTATTCGACTTTAGAAGACATGCTCGGTGTTGTGTTTTATCCTGGAAAGGTAATTGGGAAGAGCATTTAGCCTTGGCGAGTTTGCTTATAACAACGATAATCATTCGATGATTCGAGCCGCACCATCGAGGTTCTCTATGGGCGTAAGTCAGAGTCCCGTTGTCTTTGGGATGAGGTTGGAGAGCGGGCGATCTTGGGTCCGGACCGGGTTCGTGACGATGGCTAGAGTGGCGAGGTTAAGCGAAATTTGTTGGTCGCCCGAGCCGCCAGAAGAGCTACTGTTGATGTCGAGCGAGATTTGGAATTCGAGGTGGGAGCGAAGTTACATTGAGAGTATCGCCATCTAAAGGCGTGGTGCGTTTGGCACCAAAGGAAAGCTTAGTCCAAGGTATGTTGGACCCTTCCCAATCGTGTACGAATTGGGAAGCTAGCTTATCGTTTGGACCTTCTGATTCTATGAGTGGGGTTCTAGCGTGTTCCATGTTTCGATGCTTAGAAAGTTTAGAGACCCGGATCATGTCATTCCTTTGGAGCCTTTGATTGTCGGACAAGACCTTACCTTGAGTCCCGCGGTGAAGATATTGGAAGAATCGAGCGGGTTACGAGGAATAAGACCACGAAGTATGTCAAAGTTCTTTGGTCGCATCGATCGAGAGAGAGGCCACTTGGGAGTTGGAGTCCCGCATGAGAGAGCAATACCCGACACATTCGTTTAAGGTAAATTGTTTAAGTTGTAATTTCCAGTATTTATTTCTTTCCGTTGGATCGTTGATTAGATTCGAGGTCGAATCCTGTTAAGGGGGGTAGACTGTAATACTCCGGAAATGGATCGGTAGAAAGAAAGAGGTCGGAGAGAGCGAAAGAAAGTGTTTTTAGCGGAAAATTCCATTCGTCGGGGGGGTATTCGTTAATATCGAGGCAACTTTGGGCGCGATTCGCGACCAGGAGGCCCATTAGTGGGCCGGCCAGCCCATCTAGGGGCCGGCCAAGGGGGGGAACACCCCTTTTTCCCCCCAAACCCTATTCCCTCCCCCAAGCCGCCTCTCCTCCCCCTTGTGCCGCCCCCTTTCTTCCTCCCCTCCTCCTAGGCGCCTCCCTCTCCCTTGGTGGCTGCCATTGGAGATCCCCGGAGCTGCACACCGGTCTCCCACGCGTTCCTCTTCGGTTCTTCCTCCGCCGGGCGTTTGCACTCCAATCGGGTGGTGGAGTTGGGGCTGGCCAAAGAAGGAGAGGGGAAGGCTTCGGGAAGTTGTTCCTCGTCGTTCTTCGGGTCTACAAGGGCGGTGAAGCGGTGAGTGGTGGGGTATCTCAATTACCTCCCAACCCGTTGCAGCGCGGCAGGCAAGTAATTTGTATTCAATGTTTGATGTCATGTATGATGTGTGAATGAATGTTTACATTTGTTGTATATGTAGATGAATGCCACGTGTTCTTTTCATTTATGAGTACTATTCCATATTGACATGTGATCATCATGACATGCATACATTATTTTGGTAAGACCCATCAATTCCAGTATGGGCACTTGAAATCCCATCAATTCCAAGATGGGTACGTGAGTCCACCATTCCAATGTGGGCCACGTTACGTGAGTCCACCATTCCAATGTGGGCCACGTTGGACGATCGTGATAAACGTTCTTCATACGAATACTTTAAGTGAACACCGACGGGTGCTTCACTCGGTATACCGGTATATGCTGCATTATGTCCATTTCCTTCAATGCACCATTCCACTTCATCCATTCATAAATTCGTTTCCATTAGTTGTTCAAATTATGTTTGTGTTATATTGCTCATGGTATGCTTGATTGTTACATACAGTTGCTTGCTGAGTCTTTGGCTCATTCTTGCTTTATTGTCTTATTTAGGTAAATGACAAGGAGGAATGATCTTGTGGAGGGTAGCTCATCACGATGCACTCACTATATTATACCCAACAATTTGAGAACTTTTAATATCAATGTTTATGATTTGAGATGCATTGTAATAAGCCAACATGGCCGTGTTTACCATATCTTGCTGAACTGTTTACTTCCATTTCGTGGATTAAGACTTGAGGATGAATGCTTGTTTCCATATATTCATAATAATCGCTTCACTTTTTCATGCTAGTTGATGTTAATCATTTGAAGAGTAGTGATTGTAGATGACATCTTGACTTCCTTATAGTCAGGGTGTTACAAGATCAGTCCACGATATGCATCAAATTCACCTATACATGAGGTAACGTACAATACAATTTTTTGTAATTAATTAGTTGGTATAGAAGAATGAAGTTTGTTTCCACTTTTATTTTTATTGGCCTATAGGATCGGCATGCCCAAAGTGACAATGTTGTGTGAGTCTAATGCCATAGAAAACATGTTGTATGACGAGGTACATACTGCTAATAACAAAATAGATTCTTCACCATTGTCATACTGTAGTTCATATCTAATGTAATGATTTCTCCTTTTGCACTTGTAGACATTGAATAGGCGTGGAGTTTCTTCACAAAATGGAAATGGAGTAAGATTTCATATCTCACTATTTGTTGATTTGCTCCTTACCATTTTGCAATTTATTTGACTAGACTTGAATCGACATATTCAATGATGACATGTTTCGATCTGAAAAGAAGTTATCTTGTACTCTGTTATTGGGCCACATGATATCCACATGGCAAAGGCTACTGTTATATCAACGGACCGGAGGACAGTAGTGGGTGGTACTCTGTTGGGTGTTGAATATTGTGAAGTTGTCGTTAATCATGTGCTAAAAAGGGCTGCTCAACTACCTCGTCCTTATGGGGATATGAGCGTCATGGCTGATGCTTGTGGGAGATCTATTGCATGGCCACATCAGCATGTAAGCATCGATCTATTGTATCCACCTACAATTTATTTTCTCAATTAATGTACTTGCATCTATTGTATTCTGCAGATAAAAGAAGATCAGAAGTCGATGGGGCCATCACAACAAATTTGGCGAACACGAGGTATAAACATGTTAGCATAATCACATCCTCACATGTATTCATAAAAATTGCGCTTCAGTGAATTTGAAAAGTGCAAAAACTTTAGTGAAGTGAAAATGTCTCGAAGATCTTGAGTAATGGAATAAGAAAAAGGTTGTATGGATGGATGTACTCTTCAGTACTCTGGTGCTGACTGGCAACCGATTTTTTTATTGCCAGGATTGTTTATTGTGTAAGCATTTGATCACATGTATTCTTGTTTATGTGCATTCTTTAATTTACATCACCTTTGACTTTAGTTGACTGATATGATGCAAAGGGATTAATATACTATTCTTTAGCAATTCAGATCCTGCGTGCTTGATGTCAATGTTTTAGTTGAGCTAGGCAATTTGCATGGAGAGATTAAAGAGTAATATTGGGATGCGGTCCCAAGTTTTGAGTACTTTGGTTGATCTTTGGTTATGAGAGATGTTTTAGTCAATTCTCTTGAACTGAGATACAGAGTTTGTTGGGATGTATGGTGTTTAATATAGTTCAGACCTTATGAATTCCTAAAAGTTCAGACCTTACAATGAGCTTGAAGTATGAAAGGTGCTAGTGCTGATAATGCTGTCAAAATTTGTGTGTTTGTGGTACGGACTACGGACTACCGACAAGGTAGGGTTTTGGATTAGTATTGCTAGAATTTGTCATTTTTCAATCATTTGGTCAATCGCATGCTTGTGTTTGCATTTTTCCTTTACATTTTCAATATGCATCTTGTTTGACTTTGCAGACTAATCTATTGTCGTTTAACAATTCACTATAAACAGTTGGTCCTTCATCTAGCAGTCAATTTGCACATTTTCCATGGTTACAATAACAATAGATTGGTTAGTCACTCCAGTGTCTTACTTGGGACTTGATAGGCTTGAAGGACTTTAACCCCCTCCTTGTGCTAATGCATCACAAGCTGCCAAATTATTGGCAAGGCCCTCACGGTTGACATGTTCTATATGATGCCAAATTGCCCATTTAATGTTTGATAATTTCCCTAGTGGGTGGGGATGGGGGTTGCCCTTTTAAACGTGTGTAATAGATGTTAGTGATTCTCTTGAATATACATTTGTTATGTAGTGATAGTTTAGCATGATATATTTTTCTTATGTTGCTTGCCAAATATTGTTTGCTAAACATTATTTTTTAAATGTAAGACATAATCATGCTGCATTTGCAAGTTAGAGTTGAGGAAATGCCACTATTTGATGCTCATATCATGTTTGACTTTATATATGGTTTGTGGTTATTGACTTATCGAATTTCTTTTCAGGTACAAAACATAAGGGTTGTTGAAGTTGTTGTTTGCTGATGGAGTGATCGTCCTTATTTTGCAAATGATGATAGCGTGGTGATTTCATTATGTGGACATCTTCATTGTCGACTTCTTTTGCGTAGATGTTTTGTATATGCTAAGGATAGACTAGTACTGTGGTACAAGGGGTTATAGTATTTACATGTGTTAAGGATGGACTAGTATTGTCAACTTCTTTTGTATAGATGTTTTGTAAATGCCAAGAAGACTATGCCTATATTAGAATGGTCATAATTCTGAAATTGCATGTGTATGGTGGCAGATGTACTGTTGTGCTTATCAGTAATTTCAAATTTTAGGTTTATATATTTTGCATCATTTGAATTTCATCTATGTGATGTACTTTTATTAGATTGTTCATATGACATTTTATAAGTGGTATAATTGACAAAATTATATGTTTTCTATTTTCTAAATTCGGATTGAATGGTGCAAATTGTTGGGAAAATAGACAACAGAGGCGAGTAATTGCCGTGAAACACTAGCTATAGGAAAACCGGCTTATCTAGGCGCATAAGCGTTAGGAAAATAGACAATTAAGGCGGGTTAACTACAGCAATAAGTATAATCGCCGAGAAACTCCAAGCTGGGAAAACCAGCTTTTCTAGGCGCATAAGCTGTCGGAAAAGCAGACAATTAAGGCGGAGTTAGCTGCAAGCAATAAGGATAGCTATAGGAGAAACTCCAACTGCCGAGGAAAACCAGCTTTTCTAGGGCGCATAACTATTCGGGAAAACAGACAATTAAGGGCGGGTTAACTGCCGGCAATAAGTATAACTGTTGGAGAAACTCCAACTGCCGGGGAAAACCAGCTTTTCTAGGGCGCATAACTGTTCGGGAAAACAGACAATTAAGGGCGGGTTAACTGCCGGCAATAAGTATAACTGCAGGAGAAACTCCAACTGCCGGGGAAAACCCAACTGCCGGGGAAACTATAACTGCCGGCAAAAATAATTTTTCTAGGGCAGTTAACTGCCGGGAATACAAATGTAACACCCTGACTATAAGGAAGTCAAGATGTCACCTACAACCACTACTCTTTAGAAGAATAACATCAAAACACATGACAAGGTTAATCACGTAGTAAGATTATACGGAAACAAGAATTCATCATCAAGTTTAATCAATGGAATGAAATAAACAATTAGAGAGATAAAGCGATTATGACCAAAATGGCTTATTACAATTCAACACAAGTCATAATTAACGACAGTAAAAGTCCTCAAAAGGTTTGGTTTATGGTAGTGAGTGCATCGTGATGAACTACCCTCCACAAGATCATTCTTCCTTGTCAATTACCTAAATAAGACAATAAAGCAAGAATGAGCCAAAGACTCAGCAAGTAACTGTATGTAACAATCAAACATTCCATGAGCAATATATCACAATCATCATTTGAACATTTCTTTGAAGCGAATTTATGAATGGATGAAGTGGAATGATGCATTGAAGGAAATGGACATATTCTTTGCATATACGGGTATAGCGAGTGAATCACCCGTCGGTGTTCACTTAAAGTAATCGTATGAAGAACGTTTCATACGACTGTCCAACGTGGCCCACATTGGAATGGTGGACTCACGTAACGTGGCCGACATTGGAATGGTGGACTCACGTACCCATCTTGGAATTGATGGGATTTCAAGTGCCCATACTGGAATTGATGGGTCTTACCAAAATAATGTATGCATGTCATGATGATTCCATGTCAATATTAAATAGTACTCATAAATGAAAAGAACACATGGCATTCATCTACAAATACGAACAAATGTAAGCATTCATTCACACATCATACATGACATCAATCATTGAATACAAATTACTTGCTGCCATTTTGCTAGCGGGTTGGGAGGTAATTGAGATACCCCTCCACTCACCGCTTCACCGCCTACAATATAAAATAATCGAAATGAGGACAAGCGAGTATGGAAATGCTACACGTGTCCTCCCTCAATCTCTAACCAAACTAACCAAATAAAAGTTCAATTTGATCAATTTACCCAAACATTTCAATTATCCCTAATCTGGCAGTTTTACTAGAAAATTCACCAATAAAAAACCGTAAGTCCAAAAGACCTGAAACCAGTGCTCAAATTTTCTTAACTTAACTGGCTACAAAACTCTAGTTTATGGTAAACTCTAATTCGGCCAATACAAAGGTCTAACCATCCAATGAAAAACTACAACTGCAGTCTGCCCAGAATTCTGAACAGCCCTAAAGAAAATACTCTAACTTTTAAACCACTGATCCAAATAAAGTGATTTTTATCAGCCTGGAAAAATGGTGAAATTATCTTCAAAAACCTAGTTGGGTGGCCGACCTGATTCTGACTCTAACTAGATCAATACCTAGGTGCAACCGACTATACCCAGCAGTTCTGACAGACAGACCAGCACATAGTAAAACAGTCATAACTTTTAATCTACTGGGTGAAAATTCGTGATCCAGGTGCCAAAAGAAAGCTAATGAAACCAGGAACAATTCTCCAGAAGACATCGACCTGAGATTCGGCCTCTAAAGGCCTTCAATCCCACGCACAAACTATTGCACTAATCTGGACAGATCTGGATTCGCAGTCTAAACCAATCCAAATGAACAAAAGTGCAACAAAACTAATACAAACAGCGAATCGGGACTTTCGTTACCCTTGAAGACCCGAAGAACGACGATGATCTGGTTCCCTAAGGCCTCCCTCCCTTCTCCTCTCCTCCCTCTCCAAAGGGCCGTCCTCAAGGATCGAAGGATGGCGGTGGCAGCGCGGGAAGGAAATGTCGGAGGGATCTTGGGGAGAAGCACCGGGATCACGGAGACCACACCACAGCAGCAAGGACACCAGGGAGCAGCAAGGAGCCGGCCATGGGATGGGAGGTGGTGGCTCAACGGGAGGGGTGGGGAAAAGGGGAAGTGGGGTTTTGGCCTAGGGTTAAGGAGAGGGTGGCGGCTTGGGCTTGGGCCCTCTTGGGCGCCTCCCCTTCTTGGCCCACAAATTGGCCGCCAAAGGCAGCCCTAGCTTTGGTTGGAAGCCCAGGTTCAGATTTTCCCCAAAAGATTAAATTTTAATTAATTCCCTCTTGATTAACCTTCTCTCTAATCGATATTCGGGTACTACATTCTACCCCCTTAGCAGATTCGACCTCGAATCTACGCACCGATCTATACAAAAGAAAATGTCACTGTAATTATCGGTGATAAGCACGTACTAGGAACGAGCAGGTGCAGATCTCTTTCGCGCCGCGAGGACTCTAGCTCGCAAGTGGCCTCTCTTCGGACTAGAAAACCACAACACAAAGGCGTAAAGCGACGGTGACCTAATGCTCGACTGAACTTTACGGGTTCACTTATTAGAAGAGGATCGAAGGTAAGACCTTACGTTGGTCAACATCTTTAACTAAATCTCAAACTTTGAATGGCTCGGATGTTCACTTAACCCCGAGCATAGCAGGCGTTACGTGCTTCGCATATGGATTCGAGGCGGTCAATGTGATGTGCTAACTTTCCAATTTACGCAACCTTACGAAACGAAGATAATCCAACTGAAATAAAGAGTCCTCGTCGCGTCCACAAAATACTAATTCTCCACCAAAAGATTAAATTCCAAATTTGTGATTCATTTCAAAACAAATCCATTTTCTAAATAGGCGGTTTACAAATGAACACCAATACAACCAAAGGAGAAATTCTTGCACGCCCAAACCGAACACGGCGGTTTATGCGAATTGGAAAGAATCTACATGCCAACAAAACCTCAACTCAAATTGCAGAAAACACCGGTCATCAACACCAAACTCAACCGAGAATCAAGAAAACACCTCATTATCCGATGAACATTCCTTTCCACAGTTTCTTTCTTCTAGGAATAAAATTTCTCTCGAATCCTTGAAATTTGAATTCATCGCATACCACACGAGCTTAAACCTTTTAGTTAAATATCCTCAAATCATGCTCAAACTGAATTAAATCATCCACACCATTGTGAAGAGACTCTATGAAATCTACTGGATACTCTAGGTAATACAAAATCGATTTGATTGAAAGCGTCCATAACACCACAATAGTAGGCACCACGCAATCACATTATCTTCGATTTCCAATAACAACAATTCAAGATCCTTAGCACACACGGACATGTACTACATCAGAAGAGTTCTATCAATAACCATTCATTGCTCCGGAAACTCTATTAACCCACTTCCTCTACGCACAATCATCGTGTAACCAATGGTCTAGCATAACAATGCAAACCCAAATTTAACCTCCAAGATCTCTACCACAAATTTCAATTATAACATATAGGGAAATCAATGGATTGACTCTCCTACATTTTCCCCAATTCTAACATACTCACTCAATTGCATACTTAGAAATTTCTCGCCTAATCTCGCATCATTATCCAATTGCGTTGCTTTATAGAAGTAATCAAATTTTCCATACTTTCGATAATCACCGACCATTCAATCATGAACTGAAGTGATGAAGTTTCACTATACCATAGGTTCTACTCAGTCGAAACACCTTTCAGACTTACTTCGAAACCAAGCATTCTATGTGAATTAATTTTTTTTCCCAAGAGATACAGATCAAAACCATTCTACATTCTACTACTCCTCTAGTAACTTGGTAGCAAAATATCACCGCTACGATTACTCATCTACCACCAACCAGTTGCCAAACTTAGCCTTTGCAAACACTTTGCAACCCAAAACTGTGATCCTTTCTCAAAAGGAAGAGGCGAACAAAGATAAGTTTATTCACACAGAAAGACGTTGCTCATCACGGCGAGCCGAAAACCAAAAGAAATATTCTGATAAAGGTGATCTTGAAAAACGAAAGCTGAGTTCATAATTGGAGGCACACATCCCTCAAAAGAGAATAGCAAAAACAGCCGACACGGAAGAAAGATATTACGTTTGAAATTCGCCATCTCTTGAGCGGAAAGTGCAACAAATTTAGGGACGCTTCAAATAACCACAAGATTTAATTAAGAATCGATAAGATCCTTCAACCGGCCAACTTGCTCGAAACAGTTCATCTACTTGGGAAACACGAGATCCAAATGTTCTCAGCCACAAAATTTGAAACATTTCCCTTTACAGGATTTCACGGAAAATAAACGGATTAACTTCGTCTCGAAGGGATCAACGAAAATATTCTTTTATTGCAACCTTACTTTGTGAACTCAAACCAAGGAGCCTTTCGGAAAATCACACGAAATCTTTAAGAAACAATAGGTTAAACCAATTCCTCTAGTTACCCAAAATAATTTCAGTTACCAGTTGATTCACGAGCTCCAAGGTACCGTGAAAGCTAAACTTGAAATATTCTTATTTGAACGATGCCACTAAAGGCGATCAATTTACTACAGGTATTAATATCAAGCCCATAACAACACTTAGAAAACTTTTCGGAAGACCCACGTGGAATGAATGGGTTGATTCCTTCTCGAAAGAAGAGGCAAATAGAAACGATCTTCACCAACTACAAAATCACTTACCACTCGCAAGGAACACAGAACTCAGGGGAAAACTAATTAGGCAATGAACTCATTGAACATAGGTGGAGTCCACAATTGAAAACATAAGCCTCGCAAGAAGAGAATGTCGGATCTTTACAGATAAGAACAACGAGCATTCAAGATCAAAACGCTCGCATCAATGAAGAACCATTATAACTTTGCAACAAATCGTGTTACGCGGCAAACTTCGTTTATCATAATAAACTTGGACCTCCAGCAGGTCATGAACACAAAACTCGAAATTGAATCATTTTGGAAACATCAAGAAAGGTGGTCAAACTTCTTTCTCTATAAAAGAATCAACCTTATTCTCACATTACTGATCATATCAATAAACCTTCTAAAGGAAACATGACAAATCGGGTTATAGAAATTTTCAGCATCAAATGGAATTGTAATAACAACTTGTTCTCGAAAAGGAACCTAGTACGAATGCCACAAAGCTGAGACAAACCTCTCACACAACACCACAAAACATTAGAAAGGGGTCTCGACACTTTTCCTTTTCAAAGGGAGGTTATAAACTCCAACACTCCAACTACTCCAAAAGAATTGAACTGAGTCGAAATTTCTTCAATAAACTTAGTAGAAGATAATTCCCGTTATCAAAATACCAAACGGTTAACCAGGTCCCCTTAAACAACAAGAGAGATAGGACTCTTACAAAAAGAATGATCTTGTCAATCATAACGTTTACAAGTAGCAAAGAGAACTTAGCAGTCAGAAAGACAATAAACTGTTTTGAAAAAAAACAACTAGGGACCAACAGAAACCCGTTGCCCACAATTTTATTTGAATACCACCCCCGACTTAATCACAACAAAGCACCACAAATGGGTTTTAGCATTTTTCTTCAGAAAAGAGATGCATCAAATTTCAACAAGCAGAGGGTTCCAAAAGGAATACATTGAGCCAATGCTTTCGTGTTAACGAACTTGTAACAAGAATTCTCATTATGCAAACTATCAAACAAGTAAATGGGTCGCTCTTTTCCAATGAGAAAGAAGGAACAACCATGAAAATATCAATGTTGCCAATTTACAAAGATCACTCGTAGTAAAAGCAATTCAACGATCGAAAATAATAATGTTTTCGGAGTACCATTAAAGGCCTATTTAAACTCGTCTACCAAAAATCATGAACCCAAGAGAAATTCATCAATCACCACCGGACAAGAATCTGTCAAATTCGAAAATCAAGGAAGAGAACGACTTACTAAAACAGCCCAAGAGAAATATGCAAGATCAATACACACTTAATAAAGAGCTTGCAAAAGAAGGCTTCCAATACCGAGATTCCAAACGAACGAATGAGTTAAATTTCCCCAACAGGGGTAAAACAGGTCTTTGGTGAAAAGATAAATCTTGCAATGGAACTATGCCCACGTGGAGTAGAAATTTCACAATAATCGAAAGAACACCAATTGGTTCAAAGAACGGTCAGAAACCTACAGGAGCTTGCCCACTTCATTATAACCCTCCATTCAAAAGAAATTCACGAACTATCAGAAACTACAACCAGAAAACCAGATACAAACTTGAGAAGGACAACAACTTCATCAATGAGCTCAGGCTCAACACAGAACTATGGAACAGGGGTAACAACTTCTCTACTATTACAACACGAACAGTGGTGTAGCCTGGCAAAACCCAGGACAACAACCACGAACTCAACTGCTCAACGTCCGCTACCGATACGCATAGCTAATACAATCAATTATGAATATATAGGATCATCTCATGACAATCATAAAATTAATCCATATATATATATAGGATAACACATCATATCATAGTTTAACACCTCATAGCACAAAACAACTCAACAACGACTCATTAATCGAGTCACAACAATTGGAATGCGGAAGCAACAGTTTACCCAACCCCTCCTAATGTGCACAGCGTGTCAATTTAATATGTTTGAATGAACCACGGACCTAAAGCCCGCTCTGATACCAACTGTAACACCCTGACTATAAGGAAGTCAAGATGTCACCTACAACCACTACTCTTTAGAAGAATAACATCAAAACACATGACAAGGTTAATCACGTAGTAAGATTATACGGAAACAAGAATTCATCATCAGGTTTAATCAATGGAATGGAAATAAACAATTCTGAGAGATAAGGCAGTTATGACCAAAATGGCTTATTACAATTCAACACAAGTCATAATTAACGACAGTAAAAGTCCTCAAAAGGTTTGGTTTATGGTAGTGAGTGCATCGTGATGAACTACCCTCCACAAGATCATTCTTCCTTGTCAATTACCTAAATAAGACAATAAAGCAAGAATGAGCCAAAGACTCAGCAAGTAACTGTATGTAACAATCAAACATTCCATGAGCAATATATCACAATCATCATTTGAACATTTACTGGAAACGAATTTATGAATGGATGAAGTGGAATGATGCATTGAAGGAAATGGACATATTCTTTGCATATACGGTATAGCGAGTGAATCACCCGTCGGTGTTCACTTAAAGTAATCGTATGAAGAACGTTTCATACGACTGTCCAACGTGGCCCACATTGGAATGGTGGACTCACGTAACGTAGCCCACATTGGAATGGTGGACTCACGTACCCATCTTGGAATTGATGGGATTTCAAGTGCCCATACTGGAATTGATGGGTCTTACCAAAATAATGTATGCATGTCATAATGATTCCATGTCAATATTGAATAGTACTCATAAATGAAAAGAACACATGGCATTCATCTACAAATACGAACAAATGTAAGCATTCATTCACACATCATACATGACATCAATCATTGAATACAAATTACTTACTGCTACACACAGCGGGTTGGGAGGTAATTGAGATACCCCTCCACTCACCGCTTCACCGCCTACAATATAAAATAATCGAAATGAGGACAAGCGAGTATGGAAATGCTACACGTGTCCTCCCTCAATCTCTAACCAAACTAACCAAATAAAAGTTCAATTTGATCAATTTACCCAAACATTTCAATTATCCCTAATCTGGCAGTTTTACTAGAAAATTCACCAATAAAAAACCGTAAGTCCAAAAGACCTGAAACCAGTGCTCAAATTTTCATAACTTAACTGGCTACAAAACTCTAGTTGATGGTAAACTCTAATTCGGCCAATACAAAGGTCTAACCATCTAATGAAAAACTATAACTGCAGTCTGCCCAGAATTCTGAACAGCCCTAAAGAAAATGCTCTAACTTTTAAACCACTGATCCAAATAAAGTGATTTTTATCAGCCTGGAAACATGGTGAAATTATCTTCAAAAACCTAGTTGGGTGGCCGACCTGATTCTGACTCTAACTAGATCAAAACCTAGGTGCAACCGACTATACCCAGCAGTTCTGACAGACAGACCAGCACGTAGTAAAACAGTCATAACTTTTAATCTACTGGGTGAAAATTCGTGATCCAGGTGCCAAAAGAAAGCTAATGAAACCAGGAACAATTCTCCAGAAGACGTCGACCTGAGATTAGGCCTCTAAAGGCCTTCAATCCCACGCACAAACTATTGCACTAATCTGGACAGATCTGGATTCGCAGTCTAAACCAATCCAAATGAACAAAAGTGCAACAAAACTAATACAAACAGCGAATCGGGACTTTCGTTACCCTTGAAGACCCGAAGAACGACGATGATCTGATTCCCTAAGGCCTCCCTCCCTTCTCCTCTCCTCCCTCTCCAAAGGGCCGGCCGCAAGGATGCGAAGGATGGCCGGTGACGACGGCGGGGAAGGAAATGTCGGAGGGGATCTTGGGGAGAAGCACCGGGGATCACCGGAGACCACACCACAGCAGCAAGGACACCAGGGAGCAGCAAGGAGCCGGCCATGGGATGGGGAGGTGGCGGCTCAAGGGGGAGGGGTGGGGGAAAAAGGGGGAAGTGGGGGTTTTTGGCCTAGGGTTAAGGAGAGGGGTGGCCGGCTTGGGCTTGGGCCCTCTTGGGCGCCTCCCCCCTTCTTGGCCCACAAATTGGCCGGCCAAAGGCAGCCCTAGCCTGGGTTGGAAGCCCAGGTTCCAGATTTTCCCCAAAAAGATTAAATTTTTAATTAATTCCCTCGCCCGATTAACCTTCTCTCTAATCGATATTCGGGGTACTACAACAAATATCTGCCGGGAAATGTTTTTCCCGGCAGCACTTTACCAGGCAGGCACCAAGTGCCGGGAAAAGGTATTACCGGCAGATAAGTTGCCGCACACAGCACTTTTTTGCGGCAGTTTCATTGCCCTTAATAATATGCCATGGTGTAGTGACGGTTTTCTAGACCACTATTTTGGCCCAATCAAGGAACCCCACCAACTAGAGTTTCGTAGCTTGTTACGTTAAGAGTATTTGAGCACTGGTTTCAAGTCATTCGGAGTTACAGATATTTAATTACGATTTTTCTCGTTCTGCTTTCCCGGGAAGCATTATGCTAGACTGCTGGGAAATTTGGGTAGAACCTCTCTTTGAGTCATAGGTCTTGAGGAGTTGGATTAAGGGGTGTAAACGGAGTCCAGTATTCATCGTATTTATTGTTACCGCTATGCTTGTGTAGGAGGCAGAGTTCCAGAGTAGAGACACCAATTTTGCTTCCTTGTGTGCCGTAGCGGGAAGGAAAGAAACAGACAAGTGCATCTATATTGTGGTTGATATACGATTGTTCCATATGATGACTCATGGTAACTTGTGCTTGTTCGATGCGTTGATTTATGGTGATATGTACTTGTTCATGATGGCATGATTTACCAAGATTCGATTATTGTTTTTTTATTGTTCATCATGTGCACTCATGAACGCAAGTTGTGAACTTGCGACACCCACGGGAGTGGGTAGTGATTGTAAGACCCACCATTCCAAAGTGAGCAATATGGATCCCCGGTTGACTTGTTCTCAAACGGGCTTTGGATCCCCGCGTTTTGTAGAACGCGGGCATAAGTGAACACCGACGGGTGTTCACTTGCTATACCGGTATGAGCAAAAGAGAAGAGCATGTGCATTCATTTATTCATTCATTCATATGTTGATTTGATTCATGATGTTGATACACTGTTGGATAATGAATGATTTTGTTATGTTTTGTATCATTGCACTTGCTGAGTCTTGGAATCACCCTTGCCGTGTTGTTTTTTTAGGTACATCGTTTGTGGACGGCATGCATGGGCGGGAGTAGAAATTATTATGGTTGCACACTGGCACGAATAAAGTTGAACAAAACATTAAGTCATACCTTCAATTTTCAAATGTCTTATGTGAGGCTTACTTCTTTACGTCCTATGTTGTAGTCAACCTACTTTTGAGATTGATAGAGTTTTATGGTTGTTTCTTTCATGAACATGTTTAGAACGCGCGTTTGGATATTTGCTTATTATTGTTGTTATTTGCGCGAATGTCCGGATAGTTCGATTTACAAAGGAGACTCTGCCGAAATTTATTGTAGTGTCTTAGATTTGTATTTGTTATATTGTTATTTTAGTAGCTTTCCAGGCTCATGTTGGGCTGGGGTGTTACACATTACTCATGATAGGAATGCAAATAGAATCAAGGATAACACTTTTTCTTTGCATACTACTCGCAGACGTGTGTCTCAGTACTGGGTTCCCAAGTCTTGTTTAACTAACCCCATTATCGAGACACATCATTCTTCTGTGCCTTGATTTTCAGGATTGCCGCGGAAAGAGGAAGGGCACGTGCTTTGGCGACTCCGGCTGTTCACGTCATATGACCGGAGACTCAAGATGGTTCACCTCCTTCACGCGGTCGACGGGTTTCAAGCATCTCCGAGAACTTTCCATCGCCAGGCCTTTAAGCTCATATTCAGGTATTTACATTGTACTCTCTTTGTATGGTATTTGGTATTCCTGTTATTCATCTTTGTCCATTCGGGGGTTTTTCTTATCCTGATTGTGCGGATTGTCGGCTGGATAGGAAGAGTACCTCAGGCGCTTGTCACCCACTAGGCACTTCTCTTGTCTTTTGCTTTTATCCTCTCCAAACCTTTAAACCCAAGTAGGTTTACCACCTTGAGAAGCGAGTTAGGGGTAATTTATCACTATGGGTTGGTTTGAGGGGGAGTTTGATCTTTTCTGATCTTTCATTGTTCTTTTGATCTTTTATTGTTCTTTTCCTGAACTTATTGATCTTTTTGAACTTTTTAGGTTTTTAGGCTTTTTATTGCATCTCATTGTATCATATTGCATTCATATGAAAAATACAACAAGTGGTATGAAAAATCCAAAAAGATGCATTGTAATATAAGTTTTTCTGCTTATCTTTCAAAATTGATGAAGCTTTGTCTATTACCCTTTGGAGACTTAGTATTTCAATTCTTGCTCAATGCCATGTCTAGTTCTTTGACTTGCTAGAATTATCATACTTTTACATGTGTAGCTAAGTCTTTGCTATATGAGCTAGAACTTTGAAACAACTCGAACTAAAAATTGCAATTTGTAGATGTTTTAGCGAGTTGCGCAATTAGTGCTCCTTTTGTGACATTGGCCCTGTCAGAATTGCTTTGTTAGCTCTTTAATCTAAAATTGACCATTACTTGAGCTTCTAGTGTTCTTGAGTTTCTAGAAACTGCTCTTGTGAAACATGAAAAATCAAAAGATTGTCTTATGCTTAAATTGTGCCAAACTACTCTTACGAGACTGCTTGTCAATGGCATGAACTTGGAGATAGTTTGATGAACCAGACGATCTGATGGGGACTGCTTGTCAGAAATGACATGAACGTCAAGATTTGTCACCCTAGTAGAAGCTTAGAAAGAGTGTGTGGATGGCTCCTAGTCCAGGATCTTCTTTACTAAGATATACCTTTAATCAACTTCTGGTCGAAGCTTAGGATAAGTTTGTGGATGGCTCCTAGTCCAGGATCTTGTCACTAAGTTAGATCATTAGTAAACTTCAATATTCAATGCATATGAGAAAATTGTTGACAAATGTGCTTTTAAGAAATACTGAGCAAAATAATTCAATACAGGACCTAATTGACTCTTAATGTGGTCTTTGTTAGATTTTTTATCTCGCTCTGACATTTTGACATGGCCAGTTTCACTTTAGGATCCCTGTTGATGAACTTGCTGAATTTGAAGCGTTGCTTAAATTGATCAAATCTATTGCTTTACCCTTTGAGCCTTCGTGCTTAGCTTTGATATATATGTCTTATCATGATCTTGTTAGCGCTGTCAGGCTTGATATGTTGTTAGTGCAATATTAGAAATACTGGCTTGCTCTTTTGGGTAATCTCCAAAGCTTCTTGTAATCACAAATAAAAAATACAAAAATGAAGCCACTTCATTGCATTTCATGCATACTCCTTCTTATACTTCTTATGTTTTGCTTCTTTCTTTATTCTATATTTGTTATCTCTGGATGGGAGGAAGGCGTGATTCCTTGATGACTCCATTATCAAAGGGGGAGAAGATGTGTTTAAATGTTTTAATGCTATGCATAGGGGGAGAAATTTTTGGAGATATATATCATTGTTTTACAAAGAGGGGGATGATATATAAAAATGATAAAAAGAGGGAGAAATTGAAAATTTAAAAGTTTCTGAAATTTGAGGATCATAATGAGGGGGAGTTCTTGAGTTGCATTCTTATTGTCTTATTGAATTTTCTGAACTCGAATTGCATTCATTTATCCTCACAATGATCATAGGTCAATTGAACAATTGTTCTTTCATATGGACCCCATGTTAGAATTTTGACTCTTTCATGGAAATCAAAGTTTTTATGCTTTCTCTTGCCTTATCTCACATGCCTATACTATTATGATGCCAGCTTGGTCATTTACATTGCTTTTTCTTGCTTATGGACCAAGTTGTGCCTTTGTGCGAAAACGAAAGTACTTTACTTTTCAAACCTCCAAATTACACTTTCTGGATTATTGCCAATGTGTTCATCAAGGGGGAGATTGTGGATATCATGGGGATATACTTCAGATCTTAGGATGATGTGACAATTGGTAATGACATTTATGGTTTGTCGTTTCACAGGGTTTTCGACAAAGTTCAGGCTTTCTGGACAGGGGCGGTCCAACCGGCCATAGCACGGCGGTCCGACCGGTCCCAAATCGGTCGGACCGGCCATGTGCGGCGGTCGAACCGGCCGTGACCAAAGAATGGTCAGAACAAGCTGGGCCAAAAATAGAGGGTGTAGGCAAGTGAGGGGATCCCAATGCACTTGGTCTCATAGTTTTTGGAGCCTCCAACCAAAAGTTATATTTGTTTTAAATTTTCAGAAGGTTTCGGAATTTCAGGGCTTGAAATTCGGCTAAGTTCCTTGTGGCGGTCCGACCAGCTCACAGGGAGCGGTCCGACCGGCCAGAGGGCAGTCCGACCGGCTCACAGTGAGCGGTCAGACCGATTTCCACTTATGTATCGACCAACTTCGCGGTGATGTTATGTTAGGTCAAGTTCATTGGTATCATGGCATATGTATTGCATGATGCATGTTTTGACTAACATGGGTCAAGTTGTGAAGAACTTGTTCCCGAATTCGTGTTTGCTTGTCTATAGTTGTGCAGGTTGCTTGGTGGTCAACGACGTTCAACGACGAGGATGATCGGGACTAAGCTTGGAGAGTTGAGGTCCAGAACGATCGACGATGCCGAGTGAGGTCAATGACTCAAGCGTGACGCAAGATGGACAAGGGTGACCTATTAGCAAATCTGAAGCGCAAGATGCTTATAAAATTATCTCTATTTTAACATCCAAAGTTCATCGAAGCATTCATAAATAATCTACCCAGCTAAAATATAAGCAAGCATAATTAAAATTTACCACTCTCATTATTACAAATAAACCAATGCATTCAAGTATGGCCAAAGTTAATCCTTAAGCAGTTTGCTTGTTATTAAGGTACGGTCTAAATGATAATTATCTTTTAAAGAATATGTGGTAGTGAGTGTAACCAAAGCAACCCTACTCCCTCCCATGCATGCCGTCTACAAACGAGGTACCTAAAAACACAACATCAGCAAGAGTGAGTCCAAGACTCAGCAAAGTACAAATAGTAAGACAATAGCCAACACAACTGTAATTAACAACATCCATCCACATAACCCAATAAGAAATATGTCTCATGCTTATGTGATGCAAACTGTTCAAATGCACTTTTCTTTCTCTCTTTTGCATATACCGGTATTGCGGAGTGTGCATCCGTCGATGCACACCCATGCCTATGCCTTCTAGTATAGGGACCTTAGCCCATACTCCACAAGTATGGGGACCCAAAAACCCATCATATTCATAACGGGGACGTCAATTAATGCTTGGTCACCACGTGACCATGCCTCCAATATGATATCATGATGCAAATGGTCAATACTTTAAATCATCATGCATACATCAAACTTACGCATACTTCTAGCATTTACGGGCATTAATGTCCATAACATTCAAGCATCCATGATTAACATAATATACTCATAACATAGTAAACATGAACAAATGATCACACACAATTTACCACTCTCAGACTTGCCTTAACCACGAGAGAGCGAGGGATGTATGAATGAGTGCTCCTGCACGGTCCACAACCTGAATAATAGTTATAACACATGCTAAGACACAGCAGCGGATCAAAACAACCTATATAACAACAACCATGGACTTGCAAAACTCCTAACTCGATCCCGACCCCAAACTCCTAAACGTCGATCTGTCCCCTCGGTGGACAGTCAACTTCAAAAATCCATATCTATTAGTACAGGGGTCCAAATAATATGTTCTTAGACTTTCTGGAAAGATAATTAAATTCTACAACTAAGTCTAGTTGGTGAGCCTTGCTGAATCAGCGAAGTAATACCCCTATCAGGCCAATTAAAAAAAATATCAATTTCACGTAAGGTTTTCTGGATAGAGTACTAAAATCACCATAACTTTTGCTACGCAACTCGGAATGGGGTGATCTTGAACTCTCTGGAATCATGACAAAACCAGCTACAATAATCTAGTTGGACAAGTCTCCTGATTCGGCCTCCTACTAATTCTTATATTCAGGTAACTATTTTCTAAGTTTTCTGTCTCTGCAATCTGACAGTTAGCAAAATAGCGAAGGTAAAAATTTCATATCTTTTGATTGACAGCTCTAAAAATTATGTTCTTTATCATCTTGGAAAGATCTATGACTCCTCTACAATATTCATTTTGGGTGGCTTTTCTAATTCGGCCTATAAAAATTTATAATAACCAGACAATGCAATCTGCCACAACACGTCAGCTCTCCTGGTCAGTTGCGGTAAAACTACCATAACTCGTAAACCATAGGTTGAAATCAGGTGATCTCGATGCAAAAAGAAAGATAAAGACGAGACCTACAACTTTCTAAGAGGTAATCAGGTCAGAAAATGAACGCAACGTACCCAAATATGACGAGCAACGGTGCACAGCAGGGAGAGGTGGGGAGAGGCGGCGGCTCAAGTGGGAGGAATTGGGAGAGGAGGAGGGTATTAGGGTTTTGGGGGGTGGGAACCCCCCCCCCATTTATGGCCAGCCACACTTGGGCCCCTCCTGGGCCGCGGCCTAGGCCCAAGTTGTCGAATAAAAGCAGAAATCCCCCTTTCTTTTCAGGTATTTTCTCTTCTTTTATTGCCTTTTCTTCTCTCGGCTAAATTCCTAATTACCTGATTAAATTCCGGGGTATTACATTAGGGCTCTTGATGGTTTGAGGTGATTTTTGTGATCTTGGATTGACCACTGATTCATGATGGTGTGGGTGTAATCCAACAACAATCACGTTCTTAATCTAAGCAAGATTTGCTTGAGATAAGTCTCTTTTTTGTTCTTGCTTTCATTATCGTGATTTTAGGGCTTTCTTTGATCCACGAGTTTTTGATTGATTCTTTCACGTGAATTAGCTTGCTGTGATATGTGTGAACCTATCTAGGATCATCTTGATCATCAATCACTCACGAACAAGCATTAGGATCAAGTTTTCGTTCTTGCCCGGTTTTAGACCCTCTCTTACTCAATTGACAACTGTTCAGGATCTAGTCAAGAATTATCATAATATTCAATTGGAATAGGTCCTCAATAGCATAGAGAAGGTGTGTGCAAAGTTTCGTGAAGTTTGGAGTTGAGAATCAAAAGTTGACCTAATTGCAACTTCATCATCGGGCTGTTTTTACTGTTTCAGATCTGTTCTGGAGTCTGCCGGTCCGACCGCCCCTCACCACCGGTCCGACCGATTTGGCAGTGGTCCGACCGCCAGTATAACAGCGATCCGACCGCCAGGAAATCGGTCCGACCGGTCAAGTCGAGAGGTCAGACCGCCAGTGCACTGTGTTGCCTTAATCTTTGATGATTTTATCATATTGCTTAGGGGATTAATTTGAATTCAATACTAGCCTTCCGCTGTACTGGTATATTGATCTTCATAGCTTCCTCATAGCTATTGGCGTGAAATTGTTTTGAATTCATAATTTGTGAAAAAGTGAGCGTGCTCCTATTCACCTCACCCCTCTAGTGGCCTTTTCGGTCCAACACCCTCCTAAGAACATATGATATAGATACGCAATCAAACACATATGTCCTTACTTTCCTATTTTCCAACTTAATAGCATTAACCTTTTAGTTAACCAAACAGCGCCCATACACTGCGTGTGGAAGTACGATATGGCTTGAGTCATCCAGCTGATGTTCAGTCCTTAATCAATCCAGACAAGACAACCACATTTTCCAATCTCGTGCACTAAGGCACAATCACTAGCATCCACTTATCCAGATTTAAAATCAGTGTGAATAAACAAAATTTTACTTTCATTTCAGATTTAAATAGACTGAACAAAGAATCAAAATAAATGAAATTCATTTAATGTTTCCAAGTTTGGTAAACTAAAATTGACACACTACAGACTGCATGGCTAAGCAATCCCAGGCATAAGTAGTTTAATATAAAAATACTACCTTAAGTTTGAGTGTGTGATCAGATTAAAGGTGATCCTCATGTGTTGGGTAGTAATTAACTAGCTATTGACAGATCACAAATAAATTTTTAGGAAATTAGCATGCAACAGTATCACTGTGTTCTGTAAATCTACAGTTCAAAAATTGGGATCAACATGGTGCAAAGAGGATGCTTGCCTTATGGAATGTGCACTTGTTCACTCTCGGAGGCGTTATTGTTCACGTCGCACAATTCGGGATCTAAAGAGAAAATACAAAAGCAATAAACATCGATAAAATCAAGAAATCCAAAATGCTCAAAAATGTATGATAATTACCTATTAATGAGGTTACGATTCTAGATACATTTAGGTATAGATTTTAGTTTAATTAGAGTTCAATTTCTTAAGGACTGGTTAAAGTTAATTCAATTTCTGGTGGAATCATAATGACTGACGATACCTAGAGTTTAAGTATATATTGTCGTCTCTCTTTGGAACTGTGATTGGAGTTACATGTTAGACTTTGATTAGGATATTTACAAATACAATAATTTATGCAATGCTTCAGAAATAACAATTATAATATAAAATGCATATAATTAATGTTTATTAAAATTGGGGCTGTTACACCGAGGAGATTTTAGGCCGAAGCTGTTGCTACTGCTTGCCATATTGCTAATCGTGTCTTTGTGAGACCTTCTTTGGGCAAGACTGCTTATGAGCTTCTATTTGGTAGAAAACCCTCTGTCTCACACTTTCAAGTCTTTGGATCCAAGTGTTTTATTCTCAAGACAGGTAACCTAGATAAATTTGAGTCTAGAACTTTTGATGGTTTATTTCTGGGTTATCCTGCGCATTCGAGGGTTTTTCGGGTTTTTAATGCTGAAACTAACCTTGTTCAGGAGACATGCAATGTCACTTTTGATGAGACTAGCCCTGGAGTTAGATCAGATATTTCAGGAGATACACAGGTGACAGATAGCATATTTACAGAGGAAGATGATAAAGGATCCGATGATGTTTTTCCACCGCCGTGTTGAAGCTCCTATTCCGAGCCCTCTTTGTGACTACTTCGCCCCGATGATGTTTTTCCACCTGCTGCTGTTGACGCTCCTATTCCAACACAAGACCCTGCTGTGTCTACTTCGCCTTCATATGAGGCTCCTGCGGCATCTTCATCATCAGCAGTATCTGTAGAGGTCGAAGAGATGTTTTCCTCTCCGGGTGCACCACTTCACATTCAAAGGCAGCACCCTCCGGATCAGATAATAGGTAATTTCCATGAGCGAGTCACTCGCTCCAGGTATAATGATCCAAACCTCTACTTTCATTCTGCTTTTGTTGCATCTTTTGAACCCCGTGATATATCACATGCTTTATCAGATTCTAGCTAGGTTAATGCCATGCATGAGTTAGAGAATTTTGAGAGAAATAAAGTTTGGAACCTGGTAGAACCTCCTGGTGGCCATAATGTTATAGGAACCTGCTGGGTTTTCAAAAACAAACAAAATGAGGATGGTTCTGCAATTAGAAACAAGGTTAGGTTGGTAGCTCAGGACTTTAGCCAAGTTGAGGGGTTGGATTTTGATGAGACTTTTGCTGCTGTGGCTAGACTAGAAGCCATTCGCATTCTGCTTGCATTTGCTGCATCTAAGGGTTTTAGATTATATCAGATGGATGTTAAAAGTGCCTTTTTAAATGGTTTCATTGAGGAGTAAGTTTATGTTAGGCAACCCCCGGGCTTTGAGAATTCCAAGTACCCAAATCATGTGTTTAAGCTATCCAAAGCCTTGTATGGTCTTAAGCAAGCCCCTAGAGCCTGGTATGATAGACTTAAGACCTTCCTGCTTAAGAATGACTTTGAGATGGGAAAGGTAGACAAGACTTTGTTCATTCTTAGGCGTGGTAATGAATTCCTGTTTGCTCAAATTTACGTTGATGATATTATCTTTGGTGGTTTTTCTAATGCTTTTGTTTCCAGCTTTTCTGAGACTATGTCCAGGGAATTTGAAATGAGTATGATGGGAGAGCTCAATTACTTTTTGGGGCTTCAAATCAAGCAATATAAGGAAGGGATCTTCATCCATCAGACGAAGTACACTAAGGATTTGCTTAAACGTTTCGACATGGGTGACTGCAAGCCAATCTCTACTCCCATGGTAACTTCGACTGTTTTGGATCCAGATGATGAAGGAGAAGCCGTGGATCAACGCGAGTACCGCAGCATGATCGGTTCCCTTCTGTATCTGACGGCCTCGAGACCAGACATCCACTTCACGGTCTGCCTCTGTGCGAGGTTTCAGGCGTCTCCGAGGACCTCCCATCGCCAAGCTGTTAAGCGCATATTCAGGTATTTACACTCTACCATTCTGTATGGCATTTGGTATTCATGTTCTTCATCTTTCTCCATTCGGGGGTTTCTGATTCTGATTTTGCGGGCTGTCGGCTAAGACGATATGCCAACTTCCTAATTTCTGAAACATTTCGGAAACGAAGAGAATCCGATTGGAAATAGAGAGTCCTCATCGCATCCACACAATGCTAACTTGTAATACTATGAAAAATAAATAGATTTTATTAATCGCGTCTTAAGGGTCGGAGAGTAATTAATTAAATAGTAGCAATAATTAATTAATTAATAACCTCTTAAGGGCCTGGGTGTAATTAAGTAAAATAGTACATATAAAAATAGAATTTTCGGAATTTCTATGAACTATATAAATAAATTTGTGGGAATTTTAGAAACCCTAGCTCTTCTATTCCACGAGCAGCCGCCAGCAATTTTCTTATGCTGCTGATTTTCCAAGCCGCCGCCCTGCGCCGCCTTTTTTTTGTCTTGTTGTTGCTATCTCTTGCTTGCATGCGCCGCTTCTGCGCTAATTGTCGCGCTTCTTCTTTGTCGCCGAGGTTTCTGTCTTGTGAGCCGCTGCGATTGCTTTTCTGCCTCTGTCTTTGCGTGGAAGGATCGCCTTTTTTTTTTTCTTTGACGCCGTGTTCTGCATTGTTCCTGTGCAATGCTATTGCATTCTGGAGCCGCTTGTTTCTCTGCGTTGAGGCGCCTTCACCGAGCAGCTGGAAGCAATATGCAATGAAGCCGCCGAATCTACGCCGGCCACATGCATTGCCGCCTTCGCGTGGAAGGCCCAAACCGCCGTGTCGCCGGCGAAGATCGCTAGCGTGTGGACGCCGCCGCGTGTAATCATCGATGTTCTTGATCTCCCGATCTGCCGTTTTCTCTGTTGTCTTCTTTGGCTTGCGCTAAGAGTCGCATCTGCGCCGGTGCATCAATTGCTGTGCGCGTCCTCCAGGTTCACCTCTTTTGTTTTCTTCTTGTGCGGTTGCAAGTCGTATTAGCTAGCAATTAATGATTAGTGCTGAAATTAGTAGTTGATTAATTAAGGTGAATTTGCATGCAGAAATTAGAGATTTATAAATGAGATTATTTAGAGAGGTCGATTAATAGATCCGTTAGTTTGCTGTTCGGTTGTATGATTTATTCGGTACCATAATGGCAAATGTTGAAAATCTCACCTACTAGGTAATTGTAGATAATTTCGATATCTTTCTATAGCATATTGAATCATGTCAATCGGACAAGTAGATTTCGAGATATGATTTTCGGAAGACCGCTGTTTTTACTGTTGTCGTCTTTCGGCGCTGTTTTGGTAGATCGGTTATTAAAAATAGTAAATAGCATAATTAGAGTTTTGATCTACAGGAAAGTTGTAGATAATTGTCCAATGGTTCTGTAGGATCTGAGAACGCGCATTTTGGTTGAGTAAAACAAAAGTTATGAAATTTGGAAGACTGCTGTCCCAAGCGGACAGATCGACTTTCCGGGCTAAATACGGAGGGTTAGATGATTTAATTAGAAGTCTTCGTAATCTAAGAAAATGTAGATAATTTTATAAAGAATCCAGAATGGGGTGGTTTGTGGTGATCGGACTTTCGAGTCAAAAGTTACGCTCTTTTTAGTAACCGGTCAGCTATAGGTATCTAGTCGGTACCGCGTAGCGATGTGATAATTGGGGACGTGTAGGGGCGTTGTATATTGATTGTTATTCTTATGATGCTGTAGCTTGTATTGAGATGTGTGTATTTAATGTAGGAGAGGCGTCGTGCTTGTTGCCGTCTTCTAATCAGATCGTGCGTCGCAACTAGTAAAGGCAAGTGCATGGTAGACAGCGATCAATGATCGATCACTGTTTTCTTTATCTTCTATTACCATTATTGTTGTGCTTTTATTCTGTTTAATTGCAAACAAATAATTGGTATGTTTATATCTTTGTTGAAAAGCATGATGAAAAGTTGGATATGATGTTTATGATGGAGTTTGCATGTTTGCATTCATAAGCATCTTTGCATAAGAGAAGGTGATCTTTATGATCACAACTCCACGGGAGTGGAGGAGGTCCCCGATCCTTATGGAGGAACGGGCTTGAGAGTGAATGTTGTCGCGAGCATTCACTCACGCTATACCGGTATACGCGAAAGAAGTGCATGTGGACATATAGATTAGAGTTGCATTGATATTTGAGATTGATGGATGAGAATGTGAATGGAAGTGCATATGATGATAATGAAGTTATTGAATGCTGTTGATTTATTATTGTTCGTTGTTTATCGATGTGTTTGCTGAGTCGTGGACTCACCCTTGCTCTATTGTTGTTTTTAGGTGATCTTCGAGGATGCCGTAACTGAGAGCGAGTAGAGCACATGGGCATCACATGATCACTCGCCATGATAATCTTATTCATTCAATATTGGTTTACACTTGGACATGTTAGTTATTGAATCATGTTTAGGATATCATTTGGACTAGACTATTTGCTTTCTTAATTTGGATTCATTGGTTGATGCTGCTTTGGATTATTTACCTGGTTATAATTTTCATTGCTTATTTATTACCTCATGATCCATAATTATGCATTGCTCTTTTGTGGTCCTTGGATTTGATTATCATTGATTTCTTGCTATATTTATAAAGTGTGTCAACAATTATTAATTGGAAGGTAGTTTAGTGGCATTCCAGGCTCAGTGTTGGGCTGGGGTGTTACAGTTGGTATCAGAGCGGGCTTTAGGTCCGTGGTGAATAGATTAACAACTTAGGCAAACTAAAATTGTTAAAATTTGTTTTAGTTTAGTAAATCAACTAAAATTTGCTAATGGTTAACTAACCTAAAAATTTGACACACTAGTGCACAGTAGGTTAGAGAGAGGTACGAATATAGTTTTACGCTTCCGTTATGTTGTTCATTGATGGATGAGTTTATTTTGAGCTTTGAACTCATTATATAATGTTGATTGTGATTGATAGTTATGTCGAGGGATAGATGACGTGGTCGTGGTGGCCACGGTCGTGGAGGTCGGGGCATGGCGTGGTTCTGTGGGGCCCCCTCCTGAGGCAGTTGAGATCGTGGTTGTGGCCCTGGGTTTTACCAGGTTACACCACCATTCGTGGTATGGGAATAGAGAGGTAGCTACTTTGATTACAGTAGTTATAGGTATTGTGTGTGAGTTTCTTTATAAAAGTTGTTCTCTTCCTCGAGCTTGAATTTTGGGCAATTCTGGTTATAGTTGCGGTTGATGAATTTTCCTTGAGATAGTGTTTACAATACAGCGGGTGATATTTCATTGGTCTCCTTTGGTTCCATAAAGCCATTACTTGTCCTCATGACTGTTGATCTATTGTTGCTTTGTGTGAACATCGGTTAACAGCAAGATTGATCTTTTCGTGGGAGTTCCGCCCTTCCTATTGGAAAATATGACTTATTTATTCACTTGGTATTCTGGATACTGAAAGTTTTCTATTGCAAGTTCTTTAACATGTGAAAACTTTGGCTTTATGTATTTCTTTTGGATTATTTCGAGTGCTGAAGTTTAATGCCTATTGTTTTTCTGAAAAGAGTTAAAATCCTTTTGTGTTGACTTGTTATGTTTAAGCTAGAGGTGGTAAACATAGAAGTTCATTGATAAGGTATGAGTATCGAGTCGGATCAGGCGTGATGCATGTTTGGTCTTAACCCAAATCCTTAGAATTGAACTTGATTAATTTGATATTGTCATAGAGTAATTACGAGTTGAGTAGTGACTAAGAGTATGTCCATACCTAATTGGAGTCTTAAGAGTTATTAAGAAGTATGGAACGTTGATGAACTGGCTTGGACATTAAAATTGATTAGTTTGTTGAATTTATTGGATTTGGTACCAATGGATTAATTTAATTGTGTGTAAAGGGAAACTTGAGGAGATGCTAGGTTATTGCCTTAATAGATATTATCTGTGGTGTTATCTTTACTGTAGACACCTGGTGATCATATTTGGGTGATAGCTTTACATATACCTTAGTATGGTTAATTATTGGAATTGTGTGCAAAAGGTTGAAGGGATTGAATACCAGTGGATCTAGAATTTACAGGAGGAGTTCTGGATAGTTCTTCTTTATAGAATGACACGATGAATTTGATTATAGTGTTGTTGAGACTTTTGATCGAGAGAAGATTTTGACTTTTGAAGATTTAGGGTGATTTTGTTGAAAACTAAATGTGAGGAGGAACAACTGGATATGGGTTGGTAAATATTCAAGTGATTCGCAAATGAAAATAGGTAGCAGCTAGACATCATAAGAAAGCTAGTTGATAACAACAATGTTTGGAGTGCAATTGCTGAGTGTTAAAGTTTGGTGTTGAGCATCACTAAGAGTTGAGCTGGTGTGATTTAATAGGTGGCTTATACCTAGACAATTGTGGAATAGTCAGACAATAGCATACCCGTGATGAAAGGGTTTTGATAAAACCTTTTAATTTGTGTAGTGGATTTCTTCTAATATAAAGTAGTTGTTGTAGTGAGGTTGTATGGTTTTGGAATAATCCCATTTTGAAGATGTGATGGTAAAGTAGTACGGAATAATTTGGTGAACTTTTCGGGGCTTATTAATGGAAGAGTTGACGATAATGAATCATGTTAAGAGTGTATTATTCTTAACGTTAGTGAGATTGTCTGTAAGGGTTTGTGGCTTCGTGTGGTGATGATTCTTTTAGAAAGAATGTAATTTGATCGCCGTTCGTAATATCGTTTAAATGAAAGGTTTGGAGTTTTGAATTCATGAACTTTTGGAGTTCATGATTTATTTGGTAGATGAAATTGGTTTGAGCAAGTGACGAGTCGGAAAGCTTTATTGGTTCTTAAGTGATTAATGTGATTTGGTCTTTAAAAAAAAAAAAAAAAACCTTTTTATTTGTCTCTTCTCTTGAGAAAGGAATAGTCGATTTGTTTTACAAAACCTTAAAGAGTGTATATTGGAAACTGGTTAATAGTGGTCAAGTATATGATGTTGTGAGACCCTGGGTTGCAAGTTAATTGAGGAACATTAGAGGATGAATTCATTTCATGATATAAATCTCATAGAGAATTGGATCTAAAAGGAATTATGGTCGTTGGGACAAAACTGATTATATTGTTACAATTAGTAGAACCTATAGTGAATAGTGATCCAAGAATATTTGTTCATGATGGTGGAGTATTGGAATTATCGAATAGTTGGGTTATGGTGATGGTATACTTTGCAAGGTTATGTAGGTGAAATTGAATGGTGTGGTTTATTGAGGGTCCAAGATTAGTGAAGTAAATCGTTTTGGGCAGTCAATTGATTAGTGATGATGGTTGATATTAATGATTGAGGATATTGTTTGGATTGTGGGAATTCTAGACAGCGAATATGCGGATTTCTATCAAGTATACCAGAAGTCACTTTAGGAGTCCTGGCTGTTGAAATTGAGCATGTGTTTTATGCTAGAACCTTAGTTGCCCAATGATCATGTGTAGAGGTAGTAGAACAAAAGTGGATTCCAAATAGTATGATGATCATTGATAGAATCCTTTGGTTTTAAATCAGTGTGTGTGTGTAGAGAATTTCAAGTTGATTATCCTTAAAAGATTGAGGTGATGTGATTGTGGGTGTAGATTTTATTTGAGGTGTTGGGAATCATTTGTCAAAATAGTTTCTTTGGTAGAGGAGGGGACTATAGTATCTTTTTATGGGTTAGTAGAGTCTCTCTAAATGGGCGCGGTTGTTGCTCTCAGGTTGAGCATCGCTTTGAGATTACCAGTTAAGAGGAATGAGTTAGTGTGATGATTTGAAATCCTATGATTTGAGAGAGTTTATTCCTAAAAGAAAAATTGAAAAAAAAATTGATTCCTCGGGTAGTGAAATGCCCTCTTGATTCTTGTTTGAGCCGTGTGTTTATGACAGAGGTCATTTACAATTTGAGTTGGCTTTACGTTGGCATGTGATTCTTTCTAATTTAGGAAAAAAAAAAGAAAAAAAGAAAATGATTGATTTTGGCATTCGAATGTTTTCTCTTTTGGCTTACGTGGTGTTTATTTGCAAACAGCCTATTTGGAAAATGGAAAGGTTTTTGTGATGAATCTTTGATTTTGGATTTGACTATTCTGAGGGGGAGTTGGTAACGCGTGATTGCGATGAGAATCCTTTGTTTTCAGTTGGGTTCTATTTATAAAAGGGTTTGTTTGGAACTAGTTTGGTTGTGCGTTCCTGGTTAAAGGAGGTACTCCTTGCAAATGTGAAGTGGTTGAATGGGAGACAGGACAGGAGTTCAGTGTGTTATGTACAGATTGTGTGGTTTGGTACCAAAACGAAGTTTGGCTCAAGTTTCATTAGTTCGTTTCTGGAAGTTGTGGAGATTTTTTTTTGGAAGAAAGTGTATCGTTAGGACCGTCTCGTGTCCATGCTGCGCACACAACATTTTGTTTAACCCGATGTCAAGGTAGTATTTGAGGGATCAGGATTACAAAGTTTTCTTAGAGCCGTTGACCACCAAGTAAGACCGTACCTTCGACTTCCGTCAGTTGAGTGTACCGAAAATTAACGAGTTGAGTGCTGAGGCACAAGACGTTGGTATACGTCAAGGTGCTGTGGACGCATCAGTCTGAGAGAGAGGCGACTTGGGAGTTGGGGTCTCGCATGCGCGAGCAATACCCGGAGTTGTTCACGTCGGGTATGTGTCATTTTGTTATTTAATTGCAGCTGTGCAGTTTTTAGTTGAGTAGAACGGCGAGTAGAATTCGGGGTCGAATTCCGTTAAGGGGGGTAGAATGTAATACTCTGAAAAATAAATAGATTTTATTAATCGCGTCTTAAGGGTCGGAGAGTAATTAATTAAATAGTAGCAATAATTAATTAATTAATAACCTCTTAAGGGCCTGGGTGTAATTAAGTAAAATAGTACATATAAAAATAGAATTTTCGGAATTTCTATGAACTATATAAATAAATTTGTGGGAATTTTAGAAACCCTAGCTCTTCTATTCCACGAGCGTGCTTGACAATTTTCTTATCTTCTTGATTTTCCAAGCCGCCTGCGCCGCCTTTTTCTTTGTCTTGTTGGTCGCTATCTCGCTGCATGCATCTGTTGCTCTGCGCTAATTCTGCGCTTTCTTCTTTGTCGCCGAGGTTTCTGTCGGTAGAAGCGCCGCCGATTGCTTTTCACGCCTCTGTCTTTGCGGCCGAAGGATCGCCTTGCTTTTCTTTTTCTTTGACGCCGTGTTACGCATTTGTTCCTCTTGCGCTTGCATTTGGAGCCGCTTGTTTCTCTGCGTTGAGGCGCCTTCAGTAGAGCATTGGAAGCAGCCTTGAATCGCCGCCGGCTACGCCCATTCTTGCATGCATTGCCACACTGCGTGGAAGGCCCAAACCGCTGTCGCGGGCGAAGATCGCTGTGTGTGGACGCCGCGTGTAATCTCACGATCTTCTTGATCTCTGATCATTGCCGTTTTCTCTGTTGTCTTCTTCTGCACGCTAAGAGCCGCACTTGCGGCCGGTGCATCAATTGATGTGCGCGTCCTCCAGGTTCACCTCTTTTGTTTTCTTCTTGTGCGGTTGCAAATCGTATTAGCTAGCAATTAATGATTAGTGCTGAAATTAGTAGTTGATTAATTAAGGTGAATTTGCATGCAGAAATTAGAGATTTATAAATGAGATTATTTAGAGAGGTCGATTAATAGATCCGTTAGTTTGCTGTTCGGTTGTATGATTTATTCGGGTACCATAATGGCAAATGTTGAAAATCTCACCTACTAGGTAATTGTAGATAATTTCGATATCTTTCTATAGCATATTGAATCATGTCAATCGGACAAGTAGATTTCGAGATATGATTTTCGGAAGACCGCTGTTTTTACTGTTGTCGTCTTTCGGCGCTGTTTTGGTAGATCGGTTATTAAAAATAGTAAATAGCATAATTAGAGTTTTTGATCTACAGGAAAGTTGTAGATAATTGTCCAATGGTTCTGTAGGATCTGAGAACGCGCATTTTGGTTGAGTAAAACAAAAGTTATGAAATTTGGAAGACTGCTGTCCCGAAGCGGACAGATCGACTTTCCGGGCTAAATACGGAGGGTTAGATGATTTAATTAGAAGTCTTCGTAATCTAAGAAAATGTAGATAATTTTATAAAGAATCCAGAATGGGGTGGTTTGTGGTGATCGGACTTTCGAGTCAAAAGTTACGCTCTTTTTAGTAACCGGTCAGCTATAGGTATCTAGTCGGTACCGGCGTAACGTGTGATAATTGGGGACGTGTAGGGGCGTTGTATATTGATTGTTATTCTTATGATGCTGTAGCTTGTATTGAGATGTGTGTATTTAATGTAGGAGAGGCGTCGTGCTTGTTGCCGTCTTCTAATCAGATCGTGCGTCGCAACTAGTAAAGGCAAGTGCATGGTAGACAGCGATCAATGATCGATCACTGTTTTCTTTATCTTCTATTACCATTATTGTTGTGCTTTTATTCTGTTTAATTGCAAACAAATAATTGGTATGTTTATATCTTTGTTGAAAAGCATGATGAAAAGTTGGATATGATGTTTATGATGGAGTTTGCATGTTTGCATTCATAAGCATCTTTGCATAAGAGAAGGTGATCTTTATGATCACAACTCCACGAGTGGAGGAGGTCCCGATCCTTATGGAGGAGCGGGCTTGAGAGTGAATGTTGTCGCGAGCATTCACTCACGCTATACCGGTATACGCGAAAGAAGTGCATGTGGACATATAGATTAGAGTTGCATTGATATTTGAGATTGATGGATGAGAATGTGAATGGAAGTGCATATGATGATAATGAAGTTATTGAATCTTTGTTGATTTATTATTGTTCGTTGTTTATCGATGTGTTTCTTTGAGTCGTGGACTCACCCTTGCTCTATTGTTGTTTTTAGGTGATCTTGAGGATGCCGTGGCGAGAGCGAGTAGAGCACATGGGCATCACATGATCACTCGCCATGATAATCTTATTCATTCAATATTGGTTTACACTTGGACATGTTAGTTATTGAATCATGTTTAGGATATCATTTGGACTAGACTATTTGCTTTCTTAATTTGGATTCATTGGTTGATGCTGCTTTGGATTATTTACCTGGTTATAATTTTCATTGCTTATTTATTACCTCATGATCCATAATTATGCATTGCTCTTTTGTGGTCCTTGGATTTGATTATCATTGATTTCTTGCTATATTTATAAAGTGTGTCAACAATTATTAATTGGAAGGTAGTTTAGTGGCATTCCAGGCTCAGTGTTGGGCTGGGGTGTTACATAACTCTCCACCAAAAAGTTAAATTCCAAATTTGACAATTCATCTCGGAAACTAATTCATTTCCAAATAGGCAGGTTACAAATGAACACCACGACAACTAGAGGAGAAATCACTCGAATGACCAAACCAAACACTTCTTCAAAATTTGGAAAGAATCAACGTGCCAACACAGCGCCAACTCAAATTGCAGAAAACACCAGTCAGCAACACAAAACTCCAACAAGAATCAAGAAAACGCCTTCTTATCCGAGTAAATATCCTTTTCTGCAGTTTCTCTTTTAGGAATAAAACTTCTATCGAATCTTGGAATTCGAATTCATCGTATACCATATGAGCTTAAACCTCTTAATTAATCATCCTCAAATTATGCTCAACTGAGATGCATCATCCACACCATTGTGGAGAGGTTCTATGGAACCCACCGAATACTCTAGGTAACTCATTCTACTAACAGAATCGATTTGATAGAAGGCGCCCAAAGCGCCACACAGTAGATCCCGCACAATCACATTACCTCTATTTTTTCAATAACAACTCAGAATCCTCAGTGCACCCGCTCATGTACTCCATCAGAAGGGTTCTATAAATTATCATACCACTGCTCAGGAAACTCTATTATTCCACTCTCTCTACACACAATCATTGAGTGACCAAAGTTCTAACATAAAAATGCAAAGCCCAGATTTAACCTACAAGACCTCTACAACAAAATTGTAATTATAACATACTTACTTATTGACATCCTCAGAAATTACCCACATAATCTCGCAATATTATCCAATTGCGTTACTCTATAAAATTAATCAAGGTCTCCATTCCTTCGATAATCCCCAACCTTTTAACATGAACTGAAGTTCTGAAATTTCTCTATACCATAGGTTCTACTCAGTCGTAAAACTATTCAGACTTACTGCGAAGCCAAACATTCCACGTGAATCAAATTTCCTTCAAGAGGTACAGATCAAAACCAAATCATCTGTTACTACTCCTCCAATAGTTTGGTAGCAAAATCTCACCACTACAATTTCTTATCCTCCAACAACGGTTGCCAAAATTACACTTTGCAAAAACTTTGCAACACAAATCTGTTGATCCTTTCTCAAAAGAAAGAGGCGAACAAGGACCAGTTTCGTCACACAAGAAAATGTTGCTCCTCACAGCGAGCATGAAACCAAAAGAAATTATCTGGTAACGGGGATCTTGGAAATACAAAAGTTGAGTTCATAGATGAGGGCACACATCCCTCAAAAAAAGAATTAACAAGTAACGACCAATAAGAAAATAAGAAAATAAGATTACGATTGAAACTCGGCATCTCTTGAGTGAAAAGAGCAGAAAATTTAGGTATGACTCAAATAACCACAAGTTACAAAACTTGACTCAATTCTCAAATACTCCTACTGCACTCTTTCCTTTAGCACTGAAATTAATCCTTTGACTAACAACACTTTGCCACAACGAACAAGATAGGGTCTTTAGTCCAAACCACAAGATCTAATTAAGAATCAATAAAAATACTTCAACAGATCATATTTTCTCATAACAGTTCAGCTTCACATGAAACGTGAGAACCAAATGATCTCAGCCACCGAACCCGAGACATTTTTCAATTACGGGTTTTCACGAAAAACAAGCAGATTATTCTACTCTTAAAAGAACCAACATAAATTTCTTTAATTGCAACCTCACATTGCCAACTCGGACCAAAGAGCCTTTAAGTTTAACATCACACAAACATCTTAAGAAGCAACAGGACCATCCAATACCTCAATTTACCCAAAATAATTTCAGCTACCAGATGATTCAAGAGTTCCAAGGTACCACGAAAGCTAAACTTGAAATATTTTCATTTGAACGATATCACCAAAGGCGAACAAATTACTACAGGTAGTAACATCAATCTCACAACAATAATTAGAAAACACCTCGAAAGACCCATGCGAAAAGAATGGGTGGAATATTTCTCAAAAGAAGAGGCACATTAAAATGATTTTCGCTAACTAGAAAAAATCATTTACCACTCGCAATAAACACCGAACCAAGGGGAAAACCTATTTGGCAATGAGCTCAGAAAACATATGGGAAGTCCACAGTTGAGGTCACATGACCCACACGAGAAGAAGATCAAACTCCAAATGAGAAGGTACTGACTTTGAAAGCTAGAAATCTCAATGTGGCAAAAGCATAAGGTTTCAACAATCTTAGCATGCCAAGAAAAATAGGTAAATCTAGCTAACCAGCTACGCTACTGAGGACATCGGTCAAGATTAATTATGCATCACGCTAATAATCCAGCTTGAACTCATAGATTATCATTTAGCTTATTTACTTACAACCCCTCACAAAACATGACAAAGGGTTTCATCATTTTTCTTAAAGGGAGGTTCTAAACTCCAACAGTCCAACTACTCCAAAAGAAATGAACGGAGTCAAAATTTCTTCAATAAACTTTGTAAAAGATAATTCCCGTTCTCCAAAATACCAAACGGTTAACCAGGTCCCCTTAATCAACAAGAGAGATAGGACCCTCATAAAAAGAATGATCTTGTCAATAATAACGTTTGCAAGTAGCAAAGAGAGCTCAGCAGTCAGAAAGACAAGAATTATTTTGAAAACCATCTAGGGACCAATAGAAACCCGTCGCCAACCAATTGGTTTGATTACCATCTCCGACTTAATCACAACAAAGCACCACAAAAGGGTTTTAACACCTTTCTTCAGAAAAAAGATGCATTAAACTTCAACAAGCGGAATGATCCAAAGAATTACATGGAGCCAATGCTTTCTCATGTTAACGAACTTGCAATAGGAACTCTCATTATACAAACTATCAAACGAGTAAATGTGTCGCTCTTTTCCAATGAGAAGAAGGAACAACCATGGCAATATTAATGTTGCCAATTGACGAGGATCACTTGTAGTAATAGCAATTCAACAGTCGAAAAAAATATTAATAGTTTTAAAGAACCATTGAATCTCATCAACTACCAGGAACCATGAACTCAAGAGAAATTCATCCACCACCACCAGATAAGAATTTGTCAAATTCAGAAATCAAAGAAGAGAACAACTTTCTAAAGTAACCCCAAAAGAAATATGCAAGGTCAATGTACATCATGGAATATGAACATGGATCATCAACTCATCGGCACAACAACCAACAGCGAGCGTTCCACATAAATCAATATATCTTAACATATTGGAATTGCATGTAATGAAATATGAATATTGATTAACATCTTTGATTGAAATCATGGATCATAGAAATATTAGCATGAACACAAACACACATCATTCATCAATGTAAAGAATTTCAATGTACTCGCCTTTCACGTCGCGACGCGTTAGCAAGAAACGAAGGGTGTTCCCACACGCGATGACTCGCCGCCTACACAAGTACATATTTAGAATAAGAATAACGTGGCACGACTTAGCTACAAGAGACCTACACTAACCCTCCAACTAACCAGCACAATTAACGGAGTTAAGCTGACATTACACTATTCAGCCACCTGTCCATCCTACTGGACAGCAGTACAAGAAAAATCATAATTAATTATATGGGACTCGAAATGACATGAAACCAGCGCCCAATGAAACTAAACAGATAAACCTTCAAAACACTAGAAGACAAGATTTCCTAATTATGCCCGTACATAAGGCTAATCTGCAATTGAATGTGCGTGACAAACATCTGACTAGACTACGGAACAGCAGCAAGGAAAAAATGCCCTTACTTTCATTCTACAGATCAAATGGAGGTGATATTTATCAAATTGGAAATATTATTTAAAGGGCAACAATATCCTAGTTGGGTGGAAGTTCTGAATCTGAATGTAACTAGATCAAAACCGAGGAGAAAACCGACAGTCCCCAGATCTCATACAGACAAAACAGCGCGCTGTTAAAAATTCATATCTCCTAAACCATAAGGCGGAATCTTGTGATCGCAGTGCCAAAAGAAAGCTAACAACCTCAGGAACAAAACTGTAGCAGACGAAAACCCAAGATTCGGCTTCTAAATAATCGAAAATGGCCCGACAATATAATCTGCCAAATCACGTCAGCTCTCCCGGTCAATCACGGTAAAACTACCATATCTCCTAAACCGTAACTCCAAATCAGATGATCTCAGAGCCTAAAGAAAGCTAAGACCAAGGGCTACAACTTTCTATCAGGTGAACAGATCAGAAAATGTACAGAACTGACCCAAATCTGATGAACAAATCTGGCGCAGGGGGAAGGAGAAAGTGGCACACGTTAGGGAGGAGGGTGGCAGCTCCAAGTGGGGGAAAGGGGGAAGGGGGAAGGGGGTTTAGGGTTTTTGGGGAAGGTCATCCCCCCTTTGGCCGGCCCCCTCTTGGGCCACATGGGCCGTGGCCCAAGGCCCAGGTTGTCGGGAATTCGCGGAAACCCCCTTGTGATCACTGAAAATTGTAATCCTGTTTAATTCTTTCTCCCGAATACTCTCCTATTCACCCGAATAAATTTCGGGTATTACACTTACCTTGTTCTTTTGATCCTTTCTTGTTCTTTTTCTGAACTTATTGATCTTTTTGAACTTTTTAGGTTTTTAGGCTTTTTATTGCATCTCATTGTATCATATTGCATTCATATGAAAAATACAACAAGTCGTATGAACAATCCAAAAAGATGCATTGTAATATAAGATTTTCTGCTTATCTTTTAAAATTGATGAAGCTTTGCCTATTACCCTTTGGAGCTTTAGTATTTCAATTCTTGCTCAATCCCCTGTCTAGTTTTTTGATTTGCTAGAATTATCATACTTTCACATATGGGTAATCTCCAAAGCTTCTTGTAATCAAAAATGGAAAAATACAAAAATGAAGCCACTCCATTGCATTTCATGCATACTCCTTTTTATGCTTCTTTCCTCATTCTGTATTTCTTATCTCTGCATGAGAGGAAGGCGTGATTCCTTGATGACTCCATTGTCAAAGGGGGAGAAGATATTTCAATGTTGGGGAGAAAATATATCATTTTTGAACAAAGAGGGAGAAGATATAAAAAATAATAAAAAGGGAGAGAATTTGAAAATTTGAAAGTTTCTGAAATTTGAGGATCATATTCAGGGGGAGTTTTTGAATTGCATTCTTATTTCTTATTGATTCTTCTGAACTTGAATTGCATTTATCAATCCTCACAATGATCATAGGTCAATTGAACAATTGTTCTTTCATATGGACCTTAAGTGAGATTTTTGACTCTTTTATGGAAATCAAAGTCTTTATGCTATCTTTTTGTAATACCCCGGAATCGAATCAGGAGATTTTAAAAGAAACCGGGGACGAATAGGCAATGAAAGAAATGTAAATTCTTGTGGTATGAGGGGATTTTCGTAAAAATTCGACAACATGGGCCGCGGAACGCGGCCTAGGCGGCCTAAGAGGGGGAGGCCGGCCCAAGGGGGGCCGGCCAAGGGGGGGAGGCACCCCAACCCTAGCCGCCTCCGCCACTCCCTCCTCTCCCCCCAAGAGCCGCCACCCCTCCTCCCCATTCCAGCACCTCCCCTGTCCCTTGGCGCCTCCCCTCCCCCTTGGTGCTGGCCTCCGGCGATCCCCAGCGCACCCCTGAAGCCAATTTCTCCTGCCGTCACGGCGACCGTTCGTGGCCGGCCATTGGAGAGGGAAGAGAGGGGGAAGGAGATCTTCGGGAAGCGGATCAATGTCATCCTACAGGTCTACAAGGGTAACGATAACCTCCCCTCGCTGTTTGATTTCATAAGAGACGAGAATTCGATTCGATTAGTAGATTCATTCCGCCTCTTTTTTAGATCCAATCTGTACAGCGAGTTCTGCGCCCCATTTGGGCATCGTAGAAGCAGAATCTGGCCTTTTCGTCTCTTAGAGTTTTGTTTATGAGGTCGTTATCTTTCTTTTGGCACTGAAATCACGAGATTCTGCCATACGGTTTAGGAGATATTAATTATTTCGTGCGCGCTGTTCTGTCTATCTGACGAGAAGGAACTGTCGGTTTGTTCCTCGGTTTTGATCTAGTTAGAACCAGATTGAGAACTTCCACCCAAATAGGTTATCGTATCCCTTTAAATAATCTTGCCAAGTTGATAAATATCACCTCCATTGGATAAGTAGAATAAAAGTTACGTCATTTTCTTTACTACTGTTCTGAAATCTGGGCAGATATCTGTTAGTATTTTCAACTGTTGTTTAGGCCACTGTTTTGGCCAAATCAATGGTTTCCACTAACTAGAGTTTTGTAGCCTGGTGCGTTAATATTATTTGAGCACTAGTTTTAATTCATTATGAGTTACGAATATTTAATTACGATATTTCTCGTACCGCTGGTCAGAAGGGCTGAAATCTGGCTGAATAGTTTGTTTTCAAGTCGGGTATGAGCGGTATATTGGGTAGTCAGGAGATATTCTAGAACACCGGTAGCAATGTAATATTGTTGTTCTTATTTCGGGAATATACTTGTGTAGGAGGCGAAGTATCGCGTGTGGGAACACCTTCGTTGCTTACTAACGCGTCGCAATGCGAAAGGCAAGTACATTGCAATCCTTCACCTTGATGAATGATTTGTGGTTGTGTTCTTTCTAATGTTTCCAAGATCCATGTTTTCAATCGAAAGTGTAAAGCAATATCCATATTCCATTACATGCAAGTACCTTATGTCAAAATGTGTTGATTTCGACTGTTGCTTGATGATGTGATATGTTTGTGAATGTCCTTGTTATTCATCCATGATGTCGATTCTGGTTCAAGTGATAATTCTTGTGAGAGAAGATAATGAATGTTCTTGATATTCGTCCATGATATTTATTTCGTTTCGAATGGATACATCATGTGATTTCAGCTAATGGCATTCATATTCATTGACTCATTCCATTCATGATGTTCTATTTCCTTCCACGGGAGTGGAAGTTTGTAAGTCCCGTCAATTCTAGTATGGGCACATGATACCCACCATTTCAATGTGGGTATGTAAGACCCACCATTTCAATGTGGGCAGTTTCGGACACCCGTATGAAACGTTCTTCATACGGCATTTGGGTCCCTGGACTTTGTTAAATCGGCTTAAGTGAACACCGACGGGTGTGTCACTCACTATAACGGTATAAGTTGTGAGCAGTCCATTCCTTTATTGCATTATTCCATTCCATGCATTTCCATAAATGTTCAGAGAAGTGTTTACAAGTGGATTGTGATTACCTTGTTCTCTTGATGTTTCGGTTATTCGTTAAATGTACTTGCTGAGTCTTTGACTCATCCTTGCTTTGTATGTTTTATTTAGGTAAATGAGGAAGAAGGCAGGACCTTTTGTGGGGTAGTCCAACACGCTGCACATCATCTTTATCAAACCATATTAACTGATGTTATCTTTCAGTCATGTCAACTATTTGATAAATTTCCAGATTGTAATAATCCAATTTTTGGTAATGCTTACTGTACGTCGTTTTATGATTGTTTTCCATTCCTTCCCATGAATCTGTTAATCGTTTATCGTAGTTCCTTATGGAATATTGATGATTGAGCCTGATTAACCTGGTAATGTTGTGTACTATTAGTATCTTGGTTAGATTTGTGTGACATACTGGCTTCCGAATAGCCAGCGTGTTACAGTTGGTATCAGAGCGGGGTTTGGGTCCGTGGTTCATTCAAACATATTAAATTGACACACTATGCACACTAGGAAGGGGTTGGGTAAACTATTGCTTTCGCATTTCAATTGTGTGACTCGATTAATGAGTCGTGGTTGAATTATTTTGTGCTATGATGTGTTAATCTATAATATGATGTGATATCCTATATATAAGAATTTATTATATGATTGTCATGAGATGATCCAATATATTCATAATTGACTATAATGGTTATGCGTATTAGTAATGAACGTTGAGAACTTGAGTTCGTGGTTATTGTCCTGGGTTTTGCCAGGCTACACCACTATTCTTGGTATGAAAAATAGGGAAGTTCTTACCATCTTCCATAGATCTGTGTTTAGCATGAGCTCGTTAGTGAATTTGTTTTGTCTTTCTCGAGCTTGTATTTGGTTTCCTGGGTGTAGTTTCTTGCGGTTGATGAATTTCTTTTAAAAAGGGGTTATAATGAAGTGGCAAGCTCCAGTGGGTCTCTGATCGTTCGTTGAAACAATTACTGTTCTTTCGATTATTGCGATATTTCTGCTCTACGTGAGCATAGTTAAATTACAAGATTTATTTTTTCACAGAAGTTCTATTTTACCCCTGTTGGAAAATTTAACTCGTTTGTTCGCATGGAATTAGGACATTGGAAGGTTTCTTTTGCGAGTTCTTTATTAAGTGTGCATTGACCTTGCATATTTCTTTTGGATTACTTTAGAAAATCGTTCTCTTCCTTGATTTCTGAATTTGACAAATTCTTGCCCGGTGTGGTTGATGAATTTCTCTTGGGTTCATGATTCATGGTAGATGAGTTTCAATGGGTCTTTAATGGTTCTCTAAAACCATTGTTGTTTTCGATTGTTGAGTTGCTTTTACTACTGGTGATTTTCGTCAATTGGCAAAATTGCTATTTTTATGGTTGTTCCTTCTTTCTCATTGGGAAAGAGCAACTCACTTACTCGTTTGATAGTTTGAATGCTGAGAGTTTTCTGTTGCAAGTTCGTTAAAATGAGAACGCGTTTGGCTCCATGAATTTCTTTTGGATCATTCCGCATGTTGAAGTTTAAGGCATTTTTTCTGAAGAAAAATGTTAAAACCCTTTTGTGGTGTTGTGTCAGAGGTTTGTTTAAGCTTTGCGGTTTTCGTACTAGGTTTCTTTTCGAGAACAATCCCATTTAATGCTGGGGATTTCAAAGCCACACATTGTCTTGTTTCCTTTAGAAGATTTATTGATAGAATAGTAATGTAAATGGATTGTTACCAGAAACGTATGTTATTGCTCTTAATGAAATGTTCAGTAATGTGAGGGTAATGTTGATTCTTTTATAGAGAAAGAAGTTTGACCACCTTTCTTGATATTTCTAAAATGATCCTGTGGATATCGTGGGGATATGTGCATGATCTTAGAGTGATGAGTCAATTGGCAATGACATTGTTGGTTTGCAAAATCTCGCGTTTTCGGGTTTGCTCGAGTGTCAGTCAGTCACGGTCGGACCGGCGTGTCGCCGGTCCGACCGGCCAGTGGAGTGGTCCGACCGGCAATGCTTGCCGGTCCGACCGCTCAAAGGAGTTGGTGGAGTTTGGGGCTAGGCCAAAAATAGGTTGTGTAGGCAAGTGAGGGGAGTCTCCTGGATGTGGTCACATAATTTTTGGAGCTCCCAGTCAAAAGTTGTATTCATTTGAAAATTCGAGAAGGTTTCGGATTTTTGAGATGAAAATTTGGTTAAGTCTTTTCGGGTGGTCCGACCGCCGTTGTGGAATCAGTTGGACGCCTGAAATCGGTCGGACCGGCCGTATGGGGCGGTCAGACCGCCAATCACTTGGAACTTGGCCTTTTCGGCATTGTTGTGATTTGAATGTGTTTAACGTATGAATTTCAATGCTTTATTGTTGCATTTTGCATTGTGGAACTAACGTGGGTCAAGTTGTGAAGAACTTGTTCCCGGAGACGATTTGTTTGTCTATTGCTGTGTAGGTGGCTTGCAGGTCAACGACGTCAACGGTGAGGTGGATCGGGACTACGCTTGGAGAGCTGAGGTCCAGAACGATCATGGATGCCGGGTGAGGTCGTGTGACTCAAGCATGGTGCGAATGGGCAAGATGGATCGAACAGGCGATTCGGTCTGTTGGTTGGATCGAAGTGGTGCGGAAGTCGGTGCAAGTCTCTGGGAGGTTCCGATGGGATTCAGACAGGATAGACTTGTCGACATGATGAGAACCGCTGATCAACCTACACGTGGTGAAGTAGGCGATTGCTTCAACAGATATGTGTGAGTGGGTCCCATGTGTGTGGGCCTGGCTTGTAATGCTAACCAACCGCTTGGCTAGCATCACAAAGCAGATAATCCGAGACTCGAGACATGTATACTTCCAAAATGCAGATATACACACCTCCTTACAAAGTTCATGCATCAATTCCATTCATTCACATAGAACCGAAGCAAAGCGAGCAGAATAACATTAATAAAGGATAGTTATTACAAAGAGAGGCCAACGGCCAACAATAAAAGAGACAACAATAATTAAGCAGTGAAGCAAAAGTGCCATAAGATGGCTACAACAAAAGAGCCAATCGGTGTGCCTTTAACCCACAAGGCAACCGAGCCAGGACCGCCAAGCTAGTCGTCGAATCCACGGCACATCTCACAAAAGTGAGGCCCTTGGGGCTCACCTTCTTCCTCTGCAAACAAAAGCATTGACAAAAAGCTGGGTGAGTACTTTGAATGTACTACTTAAGATATATAAGAATGATAACAGATCTATGCAATAACTACATGCAAGCTTATTTAAGTGGAGCGAGTTAGGACTCAAATTTTTAAGCATAAAGCAAGTTTTATTTGCAATAATGTAATAGATTGAAAGCAATTTTGCAATCTGATTTTATTTGATAAAAGCAGTAGTAATCAAGTATCAACAACGATAAAAGCAGATCCTGAAATGACCAAACCATTAGCCACCACAATAGCATGAATTACCCATTCATGCCAACCATATCAAGTTTTAATTTTAAAAACAAAAGCAGTTGTTGAAGTCTAGATCTTGCGGAAATCACCAAGCGTGTCCATAACCTAGGGCGAGGCTATTCGAATAGTTTTATCCTGCGGGGTGTACCAACTTACCCACATGCGGACCGCCTTTTGCCAAGCTATTAAGCACACTTCCTTAGGTATGCTTAAGCACGGCTAAGTCCTCTGAGACCTTTCCAATATTGTGAATTATTCACGAGCCGCCCGTATGGATAGAAACCCATACGTTGTGTCGAGTCATCGTAAAGCCTCGGTCAACTACCCTTCCGGGTAAAGCCTTGGACAACTACGACGCTCCTCGAGGTGGAGAGCCTACCGGAATCTCCACCACCGCACACCCAACACAAGAACACGAGAACACATATCATGTTTCACACAACACACACAACCCCTCCTGCGACTCGGAGATAACCCACGCCAAAGTACTAGGTCAAGAGGGTCCCATATAACCCTCATGTGGTTAGTACGCAAAAGTACTTGGATCAATGGCGCAAGCAACATTTTCGGTCCTTAGGGACACAGGCACCTTTCCTTGTCACACCCAACAATCACACCAACATGCCATTGTGCCCAAGTCAAATCATTTTGTTTCATTTTGGTTTTACAAAACAAAAGCATAAGGTGCTGAACCAAAAATAAACAAAATGATTTGTGTGATCAAGGTCATCGACTAAGTCGATAACAGCCCAATTCTACCGGTAGCTAAGCATTTCTAAGCATGACATCGCAAAAAGGCAGTAAAGAGCATAATTAAATCACGGGCTCTAATTCACCAGTGATATTAATAACTTATGGTTGTGGCGAGGATAACATTTTAATGGCAACAATGCATTAGGAATAGCTACCTCTAAACAGGGCAAAAATAATTGGACACAAAAGCAATGCATACATATAATTTGTAAACAAGATATTAGACTTTGAAAGTAATGGGACATTTATGATCAAATATCTTGCACCTTCTTTGAGGTCGAGGTCTGTTGCTGGGGATCAACAATATTATCAACGTGCTCTTGGATCCTATCGAAAGAACCAAAAAGAACCAATAAGGCAAAAGAAACCGAAAAGATCCAACAGTCAACTTCAACAAAAAGCTCTCAAATTTTTACAGTAGAAAGAACATAATTTTTATGAACTAATGCAACAAGAACCAATTGATTTGGATTCTTAATGCAAAAGTTATGGCCAAAACATTTTCAGTCGGCGAGAAAAATGAAAAACAGCACTATTCACCTAAGCAATGATTTTAGCGAAATTTTCTAGAAGGATACAGCTACTGAAATTTTTACAGAAAAACAAGCACCTCATAAGATGAACAACCCCACTGGATTCATCTCATTTGGAGCTTGCAATAATTAGTTATGAATTTTCCAAGTTAAATCCATTTTTCAGTTGTACAGATAATCAGTTAAATGCTTTCTTTCAAAATCTAAATTTTCGCTGCAGAACTAAAGTTGAAATCTATTTTAGAATAAAGTTCATTAGAAATGAAAAATAACAAAAGTGGTTTGACCGATTTTGGAGTTAAAATGAATTACTTACGCATTTTCAAAGATAAAACTATTTTTGGTTGATAAATAAGTCTACAGAAATATAATTCAGATAAGCGACGTGGACAAATCGGGCGAAGATCCGAAATCAAGCGGCCCAAACACAAGGCAACGAGAACTCACGTCACGAACCCTAAGCGCTCACCGTTGGATCTGGATCCAACGAACGGATCCAAGGAGTTTCCGTGGTCCGAGCGTTTGTTCGGATCTGCACGTCGATCTTGGATCCAGCGGTTCCGTGGACCGAATTGTTCGGACGGTCGAGCGTTCATTCAGATCTGGACCGTTGATCTAGGATACAACGGTCCACGTTGATCCGGCGTGGGTGGTCCGAAGCGCGCGCACGCGTCTGCGGCCGTTGATCACGGGATCAACGTCCGCGCGGACCGAATCGTTGAGCGCTCTCTGCTATGGGCGTCGATCGAAGATCGACGGTCGAAATCATCGACAACGACGACTCGTGCTTTCGTCGAAACAAAATTAACGAGGCGATCTCGGCTAATCGCGGCGATCTAGAAACACGCTAAGCTAACCAAGAGCACCAACATGATCCTAATACTAACGCGCATCTACAGCGGCAAAGAATCGAGCAATGGATGACTTACGGTGGAGGCGAAATTGAGCGTTTTCGGCGAATTTGGGGAAAAATCAATTGATCGATCCTGCGGCCAAATGTGAAATTGATTGAGTGCTAATGCGCCTGAGATGAGAGTAAGCGGAGGAGCAAGGAGTTTGAAAATGGTGCACTTACGAGCTAAAGAAGAAGATCACCCTTTGCGGTGAAAGGGAAAGCAGAAATGGTGCTCTCTGCTTGCCAAAAGTAAAATTGATGAGGGTTAATACTCCATGAGGTGTTAAGCAGCGAGGAAGCAACAGTTCGGATGAGAGGGCGGGAACACCACTTTCACGAAGAACTTGAAGCTTCAACAATGGCGGCGAGCAAAATTTTGAAATGGGGCTCGAGCAATGCACTAACGGTGGTCTTTGGAGCTCAAGAGTGTTCAAAGGATGCTAAGGAAGCCAGGGGGGGTTTTATAGCCGAAGGAGCAAGGAAGAAGCAGCGGGAAGAAAAATGGGGGGCTCTTGTTGAGGTCGGCGAGGCGATGGGAGCACGTGAACTCGAGATGGATGAAGACTTGGAGGCGGTGGGGCGGGGCATTAAATCTTGAGAATCGTTGGCGGCGAGCGAGGTGACCCGGCGACGACACGCTCTGCCGTTTTCACCCTCTCACATTGACCACGGCGAGTGCGGCGGCGGAGGTAGACGATAGCGGACGGTAGTTGGATTTAATCGGACGGTGAGAAAGAGCGGTCGAGAATAACGATTCAATCGCGCTTGATCTCGGGCGTTGATTTGGATCCTACGGTTCACGTTGCGCGAGCGTTCGGACGGTCGAGCGTTCCGCGAACTGAGCCATCGATTTAGAATCAGCGGTTCAAATGGATCGGCGGCGTTCGGATGGTCGAGCGTTCACGCGATCGTGGGCGTTCGATGTCGATCAACGACTCACAACCCTCGCGCCGAGCGACCGAGGCGGTGCGTTTAGTTGACTGAACCAAATCAAGTGGCTCGAGCCCGAGTGCAGTCGAACAGGAGCAGTGAAAACCGATTAGGGTTTGAATTTGAATAAGCGATTTTGAGAATTATTTGAGGTAGCAAACAAACTCCAAAATTTATGAAATTTTAACTGGAGATTGCTTGTGATGTGGAGGAACCTTATATAAAATTTTCAGAGACTTTTATGCAATGCATTTTCTCTAAAAATTCCAGAAGGCTAATTTAGGAGTTTGACTAATGTTTGACTTGCCTCAAAATTATCAAATAATTTCTGAAAATTATGAAATAATTCTGAGGTGTTAAACATCACTCCTAGGTTCAATGAAAATTATTTTCAGGGGTTGGGCACAAGATTTTCATGAAGGAGATTTGTGTTGGTGTCCAAATGGCAATTTGATTTTGATTTCACATAATTTCTTTACAAAAATTATGGGCCGATTACAAAAATCAAGATCGAGAGAAAAAGTTTTAATTTCTCCTCATTTTTATTACATTTGAAACACAAACCAATTTTGGGATGTTACAAAACCTCCCCCTTACAAAAATCTCGTCCGAGATTTGGCTCGCTCGATAAAGAAAGATGGATAGTCTGCACGGAGACGATCTTCCCTTTCCCAAGTAGCCTCATCCTCAGAATGATTCGACCACTGAACTTTAAGGAACTTGATGGCACGATTCCTCGTCCTTCGTTCAGCCTCATCGAGTATGCGAACAGGATGCTCGCGGTAGGTCAAATCTTCTTGGACATCGAGAGTTTCCAACGGAGCTTCCTCAGTTGGAACACGGAGGCACTTCTTTAATTGGGACACATGGAAAACATCATGTACCCCTTCAAGTGCGGTGGCAATTCCAACTTATAGGCAACGACCCCTTTCTTCTCGATAACACGGTAGGACCGACATATCGAGGAGCTAACTTGCCCTTGACAGCGCGATGACCCTTCAAAGGAGAGACTTTGAGATACACAAAGTCATCGGGCTCAAAGCTCAACTCACGGCGGCGGCGATCCGCATAGCTCTTACTGCTGGATTGAGTGTGCGCAAGCGATCACGAATAAATTTGGACTTGACTCTCGGCCTCATCGATCGAGTCGGGCCAAAGAAAGGTCTTCGCCGTCTCAGACCAATTCAGCGGGGTTACGCACTTTCTCCGTATAAGGCCTCGAAGGGTGACATCTTGAGGCGGCACGAAAAGCTGTTGTTGTAGGAAAACTTCGGCAAATGGCAAGCATTTCTCCCAATTCTTTCCATAGGAGAGAACACAAGCACGAACATGTCTTCCAACACTTGGTTGACTCTTTCGGTCGGCCATCGGTTTGAGGATGATATCTTTGAGCGAAAGAAAGGCGAGTGCCCATAGCTTCTTGCGGACCACGCCAAAGCACCGGAGGTAAGCGGTGAACCACGATCGAAATGATCGTTTTGGCACACCATGCAAGCTTACAATCCTAGAGGCGTAGAGCTCGGCTAGGCGATCGGCCGAAGCTTGGTCTTGGCGGAAGAAAATGTGCCACTTTGGTTAATCGATCAATAATTACCGGATAGCATCATTCCCCTTTTGTGGCGTGGGCGGACCGGTGATGAAGTCCATCCGATCGAATCCACTTCCATTCGGAATAGGCAAAGGTGAAGCAAGCTGCTTTGACGGCGATGCTCGGCCTTGACACGGCGACACCGCGTCGCTTTCGACAACGAACCGCAATCTCCCTCTTCATTCGGGTCCACCAAAATCTCGGCGGAGATCTTGATACATCTTTGTGGCCGGGATGGATAGACAAAGCGAATCATGGGCCTCGCGGAGAATCAAATCCAGATTCCATGTCCTTTGGAACCACAAAGCGTTGCCGAACCTTACAACACCATGCTCATCCTCGGAGAAGCACTTGGTTGTTCCGTTCTTGACATTTTCCTTGATGCGGCTTATTCCGACATCCGATTCTTTGGCGACCTTAATCCGATCTACCAAGGTTGGTTGCACAACCAAGGCGTGAGGAACCACGCTCAACCAAACCTAAGTTGAGGCGCTGAAATTCCTCGGAAGGGTGGGTTGACATCCTGGAGCAACAAGGCATTGCAATGCGCTCTGCGGTGGCGCATCGGCAGCGACATTAGCCTTGCCGGATGGTAGTGAATACCCATGTCATAATCTTTGACCAACTCCAACCATCTCTTTTGCACGAGGTTGGATCTGGTTGGGTGAACAAATACTTTAGGCTTTTGTGATCGAATACACTTCTAGCGATTACTGATTAGGTAATGTCGCCAAATCTTAAGTGCATGAATCACGACCAATTCCAAGTCATGGGTAGGGTAGTTGAGTTCATGAGGTCTCAATTGCCTTGATGCATAGGCCACTACCTTGCCTTCTTGCATAAGGACACAGCAAGTCCTCGGCGAGAAGCATCGCGAAAGATATCGAAACCTCGATGAATATCGGGAAGAACAAGGGCGGGAGCGGTGGTCAAGCGCTTCTTGAGTACTTGGAAGCTTTCCTCACAAGCATCGGACCACAAGAACTTCTTGTCCTTCTTGAGCAACTCCGTCGCCGGCCGCGATCTTGGAGAAATTCTCGATAAAGCGGCGATAATATCCGCTAACAGAAAACTCCGCGCCGGTTCGAAGTAAGTGAACCATGAAAGAACATCGCGACCTTGCTAGGGTCAGCGGCTCGCCTCTATTTGAAAGAACATGACCCAAGAAGGCCACTTCCTTCAACGAGCAGCACACTTGCTGAACTTGGCATACGGTGGTGCTCACGAAGCTTGCCTAACACAAGCCTCGGATGCTCATCATGTTCCTCATCGTCCTTGGAATAGATGAGAATATCATCGATGAAGACCACGACAAACTTATCCAAATACTCCATGAATACCGAATTCATGAGGTTCATGAACAAAGCGGGAGCATTGGTTAAGCCAAATGACATGACGGTATACTCATACAAGCCATAGCGAGTAGAAAGCCGTCTTTGGAATATCCTCGGTCGTATCCGAACTTGATGATATCCCATTCTCAAATCAATCTTGGAGAATACTCGAGCTCGGTTAATTGATCAAAGAGATCATCAATGCGGGGCAATGGATACTTGTTCTTTACCGTTACTTCATTAAGCGGACGGTAATCAGCGCACATCGCAAAGTATTGTCCTTCTTCTTTACGAAGATGGTGGACAACCCACGGAGATGAGCTAGGCGAATGAATCCTTTCTCTTGCAGCTCATTCGATTGCTTCTTCAATTCCACCAACTCGTTCGGTGGCATCCGATAGTGCCTCTTTGAAATCGGGCCAGTACCGGGAACCAACTCAATGACAAACTCTAGGTCTCGAACTGGTGGCATCCCTGGAAGATCTTGGGAAAGACATCAATGAAGTCACGAACTGTGGGGACTTCACTAATATCTAGAGCGGGCTTCGCTTCAGCGCGAAGAGATGCGGGCCTAGCGACTTGGTAGCGAACACCTTTCGCGGAAAGACTAGATAGAGGCGCACTTCTTGGCGCAATCGATTTGTCCCTTATGCTGAGACAACCAATCCATACCAAGAATTACATCTAAACTTGCTGAATGGAGTAGGATAAGATTCGCGAAGAATCTCACTCCCTCGATTTCAATTGGGACATTCCTACACTCAGTTGACTCTCAACTCCGAACCGGAGGCGAATGAGCAATGGGACCAACAATGGAGTAAAGATGAGCTCACTAATAGCGACAAAAGACTCGAAACAAAAGAATGAGATGCTCTGAATCAAACAAAGCGATGGCGAGAATGAGAGTTAACGAAAGTGTACCCGGCCACGACATCGGGTGCCTCCTGTGCCTCCTCATTGAGATGAGGTTGACTCGACCACTACCCACGCCTTGGGTAGTAGGGACTATCTTGAGTCTGAGAAGAACCACCTCGGCCCGCGTCCTCCATTAGGGCGAGGGCGCTCTATCTTCTTGGGGCATTGGTTCGCATAATGCCCCTTGTTGTTGCGAAAAAGCGGTGACATCCGCGGTGTGCGGAGGCCTCTGGTGACTCGCAGTGCGTGATTGGGGCACGGCTGCGAAGAAGCGAAGAACAGTCTTGGCGGCCTCGGGGTCTTGTAACTTCTTGTGCGACCCGAGGCCGGCGAAGCGGGGATAGCTAGCCCGGATGACTTGCGGGCCTCCCACTTACGCTTGCGGGAATCCACAAGTGCTCTCCCGCATGCTCGGCAGCGATGGCCTTGTCCACCAAGGCACGGAAATCGGAAAGTCGGCGATGGATAGCTTGTCACGGGCTCCTCGGACAAACCATCCTTGAACTTCTCTTGCTTGGCCTCATCGGTGGCCACCTCCTCCGAGCATAACGAGCCAAATGGTTGAACTCGTGCAGGTACTCCGTGTGAGCAGCGCCCTTGCACGGCGACAAGAATTCCTTCTTCTTGACTTCATCAAGCGGAAGGAATGTGAGGCGGACGGAAGCGTGCGGAACTCCTCCCAAGTGGCGGTGTGGCCGTCGGTGCATGGCGAAGCTCTCCCACCATGTGAGCCGCACCCTCCGGTGGTGCGATGCAAGCAGCGCCTTCTCGTGCTCACGGCGCTGCGCTATCTGGCTTGCGCTCAACGAGCGAAGCCAATCGTGCTGCGTCAAGCGAGTCCTCGGACACGGAGAGCGTGGGGTGAGTGCGAAGAAACTCCGCAAGTCCTCCACGCGGTGGTGTCCACTCCCTTGTCCGATCACGAGGCACGGAAAGAGCGGAAGTGTTGCGCGATGGCGTCGAAAGAACCCTCTGTCCTCTGCGGTTGCGCTCAATGCGGAGAAGGACCTCGGCCATGGTCGGAGGAGGAGGAAGATCCTCGTCGGACGGTGGCCAGCCTTGGCGCTACGAGTCGTCCGGCCATCTGTTACAAGAAACTTTGGTTAAAACTAGACTCAAAGATTAAAAGCGAAAGAAAGCGAAAAGCTAGCGACTAGGGAATGGAATATCACCCTAGCAAAAGCCAAAACCAGTATGTGTATAAACTTAGGCGGGTTTACAAAAGACTCCAAAAGCGGCAAGGAATCATAAAACCAAAGCTCAACTCCCCAATGCAACTAACCCGTATTGAATGAGCGAGTAATTGTTTGAGAAGATAAAAATCAGAAAGTCAAGGTAAGATCTAATACCACTTAAGACCAAGGCTACATCAGCGAAAATAGTGTTAGATACATAGCCAACTAGTATCACATCTTACCCTTTTAACCCCACAAGTTTTAGTTGATTATCCTCTCATTTTCTACCCCATTAGAAACCATCGAGCTTCTTGTCAGGAAATTGAGGTTCTTTGTAGCGATTTCGCATCAAGCCTCGGTAAAGCCTTCCATTCTAGAAACTTCAAAACTGGCACACTTCAATTTGCCAAGCTCGGTGGTCCTATCGAAACCATTGAGCTTCTTTGTCTGAAATTGAAGCGTCTTTGTTGATTCGCATCAAGCCTCTAGCGAAACCTTGATCCGAAACTTCAAAACCCTAAGAACTTCAATTTGCCAAACTCGGTGGTTCCCAAAACCCATTTAATCGATAACACTATCTTTGAAAAGGAGATGAGAGGAAAACAACTTTCAAAACTCAAATTAGAGTAAGATGAGAGGAGAAAGCTAAGATAGGTAAGGAATAAAATCGAGAATTCCTTAAGCTTTCAAAAATCATTTGATACTTTGAAAATAGTATTTTCAAAATATCCTAAAAGGCGACCATGCTTGGGTTACTACGGTCGGTATGGCTCGATGCAAACCTTGTGAGACCCGGTTTATCCGAAACTTGTAATGTTAACCAACCGCTTGGCCTAGCATCACAAAGCAGATAATCAGAGACTCGAGACATGTATACTTCCAAAATGCATATACACACCTCCTTACAAAGTTCATGCATCAATTCCATTCATTCACATAGAACCAAAGCAAAGCGAGCAGGAATAACATTAATAAAGGATAGTTATTACAAAGAGAGGCCAAGCGGCCAACAATAAAAGAGACAACAATAATTAAGCAGTGGAAGCAAAAGTGCCATAAGATGGCTACAACAAAAGAGCCAATCGGTGTGCCTTTAACCCACAAGGCAACCGGCCAGGACCGCCAAGCTAGTCGTCGAATCCACGACACATCTCACAAAAGTGAGGCCCTTGGGGCTCACCTTCTTCCTCTGCAAACAAAAGCGACCCGACAAAAGCGGGTGAGTACTTTGAATGTACTACTTAAGATATATAAGAATGATAACAGATCTATGCAATAACTACATGCAAGCTTATTTAAGTGGAGCGAGTTAGGACTCAAATTTTTAAGCATAAAGCAAGTTTTATTTGCAATAATGTAATAGATTGAAAGCAATTTTGCAATCTGATTTTATTTGATAAAAGCAGTAGTAATCAAGTATCAACAACGATAAAAGCAGATCCTGAAGTGACCAAACCAATAGCCACCACAATAGCATGAATTACCCATTCATGCCAACCATATCAAGTTTTAATTTTAAAAACAAAAGCAGTTGTTGAAGTCTAGATCTTGCGGAAATCACCAAGCGTGTCCATAACCTAGGGCGAGGCTATTCGAATAGTTTTATCCTGCGGGGTGTACCAACTTACCCACATGCGGACCGCCTTTTGCCAAGCTATTAAGCACACTTCCTTAGGTATGCAAGCACGGCTAAGTCCTCTGAGACCTTTCCAATATTGTGAATTATTCACGAGCCGCCCGTATGGATAGAAACCCATACGTTGTGTCGAGTCATCGTAAAGCCTCGGTCAACTACCCTTCGGGTAAAGCCTTGGACAACTCTGACGCTCCTCGAGGTGGAGAGCCTACAGGAATCTCCACCACCGCACACCCAACACAAGAACACGAGAACACATATCATGTTTCACACAACACACACAACCCCCTCCTGCGACTCGGAGATAACCCACGCCAAAGTACTAGGTCAAGAGGGTCCCATATAACCCTCATGTGGTTAGTGCGCAAAAGTACTTGGATCAATGGCGCAAGCAACATTTTCGGTCCTTAGGGACACAGGCACCTTTCCTTGTCACACCCAACAATCACACCAACATGCCATTGTGCCCAAGTCAAATCATTTTGTTTCATTTTGGTTTTACAAAACTAAAGCATAAGTTGCTGAACCAAAAATAAACAAAATGATTTGTGTGATCAAGTCATCGACTAAGTCGATAACAGCCCAATTCTACTGGTAGCTAAGCATTTCTAAGCATGACATCGCAAAAGCAGTAAAAGAGCATAATTAAATCACGGGCTCTAATTCACCAGTGATATTAATAACTTATGGTTGTGGCGAGGATAACATTTTAATGGCAACAATGCATTAGGAATAGCTACCTCTAAGCAGGACAAAAATAATTGGACACAAAAGCAATGCATACATATAATTTGTAAACAAGATATTAGACTTTGAAAGTAATGGGACATTTATGATCAAATATCTTGCACCTTCTTTGAGGTCGAGTGTTGCTGCGGATCAACAATATTATCAACGTGCTCTTGGATCCTATCGAAAGAACCAAAAGAACCAATAAGGCAAAAGAAACCGAAAAGATCCAACAGTCAACTTCAACAAAAAGCTCTCAAATTTTTACAGTAGAAAGAACATAATTTTTATGAACTAATGCAACAAGAACCAATTGATTTGGATTCTTAATGCAAAAGTTATGGCCAAAACATTTTGATCGGCGGAAAAATGAAAAACAGCACTATTCACCTAAGCAATGATTTTAGCGAAATTTTCTAGAAGGATACAGCTACTGAAATTTTTACAGAAAAACAAGCACCTCATAAGATGAACAACCCCACTGGATTCATCTCATTTGGAGCTTGCAATAATTAGTTATGAATTTTCCAAGTTAAATCCATTTTGATTATGCAGATAATCGATTAAATGCTTTCTTTCAAAATCTAAATTTTCGCTGCAGAACTAAAGTTGAAATCTATTTTAGAATAAAGTTCATTAGAAATGAAAAATAACAAAAGTGGTTTGACCGATTTTGGAGTTAAAATGAATTACTTACGCATTTTCAAAGATAAAACTATTTTTAGGTTGATAAATAAGTCTACAGAAATATAATTCAGATAAGCGGCGTGGACAAATCGGGCGAAGATCCGAAATCAAGCGGCCCAAACACAAGGCAACGAGAACTCACGTCACGAACCTAAGCGCTCACCGTTGGATGCGGATCCAGCGAACGGATCCAAGAGTTTCGTGGTCGAGCGTTTGTTCGGATCTGCCGTCGATCTTGGATCCAGCGGTTCCGCGTGGACCGAATTGTTCGGACGGTCGAGCGTTCATTCGGATCTGGACCGTTGATCTAGGATACAACGGTCCACGTTGATCCGGCGCGTGGGTGGTCGGCGCGCCCACGCCTGTGGCCGTTGATCGGGATCAACGTCCGCGCGGACCGAATCGTTGAGCGCTCTCTACGCTATGGGCGTCGATCGAAGATCGAGCGGTCGAGAATCATCGACAACGAGCGACTCGTGCTTTCGTCAAACAAAATTAACGAGCGATCTCGGCTAATCGCCGGCGATCTAGACAGCTAAGCTAACCAAGAGCACCAACATGATCCTAATACTAACGCATCTCTGCGAAAAGAATCGAGCAATGGATGACTTACATTTGGAGGCGAAATTGAGCGTTTTCGGCGAATTTGGGGAAAAATCCAATTGATCGATCCTGCGGCCAAATGTGAAATTGATTGAGTGCTAATGCGCCTGAGAGATGAGAGTAAGCGGAGGAGCAAGGAGTTTGAAAATGGTGCACTTACGAGCTAAAGAAGAAGATCACCCTTTGCGGTGAAAGGGAAAGCAGAAGTGGTGCTCTCTGCTTGCCAAAAGTAAAATTGATGAGAGGTTAATACTCCATGAGGTGTTAAGCAGCGAGGAAGCAACAGTTCGGATGAGAGGGCAGGGAACACCACTTTCACGAAGAACTTGAAGCTTCAACAATGGCGGTAGAGAGCAAAATTTTGAAATGGGGCTCGAGCAATGCACTAACAGTGGTCTTTGGAGCTCAAGAGTGTTCAAAGGATGCTAAGGAAGCCCTTTGGGGTTTTATAGCCAGAAGGAGCAAGGAAGAAGCAGCGGGAAGAAAAATGGTGGGGCTCGTGTTGAGGTCGGCGAGGCGATGGAACACGTGAACTCGAGATGGATGAAGACTTGGAGCGGTGGGGCGGGGGCATTAAATCTTGAGAGTCGTTGGCGGCGAGAGACCCGACGACACGCTCTGCCGTTTTCACCCTCTTTGTTGACCACGGCGAGTGCGGCGGACGGAGGTAGGCGATAGCGGACGGCCGTTGGATTTAATCGGACGGTGAGAAAGAGCGGTCGAGAATAACGATTCAATCGCGCTTGATCTCGGGCCGTTGATTTGGATCCTACGGTTCACGTTGCGCGAGCGTTCGGACGGTCGAGCGTTCCGCGAACTGAGCCATCGATTTAGAATCAGCGGTTCACATGGATCGGCGCGTTCGGATGGTCGAGCGTTCACGCGATCGTGGGCGTTCGATGTCGATCAACGACTCACAACCCTCGCGCCCGAGCGGCCGAGCGGTGCGTTTAGTTGGTGAACCAAATCAAGTGGCTCGAGCGAGTGCAGTCGAACAGAGAGCAGTGAAAACCGATTAGGGTTTGAATTTGAATAACGATTTTGAGGAATTATTTGAGGTAGCAAACAAACTCCAAAATTTATGAAATTTTAACTGGAGATTGCTTGACAGGGTGAGGAACCTTATATAAAATTTTCAGAGACTTTTATGCAATGCATTTTCTCTAAAAATTCCAGAAGGCTAATTTAGGAGTTTGACTAATGTTTGACTTGCCTCAAAATTATCAAATAATTTCTGAAAATTATGAAATAATTCTGAGGTGTTAAACATCACTCCTAGGTTCAATGAAAATTATTTTCAGGGGTTGGGCACAAGATTTTCATGAAGGAGATTTGTGTTGGTGTCCAAATGGCAATTTGATTTTGATTTCACATAATTTCTTTACAAAAATTATGGGCTGATTACAAAAATCAAGATGAGAGAAAAAAAGTTTTAATTTCTCCTCATTTTATTACATTTGAAACACAAACCATTTGGGCATTTGTTTTAGTCTTGGGATGTTACATGGATATCGTTCTAATGAAAACATTTCAAGTTTAGCTTTAGTGGTACTTTGGAGCTCTTGAATCATCTGGTAGTTTGAAACTATTTTTGGTAAATTGAGGTATTGGAGTTATCCTATTGTTTCTTAAGAGTTTTAGTGTGATTTAGTCCTAAAGGCTCCTTGGTTTGAGTTAGCAAAGTGAGGTTGTAATCAAAGAAAATTTTAAATCGATTTAGTTGAGAATCCGTTTGCTTTAGTGAAGTCACGAAAAGGAAAAAATGTTTCAAGTGTTATGTTTCATGAGTAGATGAACGGTTCCGAACAAATTGGGCGTATTGAAGAATTTTATTGGTTCTTAAGTAGTTCAGTGGGTTGGACTAAAGAACTTACCCTCTTCTATGTGGCAAGGTGTTATTAGTTCAAGGACAAAATGCTATGTTAAAGGAAGGAGTGCGATAGAAGTATTTGAGAATTTGAGTCAAGTTTTGTAACATGTGGTTATTTGAATCTTGCCCAGACTTTCTGCTCTTTCTGCTCAAGAGATGTTGAGTTTCAACCGTAATATCATTTTCCTTATTAGTTGTTACTTATTAATTTTTTTTTTGAGGGAGGTGTGCCCTCAGCTGTGAGTTCACTTTCTATTTCTTTTAAGTTCCTCCTTACCGGATTCTTTCTTTTGGTTTCGTGCTCATTTGTGAGAAGCAACGTTTTTACGTGTGTGAAGCTTGTCCTTATTTGCCTCTTTCTTTTGAGAAAGACCAAAGCAAATTTTGTTACAAAGTTTTACAATGCGTATATTGGCCTCTGTTTGGTGGTGGCTATGTTTTGGTAGTGGTGATATTTTGCTATCAGGTTATTGGAGGAGTAGTAGTATGTGAATTGGTTTTGATCTGTATCTCTTGGAGGAAAATTTTGATCCAGAGGGAATGTTTGGTTTCAAAGTAGACCTAAATAGTATTATGGCTCAGTAGAACCTATAGCATAGTGAAATTCCAGAACTTTAGTTCATGTTGAAAGGTCGAGGATTATCGAAGGTATGGAAACCTTGATTAATTTTATAGAGTAACGCAATTGGATAGTATTGTGAGATTGTGTGGGTGATTTCGGATGATGTTAATGAGTGAGGATGTTAGAATTGTGGGAATGTTAGATATTTAATTTGATGATTTCACTATCTGTTATAAGAGAAAAAAGAATTATTGTAGAGGTTTTGGAAGTTAGGTCTGGACTTTGCATTCTTATGCTAGACCTTTGGTCACACAATGATTGTGTGTAGAGAAAGTGGAATAATGGAGTTTTCTGAACAGTAGAATGATAATTGATAGAACCCTTCTGATGTAGTACATGATTGTGCGGGTTAAGGATTCTGAGTTGTTGTTCTTAGAAATTGGAGGTAATGTGATGGTGTGGAACCTATTCTGTGGTGTCTTGAACGCCTTCTATCAAATCGATTTTGGTTAGTAGAATGAGTTATCTAGAGTATTCGGTGGGTTCAATATAGCCTCTCCACAATGGCGTGGGTGATGTACTTTAGGTTGAACATAATGTGAGGATGTTTAACTAAGTAGTTTAATCTCAGGTGGTATGCGATGATTTCGAATTTCGAGGTTCGAGAGAAATTTTATTTCTAGAAGAGAGAAACTGTGGAAAAGAATGTTTCATCGGATAATGAGGCGTTTTCTTGATTCTCGTTTGAGTTTTGTGTTGTTGACCGGTGTTTTCTGCAATTTGAGTTGGGGCTGTGTTGGCATATAGATTCTTTCCAATTTAGACAAACCGCAAGTGTTTCGTTTGGGCATTCTAGTGATTTCTCCTTTGGCTGTCGTGGTGTTCATTCGTAACCTGCCTATTTAGAAAATGGATTTGTTTTCGTGATGAATTGTCAAATTTGGAATTTAACATGTTGGTGGAGAGTTAGCAAAGCGTGGATGCGATGAGGACTCTCTATTTCCAGTGGGATTCTTTTCGTTTTCGAGAGTTGCAGAAATTAGAAAGTTGGCATATCGTTTTGTCCGTCTCGGGTACATACGCGAAGTACGCAACTTCTGGTGTATTCTAGTGCTGAGTGAACAGATGAGCCATTCAAAGTTTGAGATTTAGTTAAATACGTTGACCATCGAGTATGGTCTTACCTTCGACCCTCTTCTGATGAGTGAACCTAAAAAGTTCAGGTTGAGCGTTAGGTCAGTCTTGTTGTACGTATTCGTGTTGTGGTTTCTCTAGTCCGAGAGAGAGGCCACTTGGAAGCTAGAGTCCCGTATGCGAGATCAACATCCCGACTTGTTCATTTCAGGTAAATGTTTAAGATTGTTAAATTCCAGTCGTTCTTCTTTCTAATAGATCGATGCGTAGATTCGAGGTCGAATCCAGTTAAGGGGGGTAGAATGTAATATCCCGGAATCGAATCGGGAGATTTTAAAAGAAACCGGGGACGAATAGGCAATGAAAGAAATGTAAATTCTTGTGGTATGATGGGATTTTCATAAAAATTCAACAACTGGGCATGACCAGTGGCCCAGGCGGCCCAGGAGGGCGGCCCAGGGGGCGGCCAAGAGGAGGCGCCCCAACCCTAGCCGCCTCCCCCACTCCCTCCTCTCCCTCCAAGAGCCGCCACCCCTCCTCCCCATTCCAGCACCTCCCCTGTCCCTTGGCGCCTCCCCTCCACCTTGGTGCTGGCCTCCAGCGATCCCCGGCGCTCCCGGCCGATTTCTCCTCTTTATCACGCGCCGTGGTTCGTCGCCCTCCTCGTGGCCGGCCATTGGAGAGGGAAGAGAGGGGGAGGGAGGGAGATCTTCGGGAAGCGGATCAATGTCATCCTACAGGTCTACAAGGGTAACCATGGCCTCCCTTCGCTGTTTGATTTCATAAGAGACGAGAATTCGATTCGATTAGTAGATTCATTACGCCTATGTTTTAAGATCCAATCATCTATGAGTTGTGCTTGATTTCGGCATTGTAAAATCAGAATCTAGCATTTTTGTCTGTTAGAGTTTTGTTCCTGAGGTCGTTAGATTTCTTTTGGCACCGAGATCACGACATTCCACCATACGGTTTAGGAGATATTAATTATTTGATGCGCGCTGTTATGTCTGTCTGACGAGAAGGAACTGTCGGTTTGTTCCTCGGTTTTGATCTAGTTAGAGTCAGATTCAGAACTTCCACCCAAATAGGTTATTGTAGCCTTTTAAATAATATTTCCATGTTGATAAATATCACCTCCATTGGATCAGTAGAATAAAAGTTACGTCATTTTCTTTATCACTATTCTGAAATCTGGGCAGATATCTGTTAGTATTGTCAACTATTGTTTAGGCCACTGTTTTGGCCGAATCAAAGGTTTCCACCAACTAGAGTTTTGTAGCCTGGTGCGTTAAGATTATTTGAGCACTGGTTTTAATTCATTATGAGTTACGGATATTTAATTACAATTTTTCTCGTACCTCTGATCAGAAGGGCCAAAATCTGGCTGAATAGTTTGTTTTCAAGTCGGGTCTGAGCGGTATATTGGGTAGTCAGGAGATATTGTAGAACACCGGTAGCAATGTAATATCATTGTTCTTATTTCGGGAACATACTTGTGTAGGCGACATGTGGATATCGTGAGGATATGTGCACGATCTCGGGATGATGAGTCAATTGGCAATGGCATTGTTGGTTTGCAAAATCTCGCGTTTTGGGGTTTGCTTCTTCTTTGTCGGACCACGGTGATCGGCCGGTGGAGTGGGGCGGTCAGACCGCCCGTGGGACGGTCGGACCGGCAATGGAGGCCGGTCGGACCGGCTTGACCTAACTTTGGATTTTGGAGCTAATCCAAAAATAGGTTGTGTAGGCAAGTGAGGGGAGTCTCCTGGATGTGGTTTCATCATTTTTGGAGCTCCCAGTCAAAAGTTCTATTGAGTTGAAAATTCCAGAAGGTTTCGGATTTTCAAGCTGGAATTTTGGCTAAGTCATTTGGACCGGTCCGACCGCCGTTGTGGGAGCGGTCCGGCCAAACATAATCGGTCGGACCGGCCTTGTGAAATGATCGGGCCGGCGATCCTGGAGGTGAGCCAAGTGTTGCATTGAGTTTGTTACGAGTGTGTTATTCTATGAACTTCAATGCTTTATTGATGTATATCGCATTGCGGAAATAGCGTGGGTCAAGTTGTGAAGAACTTGTTCCGGAAGCGATTTGTTTGTCTATTCTTTGTGCGGTGGCTTGCGAGTCAGCGGCGTCAGCGGTGAGTGGATCGGGACTACGCTTGGAGGCGAGGTCGAGCGATCGGGGATCTGGGGTGGTCGTGTGACTCAAGCATGGTGCGAAATGGACAAGATGGATCGAGCAGGTGGTTCGGTGCGGTTGGTTGGATCGGCGGTGCGGATATCGGTGCGAGTCTGCGGGAGGTTCGAGGGATTCGGACAAGAGAGGCTTGGCGTCGATGAGAACCGTGATCAACCTACGTGGTGAAGCGGCGATTGCTTCAGCAGATTAGTATGTGGGTCCCATGGGTGAGTGGGCCCCAATTGTGTAACTCTAGTCCTCTCTAGTATAAATAGGAAAGGGGAGAAGGAAAACTTTTGAGGCATTCATTTGTTTCTCCCCTTGCTTTTCTAGGGTTAGGGTTTGGAGAGAAAGAGAGGAGAGATTGTATGCTCCTTGGGTGAGCTCTTGTCCTCCTAGTTGGAGTGGCTTTGTAAGCATCTTGTGAGATCAATCAATCTTGTGATGCTTGCTTGAGAGATCATTTGTCTCCTCTTTGTGTTCTTCTCTCATTTGGATGAATTTGGTGCTTCCTTGATTCAAGGGTTTATGCTTGGTCTCTTGACCCATTTTGTCTTGCTTTGATGTGTGGGAATACTCCTAGAATCATCTAGACCATCAATCCTCACAAGCAAGTCTTGAATCAAAGTTTTCATATTTCTAGGGTTTGTGCACTTCTTGATTAAATCCTTGAGAGATCGATTCTGCGAAGTGGATCGAAGGATCGTCGCTAGAAATAGGTCTCTAATATCACTAGGGAGGTGTGCTCGAAATTTGGTCAAGTTTCATTGGTTGAATCAAAAGTTGGATCAAATTTCGTTTTGGATTTGGGGTGGATTTTGATCTTGGGTGAACCGGTCGACCGGTCTTATAGCAATGATCCGACCCTTGCGTATATTCGACCATTGTCTTCTTAAGGTCGAACGCTGTCCACCGGTCCGACCGCCGATTAGTTGCGGTCGGACCATTGGTTGAGCGTCGGTCAGACCGCCCTGTGGTAGCCGGTCGACCGCCAATGCCAGTCAACCCTTTGAGTTTAAGTCTCCACATTTGTGTCGTGTGGTTGTCGGGGTTTGTCGAGTTCGACACAAGGCTTCATTGTGTGCTTCTTGATCTTCTTAGCTCTCATAGCTAAAGGAGTAAAGTTCGTGTTGAATTCGACTTAGGCGAGAAAGTTTTGAAAGCGCCTATTCACCCCCTCGATCGCCTTTCGGTCCTACAAGTGGTATCGAGCGGTTAGCTCTTTTCTATAGATCTTAACGGTCTTTGGAGCCATGGCGTGGCGATATTCAATCGGGCCACATGTTTTGATGGAGTTGATTTTGCATATTGGAAGGCCGAATGGAGGCCTACATCGAGGCTCAAGGGCACGCGATTTGGCTTAAGGTGAAAAACCCTTATGTCGTGCGGTAGATGACAATTTGATCACTCGGATGTGGAGAACAACGGCGAGGGCTCGAATTTTTTGATTCAAGGCCTTAGTCGATCGGAGTTTGGCGTGTTGCTCATTTCTTTGTCTGCTCATGAGATCTGGCGGACTCTTTGTGATTATCACGAAGGGTCCACTGCGATCAAGGAAGTGAGACAGAACCGACAAGAAAGCATACTCCAAGATCGAGCAAAGACACGGTGAATCTTTAGATGAGTGTGGGGAGATTTTCTAAAATTCTTCATGATCTCCGTATTTGTTGATCTTGTATTTTACGAGTCGAAAATGCCGCCAATTTTGGGTGCTTTGGATGTGAAGGTGCAGGGGATGAAGATCACGCCATCAATGACAACAACATCATGAGTGAGCTTACCATGGATAAGCTTTACTCGAGGTTGAAGGCGCATGAGATTGATTTTATCTCGCGTCTCCCCACGACGAGCCGATGGCTTTAGTGGTCGATCAATCTAAGGGTAGATATCTTGATTCTTTTAATGTTAGCTCATCTGGATTTTCTTTATGCCTTTGCATTCTTTGAGCGATGAGCAACTTGAGAGACTACAGGGATGACTTAGCCCTCCTATCCACAAAATTCACGAGCCTACAATAATGTGAGGAGTAGGAGGAGAGGTGGACCTATCACATGCTTTGAATGTGGTGAGCTCAACCACATTCGCTCTAGATGCCCCAAGTGAAGGGCAAGGAGGAGAAGGAGTCACAAAGGCATTCTCAAGCGAGGATGCTAAGTCCAAGAAGACAAACTATCGCAAGTTTGTCGGTAGAGTCCTTGAAGCTCTAGAGGATGTGAGCATGGAAGATGTGGACTCGGTCGGAGGGCGACAAGAGTGACTCCCGTGGCAAGAAGAAGGCACGTGATTTCACAGGCATGTGCTTTATGGCTAAGAACAACCACGACAGCTACTCCTCCAACAGCGAGGATCCTTTCAGTGATCCCGATGAGGTATGCCCTTCACTTCCTGACATGAAAAGGGCTTTAGTGCTTGCTGAACAAAAATTGCATAAGCAAGCTAAAGTGATCAAGAAGCAGGATACAATGATTGATAATTTGAACCTAGAAGTGGTTAGGCTCAAATCCATTAATCCTGATGATTTCTGTGATTCATGCTCTAGCTTGCTTAATGAATTGTCAAGCTTGAATAATGCTCATTCCTCTGTTGAAGATCAATTGAAAAATGCTCTTTACGAACTAGAATCTCTCAAGTCTAGTTACATTTGCATGAATGCCATTCCGCTTGATGTATTGCTCTAGAAGCTACTCCATTAAATTGCTCAAGCGTGCTTTGCTAGAATTGAAGCTGGATAGCTCTTTAAAAGAATTGCAAAATTTGATGCTAGTCACACTTGTTCTCATTGTAAGAATAATCGAATTAAAATGCAAGAGATAGTGAAATGGTTGCTTATTCTAGAATTGCCTCTTGTGAAAATTGCCTAAGCTTACAATTGAGATTGAAGCTTTAAACAAGACTCTTGAAGAAAGCTAAAATTGAAAGATCTATGTCTCTTCTTGCTTCCAAGAAAGTTATTGATTCTTCCTCTTGTATGTTGCATCTTTGAAATTGAAAATGCTATTGGTAAGATACAAGAGGCTTTTAGAGTCAAATTTAAGGAAGCAGTTGAATAGGATTGGAGAGTCCTATTGTGTGTCTTGTGAGGCTCTTAAAGTGGAAGTGGATCTTCTTAAGAGCAAACATGTTGAGGCAATCGATTCTAAAAGTGCTCCAATTGTGGAGTTTTGGCAAAGAGAGCGATTACCTCAAAATGACTCTTGAGAAGTTTTCTAGTGGGAAAAAGAAACTCAACTTGATTCTAGACCAATCCAAGGTGAGTGTGAAAAGCAGTGGCCTAGGCTTTAAGTCCCTAGGGCTTTCCAAGAATCTCACACCAAAGATTGCTAGAATTGTGAAAAGTGGTTTGGTTGAGCAAGAATCTTCTTTGTCTTCAAAGGTTGGTTCTTAAATCATGGATTCTGCTCAATCTCTTTCTAGCAAGAAAGGTGCTTCATCTCACCGATCGGACCCCTCAAAGGTCAAGTACCATTGCACTTTTGCAAGAAAGAGGGCCACACAGTTGAGTTTTGCTTAGGAGAGCAAAGATTGAGAGGAAAGAGAGGATGAGCGCTTTGAGATCCATTAGAGGAGTCTCTTCTTGACGATAGTCTCTAGGCCAGGCGACCTATTCATTGTACCACATATAGGCCTAGGCGTGTAGAGAATCTTGTTGACTCTTTTGGTGGGTCGAGCGGCGGTGTGGTTTAGGATATCGTGAGGATAGACCACGGGTAGCACCTAGGCAGGGAGTATCGGTCTTTTGGTAGATCGTTTTGGAGAGGTCGGTGGTGCTCATGGGCATTCTTATGATTTTGTGCCTAATCATTTTCTGCTTGCTTCTTTTGCTATTCCCGGGCATCGTCCATCTCGATCTTGGACACCTAGATTTTCTATCTCAAATCCATCTTGAGGCTTGGATGTTTTGAGGAATTTGCTTTTACATTTTCATTGTATCATAATGCATTTTATTTCAAATGTCGTGCATTGCATAATAAAAATTGTGGAGCTTTGAGTATTATCCTTGTATGGCTTGATTTCATACTCTATACCTTGTCATATCAAGTGATAGTCCATTGGACTTCTTTTATGGCTCTTCGTGTTTTGGCTTAGCTTTTCCCTTGCTAGCTTTATATCTGTGAGCAAATTGAATCGAATCATGTCTTGTTGGATCTTGTGACTAGTTTTGCTCTAGTGATCCTCTTATGATTCTTGCCATGTCTTACAAGTGAATTGAGTCTTGAACTTACTTTGAGATGAAAAATGAGCTTTTATCTTCTTAAGTCAAGCAAATGAAAAAAAAATTTTACGTGCGAAAAAGCTGATCTCACCAATCCTTTCTCATGAGACGGCTTGCCATTGCACTAGGCATGAACTCGGGGAGTTTTGGATGACCTAGACCACTCTTTTAAGCTTTTAAGCTTGAGATGGTGTGACAAGGCTTGAGATCTAGCACAGTAAAAAAAGAAGAGAAAGAAAAGAAAATTTGCACAAAAGGGCTAAGTGCTTGAGCTTTGCTTCAAAAGAATTCTCTTAATGCTCAAAATGCCTCAATTCTGTTTTGAGTCTCTTTACCTTATAGACATGGCTTGACTCATTTTGGTTGCTTTTAGTGAATCTATGACATTGAGCAACCTTTCATGGTTTTAATTCATTAATCTCAGTTTACGCTATCTTGGTTTTAGCTTTGCGTACATGTTTTGCCATGATTGAATATAGCTTCTACTCTTTATATGGCTTGGTATATGTCTTGTCTTGTCTACATAGATAATGGTCATGGCTCCTTTTGCTTAATTTCAAATAAAGTCATTTCTTCATGCTCGTTCTTCTCTCATGCATCTTGATGAATTCATTGTCAAAGGGGAGAAGGATTGAAGAAAATCTTGCTTTAGACTTTTAGTTCACATAAGGTTTCATGCATAAAAGAACACACACACACACACACAAAAAAAATTTTGTGAACCTTTTGAAAATTTGTGATCATAGTGAGTTGAGTCTCGGGTTTTATTGCCTTTTACGATTTGAATTGAAATTCAAGAAGACTCACAATGATCAAAGGTCAAATAGAACTTATTGTCTTTCATATGGACCTTAGTGAGATTTTTGGCCATCTTACGGATTTTGAATCCTTTTGTGCGTTCAATGCCTTATCTCACTTGCCTTCACTATTACGAAGCCCGACTTGGTACTTCTAAGCTTTTTCTTGCTTATGGACCAAGTTGTGCCTTTATCTTAACAGCGATTTTACTTTTCAATTTGAAAAACCACATTTTCTTGGAAATTGCCAATGTGTTCATCAAGGGAGATTGTGGATATCGTGAGGATATGTGCGATCTCGGGATGATGAGTCAATTGGCAATGGCATTGTTAGTTTGCAAAATCTCGCGTTTTGGGGTTTGCTTCTTCTTTGTCGGACCACAGGTGATCGGCCGGTGGAGTGGCGGTCGGACCGCTTGGTGACTGATCGGACCGGCAATGGAGGCGGTCGGACCGGCTTGACCTAACTTTGGATTTTGGAGCTAATCCAAAAATAGGTTGTGTAGGCAAGTGAGGAGTCTCACGGATGTGGTTTCATCATTTTGGAGCTCCAGTCAAAAGTTCTATTGAGTTGAAAATTCGGAAGGTTTGGATTTTCAAGCTGGAATTTTGGCTAAGTCATTTGGACCGGTCCGACCGCCGTTGTGGGAGCGGTCCGGCCGACATGAATCGGTCGGACCGGCCACGTAAAGCGATCGGGCCGTGATCACTGGAGGTGAGCCAAGTGTTGCATTGAGTTTGTTACAGTGTGTTATTCTATGAACTTCAATGCTTTATTGATGTATATCGCATTGCGGAAATGGCGTGGGTCAAGTTGTGAAGAACTTGTTCCGGAAGCGATTTGTTTGTCTATTCTTTGTGCGGTGGCTTGCGAGTCAGCGGCGTCAGCGGTGAGTGGATCGGGACTACGCTTGGAGGCGAGGTCGAGCGATCGGGGATCTGGGTGGTCGTGTGACTCAAGCATGGTGCGAAATGGACAAGATGGATCGAGCGGGTGGTTGGTGCGGTTTGGTTGGATCGGCGGTGCGGATATCGGTGCGAGTCTCGGGAGGTTCAGGGGATTCGGACAAGAGAGGCTTGGCGTCGATGAGAACCGTGATCAACCTACGTGGTGAAGCGGCGATTGCTTCAGCAGTTAGTATGTGGGTCCCATGGGTGAGTGGGCCCCAATTGTGTAACTCTAGTCCTCTCTAGTATAAATAGGAAGGGGAGAAGGAAAACTTTTGAGGCATTCATTTGGTTTCTCCCTTGCTTTTCTAGGGTTAGGGTTTGGAGAGGAAGAGAGGAGAGATTGTATGCTCCTTGGGTGAGCTCTTGTCCTCCTTGTTGGAGTGGCTTTGTAAGCATCTTGTGAGATCAATCAATCTTGTGATGCTTGCTTGAGAGATCATTTGTCTCCTCTTTGTGTTCTTCTCTCATTTGGATGAATTTGGTGCTTCCTTGATTCAAGGGTTTATGCTTGGTCTCTTGACCCATTTTGTCTTGCTTTGATGTGTGGGAATACTCCTAGAATCATCTAGACCATCAATCCTCACAAGCAAGTCTTGAATCAAAGTTTTCATATTTCTAGGGTTTGTGCACTTCTTGATTAAATCCTTGAGAGATCGATTCTGCGAAGTGGATCTGAAGGATCGTCGCTAGAAATAGGTCTCTAATATCACTAGGAGGTGTGCTCGAAATTTGGTCAAGTTTCATTGGTTGAATCAAAAGTTGGATCAAATTTCGTTTTGGATTTGGGGTGGATTTTGATCTTGGGTGAACAGGTCGACCGGTCTTATAGCAATGATCCGACCGCTTGTATATATCGAACCATTTCTTCTTGATTAGTTCCGGTCGAACCCAACCGCTGTCCACCGGTCCGCCCCTTGATTAGTTCTTGGTCGGGCCATTGGTTGAGCGTCGGTCGAGACCGCTTCATAGTGGTAGCCGGTCGACGCCGCGATGCCGATCAACCCTTTGAGCTTAAGTCTCCACATTTGTGTCGTGTGGTTGTCGGGGTTTGTCGAGTTCGGCACAAGGCTTCATTGTGTGCTTCTTGATCTTCTTAGCTCTCATAGCTAAAGGAGTAAAGTTCGTGTTGAATTCGACTTAGGCGAGAAAGTTTTGAAAGCGCCTATTCACCCCCCATCGATCGCCTTTCGGTCCTACAATCACAAAGTGATAATCCGAGACTCGAGGCATGTATACTTCCCAGAAATGCAGTATACACACCTCTTTACAAAGTTCATGCATCAATTCCATTCATTCACATAGAACCGAAGCAAAAACAACAATCCAGAAGATAACATAAATAGAAGATAGTCATTACAAAAGAGAGGCCGACCGGCCAAAAGACATATACATAAGGAAATTTAACAGCGGAAGCAAAAGTGCCATAAGATGGCTATAAACAAAAGAGCCGACCAGTTTGCCCTTAGCCCACAAGGCAACCGACCGGACCGCCAAGCTAGTCGCCAAACCCGAAGCACATCTCACAAAAGTGAGGCCCTTGGGGCTCACCTTCTTCCTGACAAAACAAAGCGGTAAGCAAAGCCGGTGAGTACTTTGAATGTACTCGCAAGACTTACAGAGGGTGTAACAAACCTGTACATATACTACATGCAAGCTTAATCAAAAGTAGGCTGTATGTTTCATTTTAGCATAAAGCGAGTTTTTATTTGCAATAGTGTAGTAGATTGCAAGCAATTTTAGACAAATCGGTTTTTAATGTTCAAATAAAGGCAAATGACGACAATATAACAGTAGATAGGTGACAACAACAATCCTGGAAGTGACTACGACCAGTAGCCACCACAACAATAGCATGAACTACCCGTTCATACCAACCACGACCAGTTTTAAGTTTTAAAAAGGTTGTAGTCTAGTTCTTGCACGACCTTACCAAGCATGTCCATAACCTAGGACGAGGCTATTCGAATAGTTTTATCCCCTGCGGGGTGTACCAATGTACTCACACGCCAGACCGCCTTTTTGCCAAGCTATTAAGCACACTTCCTTAGGTATGCCGGCACGGCTAAGTCCTACGAGACGTTTCCAATATTGTGAATTACTCTCGAGCCGCCCGTATGGATAGAAACCCATACGTTGTGTCGGAGTCATCGTAAAGCCTCGGTCAACTACCCTTCGGGTAAAGCCTTGGACAACTACGACGCTCCTCGAGGTGGAGAGCCTACAGAATCTCCACCACCGCACACCCAACACAAGAACACGACCACATATCATGTTTCACACAACACACACAACCCCCTCCTGCGACTCGGAGATAACCCACGCCAAAGTACTAAGTCAAGAGAGGTCCCATATCCCTCTCGCGTGGTTAGCACGCATAAGCGCTTGGCTTAGTGACACAAGTAACTCGGTCCTTGTTGACTTAGGCAAGACAACCACAAACCCAATAACCCACCATCCGACCACTTGCCCAAGTCCAAATCAGTTTTCCATTTTTCAGATTTTGACTTTACAAAATAACAAAGCACAAGTCTTGGTCGTAATGACCTAATAAGTAATGTGATCAAGATCATCGACTACAGATGATCGCCCAGATCTCTAGAAGCTAAGCATTTCTAAGCAATTTTCAATCGAAAGCTACTAAGTGACCAGGGTCCATCCATCGAACTCCAACCACAGCAAATAACCTAAGCTCATGGTACTAGAGGACAACAAGTCCTACAGATGATGCAACTATAGGATACTAACCATAATTTAACAACAAAATAGCAATGCATACATACGAGTTGGAAATCAATATATTAGACTTGAAAAATAATAGGATCAACATGATCAAAGCGCTTTTTGTTTCTTTGCGGTCAAGATCTTCTTTGAGGATCAACAGATATTGTCAATGTGCTCTTCGGATCCTAACGGAAAAGCGAAAAGTAGCAGAAGAAGCGAATAAACGCAAAGACTCAGCGACAAACTTTTCCAAAACTTACGAAAATCTTACTAGAAGCAAGGTGCGGTTTATAAGGAATTTAGCGACAAGAATCAATTGAATTAGATTCTTGATGCTAAAGATCCCTACCTGAGAAGGTCTTACGACCGGTGCAAGTCGTAGAAGAATTTACGACGAGTGACATAGTCGGAAAAGACTTACGACTAGGTACAAGTGGTGAAGAACTCATGCCCCTGGCATAGTCGTAATAAGACCTACGATCATTTAAGCGTCGTAGTAGAGCTTACGACTAAGCTAGGGCAGGCCCAGTCCGAAATCCGACCGGCTAGAGTAACGCCTCCCTTGCAGCTTTGCCTGGTGGCTCGGTGGCGATGCTCAGACCAGGCGCCGACCAGAGGGAGAATGGAAGTGTCCCAAAGAAGTTAAAGGGTTCGGCGTGGCCGATCTTGGTCGGATATAGGATCCCTTTACGGTGAATGCGACCACGGATGCGGTCGGAGTAGGTATGGCTGGGAGGACTCCGAGCAAGCGGTACCAAGAGAAAGCGAAAATGCGCTGAGGCTCCTATAGGGCAATGCCAAAGTACACAGGTGAAGAGCGACCGAGAGACCCACAGGTAGCTCCGGCTTGACAGTGCTCCGAGCAGCGGTGGTAAGGTTCTCGCTGAGCCACGTGACACAGGCACGAAGAGAACCAAACCGCGTGAGTTAAGTTCCAAATAGTGCAAAAGAGGAGCGTGGAGTGCGAACTTGAAGAAGAAAAACCCCCTGCACCGCCTCACCAGTAAGCTCCACACTCAACAATGGCGGTCGAGGAGATTGCGAGGCGTCAGCTCAACAATAGGGTGAGTGCTAGGCGGAGTTGCGGAAGTGCTAAAGGAAGGCTAAGAGGTGAAGTACAAGGGAGTTTAAATGAAGCGATGGCGAAACAGCGGCGGATTTTCGGTCCCGGGTCAGCAACGCCATGAGAGCACAAGGCGTGTGGCGGTTGAGTCCGACCCTCTGCGAGGTAGGAGTGCGGCAGGCATTTAAGGCACCTGAGCTAGCCGTTTAAAGGTGGACATGGAGTGATGGCCTGCGCATGCTGTTTTCTCCTCTGAGGCACGCCATGGCGGGGGAGCTCGTGGGCGAGAGGAGAGGCAGCTACTCGTTAGCCGTCGGATTGAAATCGAAACAGCTAGGGCTAGATCAAAAAGCGGATTAAACGATCCACGGCTCGAGTAGTCGAAGGAAGCCGTGCGATGCCGATCCACGGGCCCGAAGTTAGACCGGGTAGTTCACAGCGGCTCCACCGTTCGGCTGGTCGGAGGCCGTTCGATCTTTGATTCAACGGCTCCGGCCCCGACAACCGAAAACGGCCAGGGTTAGTATCAGCTAGTGAATGAGCAGAGATCAAGTGGCTCGAGCACGTCAGACTACTTTGAGCACGATGAAAACCGAGTTAGGGTTTGAATTTGAATAAGCGAATTTTGAGGATTATTTAAGGTAGCGGTAAACCCCAAAATTTATAAAATTTAAGCTGGAGCTTTGGCAACAGCCAGGAGAGAACCTCTCATAAATTTTCAGAGGTTCTCATATCTTGAACCTTCCTCCGAAATTCCAGAAGAGGAGATATAGGGTTTGGACGAATTTGACTTGCCCTCAAGAATTACCAAATGATTTCTAAAAATCACGAAGTAACCGCAGAGTGTTGCCAAGCCTCCCTAGAACTCGGGGAAAATACCTCGGGAGTTTGTACGAGAGATCTATGCTAAGGAGGCTTTTGATTGGAGTCGAATGAGGATTTAGTTTTGACTTTATAATTCTTACGAGAAAAATTACGAGAAACAACCAAGGGCTTCAAGATGCAAGAAAAAGTTTTAATTTCTCTGATTTTCTTACATTTGAACCCAAATCCATTTTGAGGATGTTACAAAACCTCCCCAAATACAAAAATCTCGTCAGAGATTTGGCTCACTTCGATAAAGAAGGATGGATAGTGCGCCTGGAGGCGATCTTCCCTTTCCCAAGTAGCCTCATCCTCAAAATGGATTCGACCAACGAACTTTGAGGAATCGATGGTTTTATTCCTTGTTCTTCGTTCGACCTCATCGAGTATCACGAGCAGGGTGCTACGCGATAGGTCAAATCTTCTTGGACATCGAGGTTTCCAATGGAGCTTCCTCGGTTGGAACAGAGAGCACTTCTTTAATTGGGACACATGGAACACATCATGTACCCCTTCTAGTGCATTTGGCAATTCCAACTTATAGGCCTTGACTCCTTTCTTCTCGATATCACGGTAAGGACCGAGCATATCGAGAGCTAATTGCCCTTGGCGCTGAAAGCGTTGATGGCCCTTCAAAGGAGAGACTTTGAGATAAACAAAGTCATTGGGCTCAAAGCTCAATTCACGGCGACGGAGATCCGCATAGCTCTTTTGCACGGATTGGTACGTGCGTAAGCGATCCGCGAACAAAGTGGACTCGACTCTCGGCCTCATTGATCGAGTCCGGGCCAAGAAAGGTCTTGCGCGGTCTCGAGACCAATTCAGCGAGGTTACGCACTTTCGCCGTATAAGGCCTCAAGGGTGCCATCGAGGGGCCCGCTTTGCGGTTGTTGTAGGAAAACTTCGGCAAATGGCAAGCATTTCTCCCAATTCTTTCCATATGAGAGAACACAAGCCTGGAGCATGTCTTCCAACACTTGGTTGTGACCCTTTCGGTCGACCATCGAGTTTGGAGGTGATATCTTCATGCTAAAAGTGAATGGGTTCCCATGGCCTCTTGCAAACTTTGCCAAGCGAGAGGTAGAAAAGAGAACGCGATCGAGACAATTGTCTTGGGTACCCCATGTAAGCTCACAATGCGGGCAATGTAGAGATCCGCCAACTAGCTCTACGGAGATCCGTCTTGGTGGAAGAAGTGAAGCCACCTTAGTTAGCCGATCAGCGACAACCCGGATGGCATCATTGCCCTTGGGCGTTAGAGGCGGGCGGTGATAAAATCCATCCGATCGAATCCCACTTCCATTCGAAGAATAGGCAAAAATTTGCAGTCTGCCGGAGCGATTGATGCTCGACGCCTTGACCGCGGCGACACACGTCGCGCCGTAGCGAACCGCAATCTCCCTCTTCATTCGGGTCCACAAAATCTCTAGCAGGAGATCTTGATACATCTTTGTGGCCCGGGATGAATAACAAAAAGCGAATCATGGGCTTCATGGAGAATCGAGATCCGCAATTCCATGTCCTTTGGAACCACAATGGCGTTGCGAGCAAGTACAACAC